>CM055272.1:13220121-13820121 GCA_029237695.1 Conchocele bisecta | reverse complement strand
ACTTGAACAGGCGTTCTTATCAGAGATAGATGACAGCGACATCAGTAAAATTATGAACACAGAGACTACATGCGTGTCCTGTTTAGAGATGTTCTTCTGTACACGCATGCGTACTGTACCTGCAGAAAATGATGTGGGAATGCTGACAAAAGTCGGCTGCCCGGACAACTGGGTCCGGGCCGGGCTCAGCTGCTACCGGCTCATGTCGCGGCCTCTTCTCACCTGGGCCGACGGTCGGGCCGCCTGTCAGCGGGTTGGGGCTAGTCTTCTCAAAATTGACTCAGTGGACGAACAGGTATTTATGTTCCTATTTCAATTATTTCAGACGAACGTTAACCCTCATTACGCGGGAGACGAAAACTTGTCGTCTGCTGTTTTTCGTTTTTTGCCTTAATTGTTAAAAAAATCACCTGTTTTGACAGCACGTGAGAATCGTCTCCAGTGGAGACGATTCTCATGCGCTGCCAAAATATGTTTTTAAGATCGAGAAATATTGAAAATAAAACATTTACAGCAGACGAGAACATTTAATTCAGTTACATATTGGAAACTTCTAAATGTGGTATAGTACACAACAACAAAACATGTTTAAAGCGGCATATCAGGATTTATTTTGAAGAAAAAAATACTATAACAAATAAAAACATATATTTTCGTCATGACCCTGTGTCATGTGATTTAATTGAAGATAAATGACGTACTATGACCGCTGGGTTGTTTCTATTTTCACCCAACAAGATAACAAATCTGATACTTATGTACCGATATCGGTGAAAATTGAAACAACCCAGCAGTGCTAGTCCATATATCTTCAATTTAACCACTTTACACAGGGCCATGATGAAAACACGTTTTTATATTTTATAGTATTTTTTTCTCTCAAAAACTCCTGGTATGCCCCTTTAAGGATATGTCATCCGTACGAAGTATGGACAATGCTGATAATGTGTTTTACTGGTAGATCTGGTTGGAGACGCAGTCACTGCCTTTCCAGCGTTCTCATTGGACGGGCCTCAATATGCAGCAGGACCGGACAACATGGCGATGGGCGGACGGCACGGCCGCTAACCCCACACTCGTGTAAGTGGTAAGAGTCGGACACACTCATAGTCAGCCTCACTAAATCAGACACATATGTCAGACGTTATACTGGGACAGTTTATTGAAAGTCCGATTCAGTACAGAGGCGACCCTTGAAATTTGTGTCTTAACTTATACTGAGAAAAGTTTACTGAAATCCTATTCGGTACAGATGCGTCCCTTGAAAGTATGACCCGAAGTTGTGCTGGGAAAGTTTACCGAAAGTCCGATTCGGTACAGAGGCGTCCCTTGACATTTGGGTCCCAAATTATAATGGGAAAAGTTTACGGAAAGTCGGGTTCGGTACAGAGGCGTAGCTTGAACAATTTTCACCGAGGTCCGAAGTTGTGCTGGGAAAGTTTACCGCAAGTCCGGTTCGGTACAGAGGCGTAACTTGAACACTTTTCGCAGAGGTCCGAAGTTGTGCTGGGAAAGTTTACCGAAAGTCCGGTTCAGTACAGAGGCGTCCCTTGAAATTTCAAAGGACGCCTCTGTACCGAATCGGACTTTCGGTAAACTTTTCAATCATCAACTTCGGACCCATGTGAAACTATACATTAAAAATACCTCAGTTTGTTTCAATCTGAATGGATTTCATAATTTCTCTCCAATTGGTATATGTATGTGTACGTGATTGCAAATCACAGAAACATGATTTGAAGTACATGTAGATAATTTGTTTTATTTTTTATGTATTCCTAAATAACAGTGGAACTACTTCAAATAGTAGACTCTGGGAACCCGGTTTACACAGGTTTCACTGTATCTAAGATGTGCAACCGCCACTGTGATTTTGTAACAAATTTTCAGCAGGTGAAACTATCTACATACATGATACATCTTCTATCAATCTCAAACCATTTTGGGGACTTATAGAGAATAGTAGGTTAGTGCCGTGAATGGGAAAAAATATCTGGCAAGGCTCAAGAATTTCTTTATTTCTCATCAGAAGTATATGTTATGACCACTCATTTGAACCGTCTCGCCGAGACGGTTCAAATGAGTGGTCACAACATATACTTTGGTTCAGAAATAAGGAAAATAGATAGAGAATAGTAGGTTAGTGCCGTGAATGGGATAAATATCTGGCAAGGCTCAGGAAACGGGATGGGCGAGGCTCTGCCGAGCACATCCCGTTTCCGTGCCGCGCCAGAAATTTTTTCCCATTCACGGCACTAACCTACTATTCTATTTATCCCGTCAACACCTACAAATGGCTGTAAAATGCAAAAATAGTATTGACTGGATATCACAAATGTTTCACGGCACCGTGTTTCACGGCACATACGCTCTGTGTTGACGGGATAAAGAGATGTCATGTATACATGGTCATACAATTTCAAAATACAATCGAGTTTCCCATTATTTAACCGGTACCCATTTACAGCTGGGTGGACTGAAACAGTGTGGATAAAGTGTCTTGCTCAAGGTCACAACGCTCAATTGTAGATGGAATTCAAATATTTACGACTTCACACTGAGTGTGTATTCTTACACTGTAAAATCCAATATATACGATGAAGCATAACACATCACCGCCATTGCATTCGCTGTAGTGCACCCCACAGGCATTCGGCGTGTTTCGGCTTTCATCGGTGTATCTATATAGAGTTATATATAGTAATATATAGAGTTATACCGATGAAAGCCGAAACATGCCGAATGCCTGTGGTGTACACTGGAGACTAAGTTAAGCATGCGCATTCAATAATTCCAGCACAAAAATATTTACACAATTCTCTAACATTTGATTGGCCCGTAGCAAGTCTCTGTCCAAAATTTATATCCCAGTAAACTCCCATGCCGAACTACTTTCCGTAACCATGAGGCGCAGTTAAAATAATTCTTAAGAAAACGGAAAATAAACACATTTTCTCGATGAATTTGTTTCAAATGCTGGAATTATAAGGAATGAATGGCCTTTTTGTTGAATTTATCGGGGATATAAACTTGGAAAAGTCGCGGGAATACTGGACAAGGCCTTCCGGCGTTCGTCCAGTATTCCCGCGACTTTTCCAAGTTTATTTCCCGATAAATTCCACAAAAAGGCCATTCATTCCTATATTACGTTTAATAATAATAGTAATAATATTTAAAAGTATTTGTTGATATATTGAATTTTTAAGGAATTAAATGCGAGGGAGCGTTAGCGACCGCAGCATTTAGTTCCTGAAAAATACAATATGTGAACAATAACAGACTTTTAGTTCAGTCAAGTGTACAGTACAATCCGAGTATTGATTTTGCATTTCCTGTCGAACAGGTTGTCATTAAATCTGGTAATATGTAATTTATTGGTGTTAAACGTTGCAATATGTGGAACAGAATGCTGTCCAGCGATTGGCTTAGAAAGTAGGGCGAACTATAAACCTAATAATATTTATTATATTATGCAGTCATTGGGTGAAGGAGCCTAATAACTTCGAAGGGTCGGAGGACTGCGGAGTGATATACCAGACCGGCACCTTCAACGATGTCCCCTGTCTCATGTCCAACGGCTTCATATGCGAGACACAGACAGAAGGTACAGTGCGACCTCTCTGCAACAGCCACCCATGGGAAGACGCAAAACTGGCTGTTGTAGACAGGTGGCTGTTGTTGGGAGGTTAAAGCCACCCATGGGAAGACGCAAAACTGGCTGTTGTAGACAGGTGGCTGTTGTTGGGAGGTTAATGCTAAATTAAATGTTGTCGTCCGCTGTTTATTTATTTTCTTCGATAATTCTCATCAAAAACATGCTTTGGCAACATTTTAGAATCATTTCCATTGGAAATGATTCTAAAATGCTGTCAAAACATGTTTTTTATTGAGAAAGAAGGCGAAGCAACAGCAGACGATAATTTTCGTGCTCAGCAGTCTAAGGGTTAGATACAGAGGACATCATCCATTTGGGATATAAAATAGCGGCTGTTACAGAGAGGGCGTTGTTCTAGAGAGGTGGCCGTTCCGGGAGATTCGAATGTACTACTGTTTTATTTATTTTATGTATACATTGTTTAACGATGGTGACACAGTTGGCCAAGGCCAGTCTACTCTGTGACCCTCACTACATAATTACATACAAAATAACGTGTACGCATACAATTATATACAAATACATGTATTAATTTGACGTAAATATACCAACTGTCACGTTTCACGTTTTGCTGCCGACGAACTTTTGGCTATTAAGCACGTTAAATATAAAAAAAAATGTAAGTACTTTTTCATAAATAACAAACAAGTCACCGAATACGAATATCCGGGTTAAAACAAATTGAAAACTGACATTTCATTGGTCGAACGGCGTCACATGACGTTTTCAAATTACGTCGGTGGAATGATGTCACGGAAACAATTCTGCGTTCTTTTCAACGAAAACAACATCATGATTGCTGATTATGTAGCCTAAAACGTTACATAATAAATATAATACCATGCTAGTGTATATTTTATGTCAAGTTTATCAGGTCGGCTCGGAAATGGTAGGAATTCCTCGGCAAGCCTCGGAATTCCTACGCGTTTCCGAACCATGCCTGATAAACTTGATATCAAATACTAACCTGGTATTCTCTATATTCTGTCGTTCCAGATGGCCCGTGTCCGGCCGGTTGGCTTTCAAACAATGATGGACAGGGAATAAGTTGTTACTACATCAGCAACACAACTGCGACGAACGACGAGGCGCATGCGCACTGCACACAGTTGTCGTTCCCGAAGGAGTCGTACTTGTGGGCCATTAATACAAAAGCCGAATTGGTGAGCAAGATAAAATGTTTTACACTCTTTCAGACAAATGTTGATCTAGGCCAGCCTGCGCATCCGCATAGTTTGATCAGGGTCTACATTATATATACAGTTGATCATTGAAAACCTCCAGCAAACTGAAACGAGACCAATGAAAGTTAAAATCAAAGTACTGAAAGTACTGAAATGTGTTATCTCCACACATTTATCACTTGCGAAACTAGAGACTGAAAGTTGCATATTTTCTCAATCATCATCCAGAGGCAAATGTACTGTGATGGTGCAAACCTATTCCCATCCTCACGTTTTCTCTAGAATAAACTACTGTTTGAAACTCCATAGGATAAGTTGGCACTGGGCACTATTTTCTTGGTCGTACTCGTCGTTTAGGCTGCGCCCATAGAAATTTGCGTGATACAATATGCTATCTCAAGGGAGATAACATATACAAACAACAACAACAATACACTAACGCGGTTCACTGTTTTACTGTGTAGAGCAGAAATCTCGATGTCTTCAACACGACACCACAATTTTACAGCCGCCTGTGTTAATCTTGCCACGATGTCAACAATTCTGAACATCTATTGGTAAACTGAGCTCACAATCAAGCAGTTTGATTGGCTAAGCCTGAGCTGTTGCACAGCTCAGGCTCAGCCAATCAAGCAAAATGCACACGTATTTTGAAATTAATTCAAATATTGACACGATTAGCGCAGGCGGTGGAGTATGCAGTCCACCAACAGCTGTTTTCACAAACTATGTAAAACTAGCCAAAACCAACGAAATACACCCAAATATTCCCACATGGCACGAAAATAATGACACCTGCGTTTTAACCCAGTGGGCAATGTGTCAATAAGCCCCCTGTGTATCGTCATGCAGTTGTTCAGATGGGGCTTATGGGTTTTGCGACCAGTGTAGATCCAGATCAGCCTGTGCATCCGCACTGTCTGATCAGGATCTACAAATGTTCACCATTCAATCAATGAAACACCCGTCATGCTTCAAACAAGCTGGAGAAATGGAGATTATGGATTGTGTGACCAGTGTAGATCCAGAGATCAGCATGTGCATCGCACAGTCTGATCAGGATCTACACTGTTCGCTATTCAAACAATCGGAAACGTCCGTCATACTTCAAAAAAAAGAAAAGAATGTCGTTATCAGGCTACATGAGTGTGCTATTTGATCAGAAGCTACACTGATCACAAATCCCATAAGCCCCATTTCTCTAGTCGGAACCACAAATTGATATCTCTCAACTCCCTGTTTCAGAATTACATGGTAAATCAATTGAAGAAACTACAACAAACTAATCGAGGATGGCTTACTGGACTTACGGATAAAGTAAATGAAGGGTATTGGGAGTACGATACCAATTTTAACAATCCGCCACCAGATAATTTAATGTAAGTATTAACCCTTTCACCCCTATGTAACTGAATTGGCTGCGATATGTTCGTTTTGCAACCAATCAAATCATCGCAAAATGATTTTCAGACTATTCCATTTATAAAAAGGGGGTATTTGTTTTTCTCAAAAATATGAAAATTACTTTCAAACAGTGCAGTTCTTTGATTATCAGATATCGCCGCGTCCAGGCCCGTACGCAGAGGGGGTGCGTACGCAACCCCTTAACATTTTCAACACCACAGGCCAGTGATATTGGCAAAAAGTGTAGATCCAGATGAGCCAGCTCGAAACGAGCCGTCTCATCAAGATCTGCACTTTTTGCAAGTAATTTTCATAATTTTGAGAACAAAAACACCCCATGTTCATAAATACTGGTCTGAAAATCAATTGTGATGATTGGAATGGTTGCAAAATTAACATATCAAAATCCGTTCCAGAAATGGTTAATCTGCCGAGGTTTGTCCGTGGTGCAAACAAAAATGTTTGGCCCTTCGCGCCGTCGATAACGCCCCCCCCCCACCCCCCACTAAATGGGGGAAGGTCTCGTCCAGTATTCCCGCGACTTTTCCAAGTTTATATCCCCGATAAATTCCACAAAAAGGCCATTCATTCCTTATAATTCCAGCATTTGAAATAAATTCATCAAGGAAATGTGTTTATTTTCCGTTTTCTTAAGAATTATTTTAACTGCGCCTCACGGTTACGGAAAGTAGTTCGGCGTGGGAGTTTACTAGGATATAAATTTTGGACAGAGACTTGCTACGGACCAATCAAATGTTAGGAATTGTGTAAGTATTTTTGTGCTGGAATTATTATATTACAAAAATCCATCGCATTCCGCAAGCCCTGTGTCTGAAAACCAATGCAAAATACTTCATGGTTTGGTAGCATTTTAGAATCATTTCCATTGTTCATGGCCTTGCGGAATGTGATTCCATATTTTGACACCTAAATCATCTGAACATTTGTCACACACTCGCGCCACCATTAACACGACCCTGACCTTTGTCACCTTCGAAATGTCGCTGAAATATTTAGCCATTTTGTTTTTCTCAAAAAAGTTTGTAACAGTTTCTCCAGTACGTTTTATGGCCTAACAGATTTGCATAAAAAAATAAATTTGGGGCGGGCTACTTTTTTTGTTATAAATGAAAAAGTACTTACATTAAATAATGTTTAGATTTAATATGTATACTAGCCAAAAGTCGGCAGCAAAACGTGGAACAGACATTAGCAAGGTGCATGATCACGTGGTTACAACAACAATAGCTGAAATGTTGAAAACGCGTCCACTCGAAAGTAAGTATTATTTGATATGTTCCGTAATAGTCAACGGATTTTTTATGAAATATGGCGGAGCAAACGCGTCTTCATGAGCTGCATTTGGTAGATAGATAGATAGATTCTTTTAATCCTCCATAATCATGAAGAGTACAATACAATGATAGAACATAAATACATGTAACATATTTACAAAACTAATGGACAATGACATACGTTTATTCATATTTACATGCTTCAAACACGTGTACCGTCCGCGATGATTCTGCACCGCAGCATTGTGCATGCTGTGTTACAGAGCCATTATGCGCCAGGCACCATGATAAGCATAAATATAATGACAATGCAAAATATATACACAATGCCTTGATATTTGCTTTGTACACACAGATCAATGTCAAATATGAATACTCACTGACGTTTGCTTCGCATGGCCAAAGCGAAGATCGTGTGGGTCAATATCGGTATACTATATCATTGAACTCCAGTGTCCATACTGCCCATATGTACTCAACGGAAGCCTAGAGCATGGCTAGACAGCCGCATTGTAAATCGGACAGTTAATAGCTCCGTGAATTGTGGATGTTAACTGCACCGTCCAAAGCATATGTACCGTTGCCTAGGGCGAAATCGAAAATCTAGACAATGACCTACACTTAACAATGCAGCAATGATAACATAACCGATATAGTGCCTTTTATGACAGAGATCATAAACAGTTACTGTAACATTTGACGTCCTTACCAGTATACATAGGTAAATGTAACTGTCCACATTGCGGAATACGGAAGATATACATATCCCAGTGTATTACCATGGTAGGCACAAATCAAACATTGCGCGCAATGTATATAGGTAATAGGTGCACTGTCTGATCCAAGGCTACGCTGGTCGTCAAAGTACATTTCATCAGCGGGGACCCATATTTTAGCTGGCGACAGCGTATTCTCGTCAATCAAGAAACTTGCAGTTTACCACGGCTTAATCAACTACCCTATGATTTACCCATGGGCAGAACATCATTAATCTATAATGGACAGTTTCTATATGGGACGTTAACGGAGCAAGGGTGCCTACGGCCAATGGAAAGTCGCCGTTGTTAGCTGGTTGCCATTGGCCACGCATACACAGATAACACTCGCAGCCGGTATCAGTCATCGTCAACTTCCATAATAAAAACTGTCAAAAACCTGTATACACGACCTATTGCGAGTACCACCTAATGCACGGATGCCTTACGGAACATTGAGCAAATCAACTTCAGTAAGGATAAGTGCACAAAGTCATACTCCTGACGTACCTCCGCCGCCAATATTATGATACTTCTACACTGTTCCAGTGGCGGAGTACGTGCTATAGAAAGAAACACCGACGTTTCCAATCAACAAGTCCCATAGCGTAATCCGTAGCCTTTCATTTGCAGGACAGTACATATAGTATGTACGATTACATTATCAGTTAGCAGTAAACACGTTTTGCACTCTACAATATAAGTACGCGAGACAAGATTGCCAATGATGCCTGCTAACGTCGTGCATAGGGGCGACAGCTCTGGTCTATGCCTAGCAATTTTCCAGAATAATGTAGAGTTAATCTGCTCTAGTAATTGACCCAACGATGGAAATTTGTATCTTAGCGTTTCACTTCTTAACTGTTTTTCGGGCAGCATCAGCGCATTGGTCAATATTGATTTCCAATTTGTTTTTGAAGGAAAACAACCGTTTTCAGTGTATGTGTTCAGCACATGTACCAAGTTATATTTCTGTAATAGTCTAAATGTGTCAGGTATGAAACCGGTATGATGTTTTTGCAGGTTGAGAAATCGCATTAACCGATTAGTAAATACGCTTTTCGCGAGAAAATTGCAGGGTAACGTACACAGCTGACCTAGGAATTGTAGTTTCTTATAGTCAATCAGAGTGCCTATTGACGTCATATTTAGTGATTTTAACACATAGTCGGTATTTGTATGCATGTTCAAGCGTTGTATATATTTTATACAAAATCTGTGCGCTGTTTCCAGTCTGCTTATATCAGTTTCCGAAAATTAATTCCACAATTCTGCCCCATATAATGCCCTTGGAATCACAATGGAATTGTATATTTTCCGCAGTGTCAACGGGTTTTTGATGCAGACCGGATGGAGTCCGTTGTTTGTAACACTTAATAAAGTCCCTCTCAATTTGGTCGCTGCCTCCTGAATCACCCTACCCGTCGACATGTACTTATCACAGATAATTCCGAGGTGTGTGTATTCATCTACTTCGTGTAGTCTATGTTCACCAAGTAGCCACTGTCGATCTAGTATATTTGATTCATTAAATACTATCACTGCACATTTTCCCGCATTGTAGTCAAACCTCCACTTACACGCGTAATCATAGCATATTTTCAGCATACCGTCTAAGCCGTGTTTGGAATAGGAGATCAATATCATGTCATCCGCGACCGTGGGAGAACACAAATCATAACTATATGCACACATTTCTAATCTACTGGCTTCTAACTCACGTATTAGTCCATTAATATAGATGATATAGCAGTGTGGAGACGATTTACCTCCCTGTCTGGTACCCTGCTCCACCTGGAACCATTCTGAAACAATACCTTGGTTTTTAACACAACTGGTCATGTTTCGGTACAACTCACTAAATGCCACAAACGATGTATCGTCAACTAGATTTCGAAGTCTATATAGAAGTCCACTGTGCCACACGCGATCAAACGCCTGTCGGCCATCTAGAAAGCAGATATATAATTTTGAATTTTGCTCTCTAGACAAATACACACTCTCGCGCAATATAAATGACGTCATCAAACACCCAAGCCCTTCTTGAAATCCTCCTTGCTGAACACTCAAGTCTCTAAGCAAATCATCCTTACACCTCGCGAGTAAAGCCATCTCAAACAGTTTTAATATCACTGACGTTAACGTAATCGCCCTATAGTTGTTTGGCTCATCTTTGCTCTTTTTCCCGCCCTTGTGTAGAGTTATTATACACCTTCGCTTCATTTCATCTGGAACATACCCACTCCGCAACATCCGTGTGAACAAATTTGCCAGTACAGGTGAAAGAATGTCACTAATTGGAAGAATGTGTTCATAAACCACGTTATCGACACCTCCTGCCTTGCCGCGCGGACATTTCGCAACTAACGACTTTATAACGTTGGACGTAACACATGCGTACGGGTCTGGTGTCACGTGACTGATCATGTTTTCAACAGAGTTATTTACACGTTGTTTCCAATTGCCGTCGAATTCAGTTGATTCCGATGGTGTGTATAGGCGTTTAAAGTAGAGACCCCATTGCTCAGTTATTTGCTCCCGATCTCGGTAAATTACGCCATTAAACTTAAGTCCGGCACCGTTACTACTTTTCACCCTTTTTCGCCGCCCATTAACTCATTTCCAAAAGTGATTTGAATCAATTTCTGCAGATTTATCAATTTCCCGATCTAACTCGTGTAAATAGTCGTTTACTATGCGTCTATGTAGTTTCCGGAACGCGCACTTTGCTTGCTTGTACTGTCGATGGGATGCGTCATCGGAATTCCTCGGTCTACCCGCTTTCAGCCAAATAGTTCGCTGTTTTTCCATCTCCCTGTGGTTATGCTTTAATTCGGAGTTCCAGTACGGTTTTAGATAGTGTCTGAACTTGGATTTAGGTAGGCATTTCTCGGCACTGGGTGTAACACACTGGGTTACTATTGTATATGCTTCATCGATATCACATTTGTCTAAAGGAACACTGCTTATTCTCAAAAGATCACTATTTTGCCGTACAGTATCACAGTAATTTACTAGATCGCCGTCATTCACATTTTTCCAGTTAATCCGATAATTCGTAGCTTCACCGTCTGTGTTTAAATCAATTGTATCTTCCGGAAGTAATGGTACACGAAGTCGAACTATAACTGGTCTATGCCTCGATACATTTAAACAATCATCATCAGCAATCTCAGCCTCCATTACATAATCAATAACATTTAATGGTAAACAAATATAATCTAGCGTATTACATGTTCGATCATACGATACATATGAATATCTAGCACCAACACAATTTGTCATTGTATTAACCGCATGCATATGTGTATCTGACAAGAATTTACAAAACAGCAGGTCTCTATGAGACGTGCTGTTAACATTGCACGTGCAGTTAAAGTCGCCCATGGAGAGCGTAATTCCACATTCCGCATACATGTTCCATAGATCATATAGCTTGTCAATGTAGCCTCTAAAATAAGCAATTGAGTGGTTTGTACAAGGCAGGTATATCTGGAAAATAAACATGTACAAACCCGGATGTACCTGCAATAGTACCCCCACAATGCGATCATCGTCAATTGCCAATGGCGAAATGGAATTATCATATCTACTGTGCCACAGTATGCCTACACCGCCTTTGCCAACCTTTCGCCTGCTGGGCATACTCAAGTCAGAGTCACACACAGCTGTATATCGGTAATTACTTGATATTGAGTTCAGGAAATGTACATTATTGTTAAATAGCCAATGTTCGGAAATGCCACATATTCCGGTATCATACTTACATAGAGCATTACATAAGTATGACGCACTAGACATTATTCCTGTTGCATTCCATGTCATGATATTTAAACAGTACATCGCCATATTGAATGTTAATGATACTAGTCTACATCGGACACTAATGTCCGATACATATTGTCATGCTCGTAAGACGTACTACGTCTATTGTCATAATTGCCAAAGTTGTCACTCTGGCATTCCCTATGTTCCGGTTCACCCGCTGAAATTTTATTTTGCCATCTGCGCTGACGGGCTTCACGTGACACGGTTTACAGGTCACGTCGCGCGCCCAGAATCCCCGACCTAGCACTACATCGGCTTTCTCGTCTGCCTCTACATTTAGTCTTATTATTATCCTGTCACGTGATTTGCGAATAGGAAATGAACGAATCATTGTGACTTTAGGACCATGGTTAGTGACAAATGCCGATAAGCGGTCAAGATTTACAGTTTCCTTGAATCCACGCAAGAAAAAACGTTTTGTTCGTTTCCTTACATGTACTGAGAAATCGTCTATATTGTCACGATTATCGGACGCATATCCGTCGGATCTAACATGAATCGCTATGGCATTTGGTCGAAATGATGTCGCATATCTACGTGGGCCATCCTGAGTGTTGCCGTGTTCTGTGACAGCACCGGGCTCCACACCAGAAATACGCGAGTTCGTGCCTTGACCACGGCTATCCGGTAACAACCTATCCGTAATTCGGACTTCTATAGTTGCGCCGCCGCGAGTCCCGTTATTGGACGGTCCACTGTCACTGACACTGTCTACACGGGCTGGTGTAGGTGCAGTCTCCCCACGACTGTCTGTTACACTAATGGGCGGTAAACGATCCTGGTGTTGTTCGTCGGGACCATGACTACTGCGAGCCACTTCCGTCGAACCTGGTCGGCCTGTCGGTATTGTTGATGGTACTGGCCCACCGTTACTATGCACCACTTTCGACGAACCTGGTTGGCTTGTTGGTATTGCCGACGGTACTGGCCCACTGTTATTGCGCACCACTTCCGGCGATCCTGGTCGGCTTGATGGCGGTGCTGGCCCACGGTTACAGAGATCCACATCCGGTGAACTCTGCCTACTTGTCGGTATTGTCGGCGATACTGGCCAATGATTACTTCGAGTTACTTCCGGTGAACATGGACGGCTTAACGATGTTGACGTCGGCACTACACCCGTTATTACACCACCATTGCCGGCGAGAAAGCTCGAGACATCGCCAATACTAACGTCCATGTCCGGCGTGTATTGCATTGTCGGCATCTGGACGTTGCCAAACATATCACCGCACTCAGGCTCCTCCATACCAGCAGTGGATATCTGGCACGCATTGTTTTGTTCATGTACGGGAGCCTGGCCACTGTACGCAACTCTTACACCATGTATATCGTCACCTAGGAATTTTTCCAAAATAACAAGACGATCTTCAACACTACTCAAGTGTACATTAACTGATGACGCAATGGTTCTAGTTTCAACACAGATATTAATTGCTTTTGATGTGCCGTCTTTTACGATTTTCTGACATTCTGTGATATCACATGTTATGCTTTTAATATTATCTGTGAGTACTTTTATCTGTTCGCGACGCAGTTTGTCATTAGTGTGAACAGTCTGTTTAAGCATAAGAATATCAGCTTACATTGTAGAGCATGAATCTTTCAAAAGGCCGACTTCCAGTTTACAACTACATCCATGGTTACCAGTAGACTGTGATGTAGTTGACTGCGAAACTCCCCTTCGTTTGGATACACCGAGCATGTCCTTAATTGTCGTGAAGTCTTCCCCCTCCATGATAGCGATCACGGCATGTATGTCTTGGGCTAATTTAACAACCACAGGCTCACCTCGTCGAGTAAGCACACGTTTCTTAATTTCACTTTGTAACCCAAACGGAAAATCGTCATGAGCTTTTAAGGCGTCAAACAACAGCAGCCTCGTATTTTCAAGATTCGATTCACTCGACGAATACTCTCTCACCAGGTTAGATACAAACATGTCTGTTGGAAAACCCCTGAACAACACTATACCAGTCGGTTAAGCTCGTTTAAGTATGCTTCGCCATTAGCATTCGTATTAACGTCTGCAAACGGAGTATCCTGTGTAGGCACTACAGTAGTGCCAATATCAGCGCCGGGGCTAAACTGTACATTGCCGTCCATATCGGACAGTAATGTCCCGCCATCAGACGTCACCGGAACTTTCACTTCCGTATTGTCACTAAGCCTAACCGGCTATATTCTAGCATACTTGTACCACCAGTCGCCATAATACCCACTACCAAACGTTCGTGGCTACATTACTGCGCTCCATTCATGCATATATACCGGATATATACTGAATACCCGGCATGTTTGATAATCCGATATCGTCACATGTCCAGTGCTCATCCGAGCGTGACGGATTTTCTTGTTATCGATTCTTCGCAAAAACGACAGAGGTTTGGGCCAAAGTACCGAGACCACCAAATGCAGCTTAACAAAACGCGTTGGATGTGCCATATTTAATCAAAATCCTTTACATAATAAGGATAAAATAAAAGAATACGTACTTTGAACCGGAGGGCTTCTGGAAGTTTCAGTACTTGTTGTTGTTGTTGTAACTACGTGTTCATACACCTTGATTATGTTGATATCAAACTAGCGACGTAATAACCTTTAAATGTTTACCAGTATGTATTGTACATATATGTGCATAGAAGCACGACAAAAACGTGCCCAATTCAGTGCACAGACTGATCCGTGTTTACGCTGGTTGCAGATACTAATTCTCATTTGTATCGGCGGATCCAATATTTCATAGCTAATGCGGAATATTTCTTCTTCTTTTTCTCCCAAACACCGATAAAACATATGCCGCTGTTTCCTACATATGAGGCACGCCCTGTTGTTGTTGTACTATTATAAGAACGTGTGCGATTTTTCATGATATCGTATTTACTGAAACTGTGATATTGTCTGTAAATGACGTCGACGACATTTTCAGAGCAAATGCAATGAAAATGTCGTCAACTATCGACGTAATTTACAGAAAATATCACTGTTTCTGTAAATACGATAGGATCATGAAAACATTGTAAATATTTTTCATGCGATATCGCACATACAAAATCACATGGCGAGTCTCATATATGGAATACTGTACCACGGTAAATTCGGGAACCGTGTAGCCCAACATTTTTACATAAATTAGTACTTCCTGGGCCTGATTTCAGCAGGTATTTCTATTATAAAGAAAGTATGTGGCTGTGACTGGATAACTGGGGCTTATGGGGTTTGTGACCAGTGTAGCACCTGATCAAATAGCACTCTCCAGGGGCGGATCCAGCATTTGGGGGGGGGGAACGGGGGGGGGGGGGGTTCTAGTTTTCTAGTTGCGAAGGTAACTCTTGCAATCTACTCCCGTACCGTGTTAGCTAGCTACGGACGGTACGGGAGTAATTGCAAGAGTTATCGTTCGCAACTAGACAGTTATCCTATTTTCGAGCTCTTCGAAATGCACTTTCCTGTGTTTTACGACATTACAATTCCGACTCCAGCTGGTGGTAAACTGTGTAATCTATGTAAACTCCGTGACTGACCGCGGGTGGGGGTTGCAACCACGGAAACCGCCACCCCCCCCCCCACCCCCCCCCCCCTCCCTCTAGATCCGCCCCTGCTCTCCTGCATACCTGGGGATCGTTTCACTACACTTCGTACGATTAAAATGTTCGTAAGTGCAAAACATTATGATTGCACATCAACAATGTTTTCTTGTAAACAATTATTGGATTGCATATGCAGCCTATGCTCAATAAATGTAAATCCATCAATTTAAATTTCCAGACGATCCTAAATTTGCGCTTACGAACATTTTATTAATAAGAAGTTTAGTGAAACGGGCCCCTGATCGCGATCTGTATTTCTTGTCAGAAGCATCACGGTAGTTTCGTTGATAGATTGGCGAACAGTGGAGATCCTGATCAGACTGCGGATGCACAGGCTGATCTGGATCTACACTGGTCGCAAATCCCATCAGCCCCATTTATCAAGTCGCAGCCACATTTATTGTGTGAAGCGTAAATGGTAACGTGGTTTCATTGATAGAATGGCGAACAGTGTAGATCCTGATTTGGATCTTCACTGGTCGCAAACCCATACGCCCACTTTCTTCAGTCACAGCCACACACTACATTGAAACCTCTCTAAACAGGACACCCTGGGAGGTCCCCAGGGTGTCCGGCTTAGAGCGGTTTCACTGTAAATCAGGCTGAGCCATAGTTGTGTGCTATGCAATCAACAGACATTATCACTTGAGATAAATGAAACTGATCAAAAATAAGATCACATAATTTATTTATTATGTTTTCTTGGTGTCAGGTTGGTTTAAACATACTCTCTTTGTATATAATTTACAAGTACATGTAAGGCATCAATACTAGTATATACATAATTAGAGTGTCCGGTTTAGAGAGGTTCCACTGTATTTCCTTATTATCACCCTTAGACCATGGTCACAGATGCCGCGGTTCACACACACGGAGTACTGCGCCCTAATGGGTTACCACGGTCAGATTGTAAACCGTGAATGTAACCTCACGGCGCCGTTTATATGTGAACGGCCCGCCGATGGCGCGGCGGGATCTGCAGGTATGTTTACCGTTGGACAGTATATCAGTATATGTACATGCATACCGCTAATCTTGCCAATAGTTTATCAATCGTTTTACTTCAGAATGGTTGAATATTGTGCCTGAAATCAAGCAGGTTGATTGACCGAGCCTGAGCTGTTCTACAGCTCAGGTTCAGTCAATAAAACTGCTCGATTGTGAGCTGAGAAATTATGCCATAACTTCAACATTACTGGGTGGATTACTCTAATATTTGCACACCTGATACATAAGGACATATGTGTGCCATACTCACGCAACTAATAACATGACAAACTGACCTTTCTGACCTTCACAATGACTCTGAAACGCATAGCATTTTTAGAATCACGTATACAAGCATAATGTCTAATTACTGTCTGTTTCACGTTTTTCTGCCGACGAACTTTTAAACACATTAAATCTAAAAAATATTTAAATGTAAGTACTTTCTCACCAATAACAAAAAGTCACCCTCCCTAATTTTTTTTGTTTGATGAAAGTTCATCAAATATTGATCTTATAGCGAAAAAAACATTTTCGTATGGGAATATAACATGAGGAAAAAAGAGGTGGAAACAGTGGGGGAGGAGTAAAAAAAAGAAGAAAACTTTTGGAAATTGACTCAGAAACCTGGGTAGATAGCTTGGAAATGATGTAAATAAGAAAATAAAAGTTAGAATTTGAAAATCGGTTCACAAATAAAAAAAATATTTAAAAAAAATCTATTTTTAGCCTTATATTAAATATTTTTTTCGCAATAAAATCAATATTTTTGATGGAATTTCTTTAAATAAATTTTTTTTTTGGTAGTGTCACTTTTGTTATTGATGAAAAACTACTTACATTTATATATTTTTAAGATTTAATATGTTTAATGGGCAAAAGTTTGTCGGAAGCAAAAACGTGGAACATACAGTAGTTGGTCATTGAAGCTTCTGTTCAGCTAAATGTACACATTATAAGTTATTGCGATTCTACATATACTATAGGAATGAATGGCCTTTTTGTGGAATTTATCGGGGTATAAACTTGGAAAAGTCGCTGGAATACTGGACGAAGGCCGGAAGGCCTCGTCCAGTATTCTCGCGACTTTTCCAAGTTTATATCCCCCATAAATGCCACAAAAATGCCATTCATTCCTTATAATTCCAGCATTTTAAATAAATTCATCAAGAAAATGTGTGTATTTTCCGTTTTCTTAAGAATTATTTTAACTGCGCCTGACTGTTACGGAAAGTAGTTCGGCATGGGAGTTTACTGGGATATAAACTTTGGACAGAGACTTGCTACGGACCAATCAAATGTTAGGGAATTGTGTAAATATTGTTGTGCTGGAATTATTGAATAATACAAAAAAAAGTCCCCGAGTTTCTGACTGGTGCTTCGAAGATGGCCGCCAAATATAGCCGCCAAATCGTCTTTATTATGTGTTATATATATTATTTGTTTTTATTTTGTTGCGGAAAAATGTAAAATTCTACATTTCCGGATGTAGTATATGTTATAGTTTTCTGACATATTTTTTTCTATCACAATGGTGGACAAAATGGCCGCCAAAATGGCCACCAATCGTATTTTTACATCTTTTTTTTAATAAAATTATTGAATAATTATAACGCGTTTATTTTCTGGCTTGGAAAATTATAAAATAATATTATATGCAACGTGTCACACATTGGTCGTGTTTGTGGCGAAAGATGATGCAACACCAGCCACACATGATCGCCACAATGAATCACTACTGTCTGTTCCACATTTTTCTTCCGAAGAACCTTTGGCTATTAAAGACGTTATTTCCAAGTTTTCGATGGGAATTTAACATAGAGCGAACTGGAGCTGGGGAGGTCGAAAAACGAAAAAAAAAAAAGGGTGTCTCCGAAACATGGCCAGATAGCTCGGACATTATGTAACAAAGAAAACAAAAGTTAGATTTTGAAAATCGGTCCTCAAATTATTAATCTATACCAGCCGCTCTATAGTGCACCTGGGGCCCGTTTCACTAAACTTCGTACGACTAAAATGTTTGTAAGCGCAAATTTAGGATCGTCTGGAAATTTCAATTGATGGATTTACATGTATTGAGCATAGACTGCATATGCAGCCTATGCTCAATAAATGTAAATCCAATAATTGTTTACAAGAAAACATTGTTAATGTGATATTTACAGACTATCATAATTTTGCACTTACGAACATTTTCGTCTTACGAAGTTTAATGAAACAGCCCCCTGGTCTCTGTATCTATTGCGCTGATACGTGGCTGTAAATGGAGCTAATGGAAAATATGTTAAACAGCCAAAATTTCGTCGGCAGAAAAATGTCGAACAGACAGTAAGAGAACAAGGCCCTATAACAGATACTACTGTCTGTTTCACGAAAGCTGCCCAAATTTTACGGCCATATAGACAATTCAAAAACATTATTTGTTTTGATAATATTAAATTAAAGGAAAATTTAAGAATGAGCCTTCTTTTTATTTCGTGAAATTTGGTCAAATAATGGTTTTATTACGAAAAATTGATTTCTGGGAATTTAACATGGGGGAAAAAGGGGTAAGGCAGTGTAGGAGGAGTCAAACAACGAAATATTTTGGAAATTGACTCCGAAACCTGACTAGATAGCTTGGATATGATCTAACTAAGAAAACAAGTTAAATTTTAATAATCGGTCCAGTATTTCTCAAATTAAAAAAAATTTCCCCATGTTAAATGCCATAGACATCTTCACTCCGTGAAGATGTCTATGGGGATTTAACATGGGGAAATTGTTTTTGCGCAATAAAATCAATATTTGACAAAATTTCACGAAATAAAAAGAAGTCTCATTCTTAAATTTTCCTTTAATTTAATATTATCGAAAAAAATATTGTTTTTGAATTATGTATATAGCCGTAAAATTTGGGCAGCTTTCGTGAAACAGACTATAATTCACATACCAAATACGCTACATGGAAGCGCGATAGCCAGGATACCGCCTTGGAACTGTCAGTAAACAGGAATATCTACTGGCTTGGCATTCACACGTGTATTCTGATTCCGTTACAGCTGGGAAAGTCTCAAACGTTGGTTCCCGGTTCTTCATCAACCAACACGCGCCGTCGTCATGCGCACTGGCCGCCATCTACTTTCTGTCATATGGACTGTGCCTCCACTACATCCTCCACGTGATATTCGTCATATAGACCGGTACACATCTGCGCTAATATTGCCAATAGTTATCAGTTGTTTTCATTCAAAATATTTGATTGGGCAAGATTAACGCAGGCGGTTGTGTACATGTGTTCACGCTCCACTTGTTCTGAGCGACGTTCTGCTCTCCACCATGTTTTAATTGATATTACCAAGGTGTATGATCACGTGGTACTAACAACAACAACAAGTACTGAAACTTCCAGAATCCATCTGATTCAAAGTACGTATTGTTTTATATTGTCCTTATTACGTAACGGATTTTGATGAAATATGGGCATCAAACGCGTCTTGTTAAGCTGCATTTGGTGGTCTCTGTATTTTCGTCCAAACTTCTGTCATTTTTGTGATGAATCGATTTCCGTGTCGGTAGACACGGAAATCGATTCTTTTCAAAAACGACATAAGTCTGTGCCGAACTCCATGGACCACCAAATGCAGCTCTTGAAGACGCGTTTGCTGCGCCATATTTCATCAATATCCGTTGCATATTAAGGAAAATATCAAATAATACTTACTGTGGGCGACGTTGTTGTTGTAACCACGTGATCATGCACCTTGATTACGTCACTGGTTTTGACGTGATACTTCATATGCCTACAAAGAATGCACGTGAGCAATGGCATACCCTTTTGTTGGAATCACGAAGAACAATGCACAATATGATTTGAAGATTTACTAGGTGTGCAAAATTAATGTTGTTTTTTTATACATTTAGGCAATGTCACATTGTTTCTCTGTTAAGCGTGCGGGTATGTTTTGAGAGTGGTTCTTTAAAAAACAAACACTCTGTGTCTGTTATTTAAAACTATTTACTGGTGAAGTAATAGGAAAACTGATTGCGGACTTGAAACAGATTGAAGCCTTGGACAAGTCCGCAATCTATTTATACTTAATAATAAGTTTAATCAGTGTATTTTCTTCTTCTTATTTTTTTTCTAAAGTTTGTTGGTGGCAATTTAAATTCATGTTACAATCTTCAAAGGGTTGAGGACGTTTTTAACATTAATTTACCTTTGTTGTTTTTTTCAAGGATTTTATGGTTTTTACCGGTAGGCTTTGAATATTTAGGTGAACGTGTAACAGAAAAAAAGATTGGCATGGCCTTAGTGTAATTAACCATGTGCCAAAAAAATCAATTTTCATACATATAGATTTATTCTACTTTTAGTATGTTATTATGGGATATCTATGGAACGGAATAGCACTGAGATACATTATGTAGATCTACTCCAGATTCATATACGATTTGCTTTCTTTTGCATCCCATTCTTATCACATGAAAACCTTGTTATGACTTTCTGTAAACCATTTCATAAAAGTAATATGATACGTGTAATAACACTTGGTGTGAATTTGACTGGCTAGTTTCATCACCCTAACTACCTATTCTTATCACATCTTTGATACATTATAGGAATGAATGGTCTTTTTGTGGAATTTAGTCGCGGGAATACTGGACGAAGGCCGGAATGCCTCGTCCAGTATTCCCGCGACTTTTCCAAGTTTATATCCCGATAAATTCAACAAAAAGGCCATTCATTCCTTATAATTCCAGCATTTGAAATAAATTCATCAAGCAAATGTGTTTATTTTCCGTTTTCTTAAGAATTATTTTAACTGCGCCTCACGGTTACGGAAAGTAGTTCGGCGTGGGAGTTTACTGGGATATACATTTTGGACAGAGACTTGCTACGGGCCAATCAAATGTTAGGGAATTGTGTAAATATTGTTGTGCTGCAATTATTGTCTGTAGTAACACAGCTCGTGTGCATGGTATGTGCATGAGGATGTGATAATAAGTTAGATCACGTTTGTCCGCATGTACGAGCGATAATCCGCTTTCTAACACTCGTTGATTATCTCCTCATACATGCGGACGAACCGTGATCTAACTTATAATATTATTCGTTAACGTTTAAACAAACAAAATGAAGACGTTTCAAATGACGTCCTTGATAGCGCGACAAAGCCATATGCGGCGGAACCAGAACATTATTGGGGGCCCAGTCTTGAGGGCCCAAAGGGCCCGATGTTGCTATGGGTGGGGGCATGCTCCCTCGGAAATGTTTTAAATATAAGAGGCGTGAAACGCCATTTCCTGCATTCACAGGTCCCAGTCTTAATTACACAAAGGGTTCGATGTTGCTTGGATGTTGCCCCGTCCCCCACACACTTCTGCCGCCCCTGAAAGCAATGTTGTTTTGACATTGATGTCATCGTGTATCGTGTGTCATTAGAAGCGTCCGTGACTAAGTAGAATTACTGCAATTGTTAAAAATGGTCTCCCGTTGTCATATAAAGAGCTTACAAAGAGCGTGAACCTATAATATGTCAATATTATATCGGGTTTATTGCTAGTATTGGAGCTATTTTTCTCTGTGGAGATTTTCAACTAGATGCCAAAATAGTCAGTGGCGTCTCCTCCCTGCAAACATATCGGACATCTCCATGTTTTCTGCTATTTGGAGTGTGAAGTGATGTGATAAGCGGAATCTCAAATTGGTTTCCATTTGATATGCGATTTATGAAACTCGTCATCAATTTCACTGTCAATGTCATTACCAAGGTCAGGAATGATCGAGACAAATTGTCTCCCCTATTATCATATGAACCAAGTATACTTCAATTGTTATGACGTTATGGCCAATCTAGTCTGATCAGACGAACGAAAAGTGGTAACAATGCAGTTGAAGTGTAAGGGATAGGCTAGAGTAGATAAGTACACGTAATCACTTAATCACTTATAATGTACACAATATTACATGGGTAACACACAGGAATACATGACACATTGATATGCGAACATCACTGTACTGTGCATGATACTATGCAATTACTACAAGGTTGTAAGCCAATCGACTGTTATACTTTAACGCAACTTAAAAGCTATATACGAATAAACTCGGTATGTGGTATCTCAATGGTCCCGTAGTGGACAATAGTATGAATGCACAAGTACTTTGATGATCGCTAATCAAAGTGAAATAACATACAAGTATAACATGGCATAACGAACATTGGAGGACAAATGACAATCATCTGAGCTACCCCAGTGCTGGCGTATGTCAATAGATAGTGGTAACCTCTGAGTATCAAGGTCCCAAGGTCTGCCTCACCCGCAATATGAGGTCTAGTCAACAATATGGCTATAATCCAACTTCAAGTGGATTAATCCATAAACAATATATGTAGTCTTACTACAATCCTTTAGCCATGATATGCCATGATAGGAGTATTACCATACACTATCAAAGTATACATATGTATTGCCTATGCAATATATTTCCAAAGTATGAATGTCAAAGTCAAAGCCGGATGTGGTTACATCACATGATAGTCAATAACGATAATGTTCCGGAAGCTGGTACCGGAAGTAAAGTTCCAAAGGTAGTATTATTTCCGGAAATGGTGGACCAGATGTAAAGTTCCTATGGTATCACTCGACTGTAGCAACCTGGATGTGGTGGACCCGATGTAAAGTATCCATGGTGAATCAATGGGTTGTAATACCGGAAGTGGTAGACCGGAAGTAAAGTTCCGATATAATACAAATGGCGATTATCACGTTGGCTAAGACGCCGGGAAAAGTTTCACTTAGGTGACATTCAACTCGGTGGTAGTATAATGATATGATATGTGTGTATGGCGTTTCACTTCACTAAACTATGGCTGTGACTGTCTGCTGTACGCGATGTAGCTATCACACACTGCTACACACACTGCGCCAGACAGACGTACGGACACTCGGACGACCTGACACTCTGCACTGACTGGGGTCTGCCCTCAACGAGTGGACCAAAACGTCTAATGTTGCCCGCTGGAGCGATCTCAAGAGGCTACAAAAATGAAATGGGTCTCCAATTACTGGACGAATACGCACAGACAGACAGACAGACAGACAGGATGCACAACGGACTAAAACGGGAATCGAACAACGGCAAATCACAGCTGAAATAAAATGTGAAAATGTAGGTACATACCAAAATCCTCCGTGTCACTGGTGAATACAGTACTAGTCTTCTGTAACCAGAAAATATGTGTCCCGCCAACACATAGCGAGACATCGCTTATATACGCACCAGTGAAACCATGCACGGAATAATGAATATGCCTACCCCTCGTTCGACATCTCACATAAATACTACAAAACCATGGCTTTTGCCATGTCACCCGTGGGTTATATTTGGCATAAATATATTTTCCCACGCCATAAATTCAACCAAACCAGTGTACAGCCCTCGCGGAATAAATACCATCCAACATGGTATATCCCACACTACCATAAATCTGCACACTATAGACCCAGATCTCATAATCCGAAATCTACTCGACTGGCCTCGACAATGCGAAGGTCGCTTTTTGGCCCCGCCAAACCCCTCCATATCGGTCCTATGGGCTGTACACCCAAATGAGAGTGTAGCACATACTAAACTCAAATATCGTGGTCATTTACGGAAATATCATGACACAAAGCATCACCAGTATGGGATCTGATATATCCGTGTTGGCCAGTACCAGGCTATGCTGAAACACTAACCCGTAGCATACATAACAGGGCAGACCATGGTATGGTCTGCGCTATATACTGGCTTCACCTACAGAAGGTCCCTTATATGGTGAACAACTGACACGCGGACAAACTCGGCTGGCACGGATAGTGGACATCCGTAATACTAAAAGGTCTTCTCCCTAGCGAAACCAGCACACGCAGTCAACGAGTTCTCTACCACACACATGCATAGTCTGTGGCAAATATGGCGTGACATCAGTAAAACATTGCTCATAAAATAGACGTATATTAAAATCCGCAAAAATGACACGCCTAAACGTATTTCCACCAATACAACATAAGCCCCTTTATTACACGCACATTGTACATGGCAAATGTACATGCTAAATCTCAGGTATGTAAAAATCACAGGTGTGTGAAATCACAGGTATGTGGAATCACAGGTATGTGAAATCAATAGTACGCACAACAATACAAAACAGTGCCACACATCACACATATACAATTATACGGAAATCCGGACATTCACCTCGCCTCTATTGTGGTGACTCGTTTATAAGTCTCGTATCAAATGGCAACTCGTTTGAGATTTTCTATACATTAACCAGAGCTTTGCTTCTGAATTACACCATGTACATCTCTTGTAAAGTTAATATGAATAAACCATGTTTATACTGACATTATATCGTTACCTTTTACAATAATGTTTATTACCATGCAAAACAGTTTTTCACATTATAATAATAATTGCTTTGTGTTCATCAATCAACATAAACATGACGCATGACAAAAATGTAAAAATATATCTTAACTTTTCATCCGAAAGAATCAAGGACGGATACTGTGAGGCGGGTGATTACAGGATTTTTGACCAGTGTAGCTCCTGTAGCCTATTTTTACCAACATTGCAAAGTATACTTATCTAGTAAAGTTTACTTAGAGGGAGAAATTTTCAATTTAAGAATAAATTTATTAATTTTTATTATACTGAATTTATTACATTATCACAGCCATTTTGGCTGTGATAATGTAATACATTCAGTATAATAATTCAGCATACTTTTAATCATCAAATATATGCCATCGTTAGTTCTATATGAAATAATGAATTTCGGGAAAAATAAAATATTACTCCCTCAAAGTATACTTTGCTAGATAAGTATACTTTGCAATGTTGATGAAATCGGCTACTGATCAAGTAGCACACTCGTGTGTCCCGAAAACATATATAATGCTTGTTAGAAGTTTGGCGTGTGTTTCAGTGATGAAATTGCGAACAGTGCATATCCTGATCAGATGCACAGTCTGATCAGGATATACATTGGTCGCATAACCCATAAGCTCCATTTCTGAAGTCACAGACACCATTGTTTATCGAAATCTCAATATTCTGATCAACATTACACATCTACTGTCTGTTCCACGTTTTGCTGCCGACGAACTTTTGGCTATTAAACACATTAAATCTAAAAAATATTTAAAAGTAAGTACTTTTTTATCAATAACAAAAAAGTCACCCGCCCCGAAACATTTTATTTGATGAAATTCCATCAAATATTGATTTTATTGCGAAAAAACGATTGTCCATGGGAATTTAACATGGGAGTCAATTTCCAAAATGTTTCGATTTTTTTTGGAAATTGACTCCGAAACCTGGCGAGATAGCTTGAAAATGATGTAACTAAGAAAACAAAAGTTAGATTTTGAAAATCGGTCCACAAATAAAAAAAAAGAAACTCAAAATCTATTTTTAGCCCCCATGTTAAATTCCCATAGGAAAATCGTTTTTTTCGCAATAAAATCAATATTTGATGGAATTTCATGAAATAGCTTTTTTTTAGAGAGGGTGACTTTTTTTTTATTGATAAAAAAGTACTTACTTTTAAATATTTTTTAGATTTAATGTGTTCAATAGCCAAAAGTTCGTCGGCAGCAAAACGTGGAACAGACAGTCAGTAGTGTCCGTCATTATAACAACTTTCTGAGCACAGTGTCAATAGTCTTATAGTTTTATAATCACGTGTCCATATAAGACAAGGTGCACAACAACAACAACGTCGCCCACTCCAAAGTAAGTATTATTTGATATTTTCCTTAATATGCAACGGATGGATTTTGATGAAATATGGCACAGCAAATGCATCTTCATGGGCTGTATTTGGTGGTCCAGGGAGTTCGGTACAGACTTATGTCCTATTTGCGAAGAATCGATTTCCGTGTCGGTAGACACGGAAATCGATTCTTCGCAAAAACGACAGAAGTTTGGGCGAAGATACAGAGACCACCACATGCAGCTTAACAAGACACGTTTGATGCGCCATATTTCATCAAAATCCGTTACGTAATAAGGACAATATAAAAGAATACGTACTTTGAATCAGATGGATTCTGGAAGTTTCAGTATTTGTTGTTGTTGTTAGTACCACGTGATCATACATCTTGTAAGATGGTTCGATGTTGGATTGATAGTTTCATTCATACTGTAGTAACTGGGCGCCACCATTTTGAGACCCGTGCACCTTTTCGACACACACAAGGTACCAGTGACACCCTGCTATATAGTTTTGATGTTAAAGGTACATACCCACTAAATAGGCACACACTGTTCTTTATAGGAATTAAATAAGTGTATAATTGTGTCACTATTCCACAAGTTTTAAAAATTACGACTGCCCACTATACAGATATAAACATTTAGTAATATTTATTTTACTGATAGTGACTCGCGGTGTTATCAGGCTATTTTCATATGCAAATGAGGCATGATATTTTTTAATTATTTATACAAATTAATTGCGTCACCTGAAAAAATAATATTTTTGACAGATTACGAAGTATGGTCACTGCAAAGAAATAACTACAGAGAATACATAGTAATATCCGTTAACATTTTAAGGAAACACGGTTATCGCCCCTGATATCAGTGTGGACATTTACGTATGATATAAAATGTATAATAATGCCAATCAGTACGTGGGATAATGGTGAATGAATGTTTATTTTGCCAGAAAATGTCTCGGATGATGTTTCTGATATAAAGAACAGTTTGTGCCTACTGAGTGGGCATGTACCTTTAATATCTGATCGTAATTGATGGGCACAACTTTGAAAGATATATGCATGTTACACCATAGACGTTTCATTGTTTTATTGGAAAATATAGGCACAATTGTATAAGTATATTGCAATTAAATCAAGAATACTGTCGCAGCTTTTTATATTTAACATGTGGTACTGTGACCCGTTTCACTTAGAAACAACATTGCTACCCAGCTCCATACTACCTCTCGCGTAGATAACATATTGGAGGTGAATTATTGTAGCTAGTTTCACTAAACTTCGTGCGACTAAAATGTTCGTAAGTGCAAATTTAGAATCGCCTGGAAATGTCAATTGATGGATTTACATTTATTGAGCATAGGCTGCATTTGCAGCCGATGCTCAATACATGTAAATCCAATAATTTTTTACAAGAAAACAGTGTTAATGTGAAATTTACAGACTATCATAATTTTGCACTTACGAACATTTTAGTCGTACAAAGTTTTGTGAAATGGGCCCCCGGAGTGCATGACGTGAATGTTTATTTGTTTTCACTAGCTCATTGAACTTACTTTTATATTTGTAGAAAAATATAATTAATGTACACTACATTACATGGAATGAGACGATATAAACTGATAGCGAATCAAGTACATGTATACAATACATAGAGAGAGGATCTTACATGAGTGATGGTTTACTATGAGATTTATTAAACGAGTTTACTGATTTCATAAGAAACGAGGCTATGCCTCGTTTCTTATGAAATCAGTCAACGAGTTTAATAAATCTCATATTAAATCAACTCAAATGTTAGATTACATTTATTGCATAACAACATCATCATAATTTGAAGTTGTATAGATTACTTAACATGTTTTATGTAGCGGGCTCACTAGTGTATTATTTGTATTACACCGTCTGTGAAATTTTATGCAATAAATAAATTTATTAAATTTTAGGTTATTCTTTTCTGAATATAAACATGACACTTTGATGTATTCTAATGTTATGATGTCACGAACACCTACGATTGTCTAACTGTCAGTAAAATTACAAGAACCAACGATACAATCGATAATGATACTACCCGGAAATGACGACAGGTTCTTGAAGAACGGTTAATATTTCGGTGTTTTATGGGTTATTTCGGTATATCTGGTGGTTTTTGGTGCATTGTTACCAACATACAATTTACGTTACCTCCCGGGAATTACACGTATACGTACACATTTATGTATGTTCACAGTATAAAATGGGTCCGAAAGTTCGGAACGGTAAATGTGTAGATAATTGACGATTTCTGTCGTGTGTAATGATTGAGCATTTGTAGTTGCACAAAACTATGTAAATTACCCAAAACCAACAAAATCCACCCAAATCTACCCAAAATGCACTAACATACCCATATGACACTCGCATACTGACCATTGCCATCTATTCAAACACATAACTGTGGAAATGACTACCAGAAACAATACATACATGTAGATGATATTCATATTTTTAGTATGGTATATACATGTATGTGCATCAAGTGGTGTTACACATTTCTCACCACAAGATAAACCTATACGTGACAAGCCATGCGATTTTGTACCTAAGAACATGTGCGATTTTTCATGAAATATATTTACAGAAACGGTGATATTTTCTGTAAATGACGTCGAAAGATGACGAAATTCTCATCGCAAGTATTCCGCATTTCTCATGGTAATTTTATCATCTTTCGACGTCATTTACGGATTTACGAATTTATTATTATTTTGTAAATATTTTTCATGCAAAATCGCACAAAATTGCATGGTGTGTATTATATGCCATATTCATTGTACAAATGAGTTGACATACATTGCCATTACATATTTATTGCAGCGATACCCATCAAATTTACACACACTGTTTCATAGTCCGGCATAGAGATGTTCACTGTAGATTCAATATGCCACTACGTAGGAAATAATGCACATGGCGATGACGGCCGCTGTATCCCGTAACCCGCGTATCGGAGCCGCCCCTGAAATGGCTGGAAATGAACACGATACAGTATTGTCAAACTATGAGGGAAATGGACACGATACAGTATTGTCGAACCATGAGGGAAATGGACACGATACAGTATTGTCGAACCATGAGGGAAATGGACACGACACAGTATTGTCCAACCTGTCGGTGACTGGAGAAATCGGGGCTTATGCCATATGTAGCCAGTCTAGCTCCTGATCTGCTAGCATACGTATGCATACTCATATTGATCAACACTCTGTTAAACATGTGATGGGTGTTACACTGACTGAATGGCGAACAGTTTAGACCCAGATCAGACCGCAGTAGCTACAATAATTCGCCGATATAGGAAAGAATGGCCTTTTTGTTGAATTTATCATGGTATAAACTTGGAAAAGTCGCGGGAATACCGGACGAAGGCCGGAAGGCCTTCGTCCAGTATTCCCGCGACTTTTCCAAGTTTATATCCCCGATAAATTCAACAAAAAGGCCATTCATTCCTTATATTTCCAGCATTTGAAATAAATTCATCAAGAAAATGTGTTTATTTTCCGTTGTCTTAAGAATTATTTTAACTGCGCCTCACGGTTACGGAAAGTAGTTCGGCGCGGGAGTTTACTGGGATATAAATTTTGGACAGAGACTTGCGGGCCAATCAAATGTTAGGGAATTGTGTAAATATTTTTGTGCTGGAATTATTATGTTATATATATAAGGCAGTGTGTATGAGATGATATTCAAGATCCATGTGGTTTCAATTGGTTTTTTGAACTGCGAATTGCCACAACCTTTTATTTAATCAAATGCTGATCACCAGAAACGAATAACGGAGACACAGTGCGGCGATCAGTCAAACTGGCAAGCAGCGACAGTTGTATCGAAATATCACTGGTACTATCAAGTTTCAAGCCAATCCGACGTATGGTTACAAGATAGCAAGCAAACTTCTAAGTCATTTGACCATGACCTTGTGCATAGGGATCGCACGAGTGAGCCAAATAATGAGTATATGGATGATGACTAATACGTATATGAAGTTTCAAGCCATTCCGACCAACGGTTACAGAGATAGTAGGTACTCGAAAACGTTTGCGCAAAGCTCGGATTGGGGAAAAGAAAATAGAGCTGATTTCAAACTAAAATTCAGTTCTCAAAACTATTAAATTGTGATTGCAAGTATACATGTAAGTTGGCTTGTAAGTTGACAGACTGACCAATCGGTAACACTTGGAACAACCGATTGTCACCCAGACAAGTTGACTTCGACCGTAATTGTGTGTCACTGAATGTCCCAGAATGCATCGCGTCAGATAAGAACGCTTGTATTTCTGGATCAAAATCAAGCGTTCAAGGCGAGCAAGATAATCAGCTAACCTGAAATTTCTGTCTGTAGCGCAGGGCGACTTATGCTTAGCGTTACAGACCGAAATTTCGCGTTTGGTGGATCAGCGTGCTCGGTTAAAGTTGCTGTACCCTTCTTGTGGCCCCATGTAAAGTCAATGGAAATATAATAAGAAAACAGACTCATAAACCGATAGCTACCACACATAAACCGTATATACGTGTTCAATAAGTCTTTATGCAGATGCTGCCAGCAAGAAAATCACACCGTATGTTGTAGCTAGAAAATAATAAGCACGTTTTGGTGTTAAACGTGTACAATTTGGCTTCTACACACCTGTGTAGAGACGTAAAGACATGTGCTACATCAAACTTTGTCTGTTATCTGGATATTACAGATGCGTGTGCATTTATATTGGTAGCATTCTGATCGCATGCATATGGTTTATTTATCCCGTCAACACAGTGCGACGTATGTGCCGTGAAACACGCTACCGTGAAACATTTTTGACATCCTGTCAATACGACCTAATCACTGCGTATGAATATGTGCAGTGACTGGGGTTATTGTTTTTGCATTCTAAAGCCATTTGTAGGTGTTGACGGGATACATAGAATAGTAGGTTAGTGTCGTGAATGGGAAAACATATCTGGCGCGGCACGGAAACGGGATGTGCTCGGCAGAGCCTCGCCCATCCCGTTTCCTAAGCCTTGCCAGATACTATTTCCCATTCACGGCACTAACCTACTAGTCTCTATTTATGTAAGTAGCTATTGTTTTATTAGTAGTGTGTTTATTATATTTCCATATACTTTACATCGGGACACAATACGGGTACAACAACCTTAACATAACTTATAACACACGTTATTGTGGAAACGAGGTTTATCCCGTCAACACAGTGCGTATGTGCCGTGAAACACGGTGCCGTGAAACATTTTTGATATCCAGTCAATACTATTTTTGCATTTTACAGCCGTTTGTAGGTGTTGACGGGATAAATAGAATAGTAGGTTAGTGTCGTGAATGGGAAAACATATCTGGCGCGGCACGGAAACGGGATGTGCTAGGCAGAGCCTCGCCCATCCCGTTTCCTGAGCATTGCCAGATATTTTTTCCCATTCAAGGCACTAACCTACTATTCTCTATCTATTTTCCTTATTTCTGAACGAGACGGTTCAAATGAGTGGTCACAACATATACTTCTGATGAGAAATAAAGAAATTCTTGAGCCTTGCCGGATATTTTTTCCCATTCACGGCACTGACCTACTATTCTCTATCACACTCGCTCCCAGATTCAGATTGACTGCTGCCACCTACCGTTCGTGAGGGAATTGGACGCGATTGTGGCCCAGCGCTCACATATGTATCCCTGCGTGCCCTTACAGTCGCGCATGTGGTATTCGCCGTTATTGTTCATGAAGGCGCAGTCCCAGCTGGCGCTGACCGTGCTCGGCTCGCCCTGCCACTCCCTGTATGGACAGTCGTGGTGATTTCATAGGCTATTTATTATTTAGAAGATCCTACGTGAGTGACCTTCTTGTTATATATATTTTAGGTGAATATACTTAATAGCCAAAGGATCGATAGTCGCTGTTATTGTTTATAAAGCCCCAACAGGCTCTAGCCCTGTTTGAACCCCAATCCACCCCCTCCACCCCCACCACCAGCACACCCTCACACCACCCGGCCAGTATGGATTACACCTAATGTTGTGAACTCACCACACTTATAAAAACTAACGAACATACATGTATATAAGCTATAAATGTGCTAAAGGTACATTCCACTCAGTAGGCACAAACTGTTCTTTATAGGAATTAAATAAGTGTAAAAGTGTGTCACTATTCCACCAGTTATAAAAATAACGAGCGCCCGCTATACAGATATAATCATTTAGGAATATTAATTTTACTGATAGTGACGCGCGGTGGTATCAGGCTATTTTCCATATGTGAATGAGGCATGGTCTTTTTTAATTATTTATACTAATTAAATTCGTCACCCGAAAAAAGAATATTTTCGACAGATTATAAAGTACGATCATTGCACATCAAAAAATAAATACAGAGAATAAATAGTAATGTCCACTAACATTTTAAGGAAACTGTGTAGAAATTTACTTCTGATATTAAATGTATAATAATGCCAATCAATACGTGGGGTAATGGTGAATGAATGTTTATTTTTCCAGAACATGTCTCAGATTATGTATCTGATATAAAGAACATTGTGTGCCCACTCAGTGGGCATGTACCTTTAAACACAAATTTTCACCAGGTTGCTTTCCAATTTACATGTACATCTACTCGTGCTTGCACAATCACCACTGAAACGGAGAGCCATGTAAGCAAACAATAACACCAATCCACCATGATTAGTGACACGACGGGCGGACTGCGTTGATCGTTGAGCCACGAGCGCAGCACACATACAGCGTTGATCGTTGAGCCACGAGCGCAGCACACATTATAGGAATGAATGGCCTTTTTGTGGAATTTATCGGGGTATAAACTTGGAAAAGTCCCGCGACTTTTCCAAGTTTATATCCCCGATAAATTCAACAAAAAATGCCATTCATTCCTTATAATTCCAGCATTTGAAATAAATGCATCAAGAAAATGTGTTTATTTTCCGTTTTCTTAAGAATTAGTTTAACTGCGCCTCACGGTTACGGAAAGTAGTTCGGCGTGGGAGTTTACTGGGATATACATTTTGGACAGTGACTTGCTACGGGCCAATCAAATGTTAGGGAATTGTGTAAATATTTTTGTGCTGGAATTATACAGCGTTGATCGTTGAGCCACGAGCGCAGCACACACATAAACTCCACGACAAGCGGGCCGCGGTATGTGTGCATAACCATTTCAATCATACAGACCTTCAAACCAACAGTTTAAAACACTGTAGATCCTGTAGCCTATTTCACCAACATTGTAAAGTATACTTATCTAGCAAAGTATACTTTGAAGGAGAAATTTTCAATTTTAGGATAAATTTATAAATTTGTATTATACTGAATTTATTACATTATCACAGCCATTTTGGCTGTGATAATGTAATAAATTCAGTATAATAATTCTGCATACTGTTAATCATCAAATAAATGCAGTCGTTAGTTCTACATGAAATAATGAATTTCAGGAAAAATAAATGATTACTCCCTCAAAGTATACTTTGCTAGAAAAGTATACTTTGCAATGTTGGTGAAATAGGCTACAGATGAGCCGGCTCATAACGAGCCGTCTCATCAATATCAGGGTCAGCGTTAATTGCAAACAAGTTACAGTGGAACCTCCCCGAACGGCCACCTCTCTTCAACAACACCCTCTCTATAACAGCCGCTATATTATATCCCAAATTGATGATTTCCTCTGTATCTAACACTTAAGACTGCTGAGCACAAAAAGTGTCGTTTTCTGTTGTTTTTGCCTTCTTTCTCAATAAAAACATGTTTTGACAGCATTTTAGAATAATTTCCATTGGAAATGATTCTAAAATGTTGCCAAAGCATGTTGTTGATGAGAATAATCGAAGAAAATAAATAAACTGCAGATGACAAAATATAATGTAGCATTAACCTCCCTACAACAGCCACCTCTCTACAACAGCCAGTTTTTCGTCCTCACATGAGTGGCTGTTATAGAGAGGTTGCATTGTACCAATTTACGGACTTTGCTGAGACTGCAGCCATCATACACTTACACAAAGTTTCCCCCCTCGAATCCCTGCGCGAACATCCAGTATCCCTCATTCTGTATATCGTTCAGGGACGTCCACCAACCGTAGTCGTTGTCCAACATACTCATGACCGTCTGCTTGATGAACTTCTGCAACATTCATCACGGCCTCCGTTAGAGGTACAGTACAGTGGGGTCAGCGTGTAAGTGCACACACGAACGAACACGACAGGTTGGTTCCAACCTGTCGTGTTCGTTCGTGTGTGCACTTACACGCTAATCCCACTGTACATGTAAGGGGTTTCAATGTATTGTGCGAATCACCAAAATAGTGCAGTTGCGAACCTTGATTTTGGCGAGTGTAACGTTCTTGTGACCACCACATTGAGTCCCACCTGTAGCTGATTTCATCAACATTGCAATGTATACTTATCTTGCAAAGTGTTCTTTGAGGGAGTGATCATTTATTTTTCCCGAAATGCATTATTTCATATAGAACTAACGACTGCATATATTTGATGATTTAAAGAATGCGGATTTTATTATACTGAATTTATTACATTATCACAGCCAAAATGGCTGTGATAATGTAATAAATTGAGAATAATTAAAAAAAATATCCTTAAATTGAAAATTTCTCCCTCAAAGTGTACTTAGCAAGATGAGTATACTATGCACTTTTGGTTAAATAGGCTACAGGTCTCTGGTCACAAATGCCGTATGGCTAATTTTTCCAGTGACAGCCACACATGCACTAGCTAGCTTGGATATTAACTCGAATTGTCTGGCTGTCAGGCAGTCCGTCTTACTCCTTATACATTTTAAGTCGTCCTGCATGGCAACAAGAACATCCGGGTTACGTTGCCAAGTACCGTGAGCCACAAAACTCCAGTCACAGCCACAGATGCACTAGTTAGCGGACTAACACAAATGTGCTGGCTGTCAAACAGTGTGTCTGACTACGTGACAGCCAGAAAATTCGGGTTGCTTGACCAAATACCGTACGCCCCATTTCCCCAGGAACAGCCAGGACCCGGTTGTTCAAAACACCAGTTAGCTAAACGGACTGTTAACTCCTTAACGGACTGTTAAATCCTTAACGGACTGTTAAATACTTAACGGACTGTTAAATCCTTAACTGAATGGTTAAAATCTCTGTTAAAACAGAGATTTTAACCATTCAGTTAAGGATTTAACAGTCCGTTAAACAGAGATTTTAACCATTCAGTTAAGGATTTAACAGTCCGTTAAGCTAACGGATGTTTTGAGCAACCGGGCCCAGCTTGTAATTCGGTGTATTATGGGTTATTTCTGTATATATGGTGGTTTCGTTGCATTGTTACCAACATACAATTTACGTCACCTCCCGCGAGTTAGTACACATATAACTAAATGGGTATTTTCACAGTATAAAGAGGGTCCGAAAGTTCGGAACGGTGAACGTGTAGATAATTGACAATTTATGTCGTGTGTAATGAGTGAGCTATAGCCATGAATGTAAATTACCCAAAAATGTATCCAAAATCCAGCAAATACCCATATGATACCAACATACTGACCATCGGTTCAAAAACCTGTGGTAACAGCCACATACTACGGGGCGCCATGCAGGACAGGTTAATTATGTGTACAAAATTGAGTTTTGTAACACTAAAAGTCACAAAATTCAATTCTGTGTCACAAAATTCAATTCTGTCAATTCTGTGTCACAAAATTCAATTCTGTGTCACAAAATTCAATTCTGCATACGTTTCGTATACAAAATTCATTTTTGTTATAAAGGATTCAATTTTGTAAGACAGAATTGAGTTTTGTGAAGAAAATTCAGTTTTGTGGGACAGAATTCATTTTAGTCCACAAAAATTAGTTTGCGTAGGATAGTCTATGTCATCTCTACGTTGATTGGTTGAGATCGGTCTTAGTCCATTTTATACACTATATAAGCATATACATGTATACTTTGAAGGAGAAATAAGAAAAATATTCAGAATTTTCCCTCAATTATGTAAACAGGGTCAAACATAAAGTAGCCGGGACATAGCTAGACCTGAGAGCATGCCCATATATAGAGAATACCACTGTCCAGGCTAGTGTATTTTGATATCAAGTTTATCAGGCAAGGCTAGGAAACGCGTAGGAATTCCTACCGTTTCCGAGTCGAGCCTGATAAACTTGATATTAAAATACACTAGCCTGGTATTCTATTTATCAGGTAACGTGTTATGCTCGAAAATGACATTAGATGACGTTGTATTCTAACAGTAGATATAGCCTTGTGAAACAAATGGTATTGGATCTGTGTCTACTAGTTGCGAAGTTACGTGTTCGCAACTATGTGTCTACATGCAGTATTTACAGTATACACCATCTTAGTATTCATGGTATCTACACAAATACTACAAATGGTTTCCTCAAATGGCCCAATACACACATTATGTTTATAAACACAGACAGCAGTCAGAACACAGGCCACAGCGCGTGTATTATTGATTTAACTGGGGCAGATATACCTTGCGAAACACAATAAATGACGTCAGTACTCGCGGGAGATCTACATGTACATGAATTATGTGTACAATTATAACGCAAAATGAGTTTAAATACGAATGGGTTTGTCAACGTTTGACTGTTTGGAGATAGTTGAAGCAAAATGGCAGAATGAGAAATGAACCATCGGCAGAATGAGAAATGAATTATCGACATTGAATGTGTAGATCGGCGACCGTGACCCATTTCTCCAGTGCAGTTTCTGCCCAATGGTAGTCCTTCTTACATGCGTGTGCAGAATTGACAGAATTGAATTTTGTGACACAGAATTGAATTTTGTGGCACAAAAGTGAATTTTGTGACACAGAATTGAATTTTGTGACACAGAATTGAATTCTGTGGCACAAAAATGAATTTTGTTGACAAAATTGAGCCATGTCCCACTTGGCGCCCCGTACATACAGTATGCATCATTGACAAGTTTGCAGACTAACCCAAATGTTTTGACTGTCACACAGTGCAACTTATCATTTGTAAGTCGCCCACGTGACGGCCAGACTAACCCAAATGTTCTGACCGTCACGTAGTGCGACTTACAACTTGTAGGTCCCCCTGCGTGACGACCAGAGCATTCGGGTTACTTTGCAAAATGTGACAATCCCCATTTATCCAGTCACAGCCACAAATGCACAAGCTACATGTAGTTTTCAGGCTCACCTGAGTTTTCTAGCAGTCACGCAGTGCGTCTTACTACGTGCAAGTCGCCCTTCATGATAGCTGGAAAATGCGGGTTAGTTGTAATTCGCCCTTCGCGACAGCCAGGGGGCCGTTTCACTAAACTGTGTACGACTAAAATGTTCGTAAGTGCAAAATTACGATAGTTTGTGAATTTGAAATTAACAAAGTTATCTTGTAAAAAATTACTGGATTTACATTTATTGAGCATATGCTGCACATGCAGTCTATGCTCAATACATGTAAATCCAACAATTGAAACCAGATGATCCTAAAGTTGCACTGACGAACATTTTAGTGAAACGAAGTTTAGTGAAACGGCCGCCAGAATAACCCGATGTTTTTGGATTTCACGCAGGGCGACTTACAACGTAAGTCATCCTGCGTGACAGCCGGAAAAATTCGGGCTAGATTACGGACCTGTTCGGCGGCCGAGTTGACGGAGAGAAGCTGGCCAAAGACTGTGGCGGAGACAGATAAACCGGCACAGTAGGCGGACGCCTCCATCTGGGTGTAGACGACGGTCGAGTTGTAATACGGCGTGAACAGGTAGCAGTCGACGACGGTGGAGCTAATCTCTGACGGTCGACTCTTCCAGCCAGCCTTGCAGGTAGCTGGAACGTCACGTGGTTATATATATACGTGCTGGAAGATATTTTTGGGTGCGAACTTTTTCGCGAACGACATCCCGCGTGAAAACGTCCGGGAGCGAATGACAAATGGGCCGAACTGTTGGTGATGCGAATCTGTTGAAACGGGACCTTGCTGGTTTCCAGTGGGTTTTCGACACTGGACTGTCATTTACACAGCGACAATCGATGTATTGCCCCTCCGTGGGAACTGATTGGGTGGGGTGGGGCTGGGATGGTCGGCTAGTGGTTGGCGAAAGGCAAGCCTCTGTGATTTAGAACAGTTTTCAACCAATATACTGTCTAATTCCCACCTCTCGAAATTAAAATGCCGAAGACTCGGGTGTTTGTCCAGCGTATTCATAGAGAGAAGATACTTGTGGACATGTATCATCCCGATTCGCGGATGTGTTGGAAATCCCAGTCTCAATGAAAGACCTGACACACACGGGTTGTGAAGATAAAGACGTGTATGTAATGATTATAAAGGCGCATGCTCACGTGGTTATAACAACAACAACAGTCGCTGAAAGTGTTGAAATCTTGCCCACTCAAAAGTAAGTATTATTTGATATTTTCCTTAATATATAACGGATTTTGATGAAATATGGCGCAGCAAACGCGTCTTCACGAGCTGCATTTGTTCATCCAGGTAATTCGGCACAGACTTATGTCGTTTTTGCGAATAATCGATTTCCGTGTCGTGTCGACACGGAAATCGATTCTTCGCAAAAACGACAGAAGTTTGGGCCAAAGTACAGATACCACCAAATGCAGCTTATCAAGACGCGTTTGTTGCGCCATATTACATCAAAATCCGTTAGGTAATAAGGACAATATAAAATAATACTTACTTTGAATCGGATGGATTCTGGAAGTTTCAGTACGTGTTGTTGTTGTTAGTACCACGTCATCATACACCTTGATTATGTTCCTATAGAGAAGATAATGATACTTGTGGACATGTATCATCCCGACTCGCGGATGTGTTGGCTGTCCCAGTCTCAGTGTAAGACCTGACACACACAGGTTGGCAAGATAGACGTGAAGATGTAATGTAAATGCGCAATGGCGCAAGTTGTTCCAATTTATCTTTAGTGGCATAGTATAGTATAGGCGAAGTATCTTTGGCAATGATGGGTTCGAGTCCCGTTTCACAGGTTTTAATTATTTGCGACCGAAATAACGACGGACCTCCTTTCCAGTAATATAAACTACTGTCTGTTCCACGTTTTGCTGCCGACGAACTTTTTTCTATTAAACACATTAAATCTAAAAAATATTTAAAAGTAAGTAATTTGTTATCAATAACAAAAATGTCACCCTTCCCAAAAACAATTATTTGATGAAATTCCATCAAATATTGATTTTATTGCGAAAAAACGATTTTCCTATGGGAATTTAACATGGGGGCTAAAAATAGATTATATATATTTTCTTTATTTGTGGACCGATTTTTAAAATCTAACTTTTGTTTTCTTAGTGACATCATTTTCATTCTCGCGAGGCTTCGGAGTCAATTTCCAAAAGTTTTCGTTTTTTTATCCTTTTAATAATTTTATTGCGAAAAAAATGATTTTCCTATGGGAATTTAACATCAAATAATTTCATCAAATAACTTTTTTGGGGGGAGGATGACTTTTTTGTTATTGATGAAAAACACTTACTTTTAAATATTTTTTCGATTTAATGTGTTTAATAGCCAAATGTTCGTCGGCAGCAAAACGTGGAACAGACAGTAAATGCAGATACATGTCGCTTGTATTGCAGAATCGTTGTTTGAAGACACTGCTGGACATACCCGTGGTAGGATGCAAAGAGATTCATGTAAATGTAGAATAATGTAATAAATTCAGTATAATAAAAATTAATAAATTTATCCTAAAATTGAAAATTTCTCCCTCAAAGTATACTTTGCTAGAAAAGTATACTTTGCAATGTTGAAGAAATAGGCTACTGTTCAGTAAAAAATAAAAAGCTGGTTGTAAAGTTTCAAACGTAGACACAAAGAAGTAAACGCTACTTAACAAATACTGGCAATCTCAACTCGCAATCAAGCAGTTTGATTGACTGAGCCTGAGCTGTCACACAGCTGAAATGAACACAGCTAAACCTGAAATCAAACGGACTGATTGACTGAGATTGAGCTGTAACACAGCTCAGGCTCAGTCAATCAGTCCGCTTGATTCCAGGCACAATATTCAAGCATTCTGAAAGAAAACAATTAACAACTGTTGGAAAAATTAGCGCAGGCAGTGTTGTACTTACCTAAACAAAACTTCGGAAATTTGTATACAGATCAAAACCTAAATTTGCCACAATATCAAGGTACATGATCACGTGGTTACAACAGCAACAACAATGGATGAACGTGTTGAAAGCGTGCCCACTCCAAAGGAAGTATTATTTGATATTTTCCTTAATAGGCAACGGATTTTGATGAAATATGGTGCAGCAAACGCGTCTTCACGAGCTGCATTTGGTTGTCCCGGGAGTTCGACACATACTTATGTCTTTTTTGCGAAGAATCGATTTCCGTGTCTGTAGACACGGAAATCGATCCTTCGCAAAAACGACAGAACTTTGGGCCAAAGTACCCATACCACCAAATGCAGATTAACAACACGCGTTTGATGCGCCCTATTTCATCAAAATCCGTTGCATAATAAGGACAAAATAAAAGAATGCGTACTACTTTGAATCGGAGGGCTGCTGGAATTTTCAGTAGTTGTTGTTGTTGTTGTTGTTGTTGTGACCACGTGATTCTACACCTTGAATATTGCTGCTGTTATTATTGTCCGCAGGCGGTCTAGTCTAACACTTACCCTGTTTGTCGAATTCACAAATGGCGGCGGCGTGTTGCGAACAGGCGGCGTCGTTGTATTGTCCCGTGTTGTAGATCAGGCCACAATCCTCGTTGCCCATGTAGTCGTTTGGTTCCTGGTTCCAGTTGCTGCCGAACGTACAGAATCATGATATGTGTGCCCGATTACAAGTATCTCGTCATACGACGTGGCTCATGTTATTCTGGGCCCGGTTGCTCAAAACATCCGTTAGCTTAACTGACTGTTAAATCCTTAACTGAATGGTTAAAATCTCTGTTATACAATTATACACTTATGTAATTTATATAAAGAACACTTTGTCCCTACTCAATGGGACCCCCGCTTTAACATATTTTAGTATTGATCACTTTAAAGGCACACTCAGTAAGCACAAAATGTTCTTTATAGGAATTAAATAAGTGTAAATTATGTCACTATTCCACCAGTTCTGAATATAATCTGATATAAAATGTATAATAATGTCAATCTATACGTGGGATAATGGTGTATTAATGTTTATTTTGCCAGCAAATGTCTGAGATGTCTTTGATATAAATAATAGTGTGTGTCTACAGAGTGGGCATGTACCCTTACTTTGTGTTCAATTGTCCAATTATTTCATTTGATTAATTGTGGCTTTGACTTGAAAATGGGGCTTATGGGTTTTGTGACCAGTGTAGTTCCTGATCAAATAACACACTGATGTAGCCTGATAACGATATATATCAAGGTGCATGATCACGTGGTACAAACAACAACAACAAGTACCGATTCAAAGTACGTATTATTTTATAGTTTCCTTATTACGTAACGGATTTTGATGAAATATGGCGCATCAAACGCGTCTTGTTAAGCTGCATTTGGTGGTATCTGTATTTTCGCCCAAACTTCTGTCGTTTTTGCGACACGGAAATCGATTCTTCGCGAAAACGACATAAGTTTGTGCCAAACTCCCTAGACCACCAAATGCATCTCATGAATACGCGTTTGCTGCGGCATATTTCATCAAAATATGTTGCATATTAAGGAAAATATCAAATAATACTTACTTTAGTGGGCGACGTTGTTGTTGTTGTAACCACGTGATCATGCACCTTGTATATTGCTTGTTAGAAGCATGGTGGGTACACAGGCTGATCTAGATCTGCACCATTCGTAAATATATAAGCTCTATTTCTCCAATCACAGGCACAGTTGCTTTTCTAACAACGAAAATAACGGTTACCATGACAGTATATAAATACAATTATGTTTTATTATAGAACAATGCGGTTGACTACGAATTGGTCGTTATACAGTTGAACCTCTCTAAACCGGACATCACGAACACACCTTTGATCTTATTTTTGATCAGTTTCTTGGTCATTTATCTCAGGTGATAATGTCTGTTTGTGATCGCATAACACACAACTATGTCACAGATGATCAAATGCCTGATTTACAGTGAAACCTTTCTAAACATGTACATGTAACTAGACAGTATTCGTGTTCCTTACATGTACGCCGTATTTAATGCCGTGCCGTCCGCCCACACGTAGGTGCCCTCCAACGACCGGTCATTTAGCCCCGTCCAGAACGTATGGGCGTTCGCAGGCTCAAGCAGTTGCTGAGTCAACCAAAACTGAAATATTAAGAATACGTTTAGAATGAATATCAGCAGTGGCTGAAATTCAGCTTACATTGAAGATTTGTTTAATGTTCTCAAACGAAACAAACGAAAGTGAAAACGATTTTTTTGTACAACCAACGATATGCATAGAAACAAATATATCCGATAGGACTAGGCTAGCACGAAGTTGTCTTGCCCAAGGACACGCCGAATCGGCCATTCGCAGCGGTCGAGGTGAGATACGAACCCGGGGTCTCCAGAGCTAATCCGGCCACCTTTAGTGCGCGCAAACTATATCATTCTTCGTTTAAATACCTCCCAACTATTTAAAAGTCAACGCATGTTGTGTCGTTTTACCCAACGCATGTCATGCTGTTTACACATCGATTTCGCTTTTTTTTAAAAATTAGAAACGATGTTTTCTTTGGTTAAAAAGTGCCATTCTTAAATGTTGATAAATGCTAATATTTATCAATACAATTGTTGTTGTAGATATAGCCGTAAAACAATTTTACGCCGGTTACTATACGAAAATGTGTTTATGTACCGTCTTCTGTCTGTAGCTGAATTCGTCAGGAATCTGGAAACTAATTCGACACAGAAGCAACACCGGCGACACTATTTGCATTTGTCCGATGCTGTCCAAATGTTGTACGCTCCAGTGGAATACTGACCCGTTTGTCGAGCGAGTCGACCTTGACAAGGTCACCGTTGTGAGTCTGGCACGTGGCCCGGGCGTCGGTCCAGGCCAGGGGTATCGTGTAGTAGAAGTTGTAGCAGAACTGGCCGGCTCGAACCCAGGACCCGCACCCGATGTTGTCCGATGGGTCATCTGCCGGTGGATACATGTACAGTGAAACCTCTCTAAACAGGACAGCAACAAACCTACGGGATCATAATTTTGATGGGTTTCTTAGTCATTTAATTTTGGGGATAATGCCTATTTATCATCGCATATAGCACACACTTATGGCTCAGAATGATCAAATGCCTGATTTACAGCGAAACCTCTCTAAACCGGACACCTTTGATCTTATTTTTGATTAGTTCTTTGTTATTCATCTCAGTTGATAATGTCTGTTTGTGATCGCATGGCAAACAATTATGACTCAGAATGATCAAATGCCTGATTTACAGTGAAACCTCTCTAAACCGGACACCCTGGGGATCTCCCAGGGTGTCGGGTTTAGATAGGGTTCACTGTATGTGAATTGTCATGATGATATGGGTCGTATCGGCTTTTGGTTGGACAAATGTTGGTTCATGTCAGCCTGTGGGCACATGAGGCAAGCCGTTGAATTTACCTTAGAACACGTGAGATATCTCGTGAAACATGTTGACAAAATTTACGATATTTTCCATAAATGACGTCAAGACTTCACGGAATGTTCAAAGTAAATGCAGAATATAATTCGGTATTTGCTTTGCAAATTTATAGAAAATATCACAGTTTCTGTAACTATTTATGCGACGAGTGCAGATCTGTAGACAGTGTTATCAAGTAAGTGTAACAACGGAATTGGCTGTGCATCTGAGTTCAAATCAGTATGACAGACATGTTTGGTAATTAATACTAGTTGTGGCTTGCTAACGCCAGACTAACTGAGCGAAATGTCACCAATATGGTATATAACGGGCTTCCCTGAAATGGGTAAGTAGGGTATATATTACTCGCTAGTAATATACATTCAAGACAGAGATTCAACGGCGACCTTGGACTGAGCAGGTCGTGTTTTTATCGGTCGGTAATTATCTCAAGGTTACCGGCGGCGGCCATCTTAACTATTGGAAATTAACTCGTATTTCCATTGTGTTATTCTTATTCGCTGGATTGTGGCAGCCTGGATATGTGCTAAGGTAAGTCGGGGCTGGGTGGGCTCGGTGTGGGTGGTATTCTGTTGAGCACGAGCTATATTTATGAAGTCAGTCGCCTGTTGTTATCTCTGCCGAGATGGTGAGAAAAGATCATATTCTTATTATTATTACTATTCTTCTTCTGCGTTGAAGCATTGCTTCAGGTTTACATGAAGAAATTTATGTAGAACCGTTAGGAAAGAATGGTGGGACCAGTGCGTTTTCAAACAGATTATTAGTTTGCCACTGGTCTGGGGAACCGATTTCTTTCCATCCGCAGTTACTTTGGTGGTGCTAGATAAAGTGTTGTTAGAGAACGTGGTGTTAGAAAGTGGTCCCAAACAGATTACGAGTTTGCCACAAGTATGCACCATTAGTAATCGCCATTAGTAATCGCATCCAAGTATTCTTGTTATATTAGGCTGTGGTGTGGTAGCGGTGGTACGGTGGCACTTGACTGACCCTGGTAACACGGACCGCCGGGTGCCACTGATCCCGCGTATTACCACCGCAACAGGCGACGTCTGATAGGCTTTTTTTTTATCATATTCGAACTCGCTGGAATAAACTCCGGGTCAGTATAATATATCATCGCTAGGTTATACTCGTGCTCAACTGAATGCTGCTCTCATCTGCCTGCTTCCTGCCCCGGCTTGCTGAGGCACGTCCGGGCTGTTGCAGCTCGGTGAATGAGTGTCACATGTCTTTACCGATTATATGGCACCAACTTGTGTGTCAAGTGCCGCCAGGGGTGGATTGGTTCTACCTGGGACCCGTTTTGCTCTGCATCACCGGTGCCAGGTTCTACCCAGTTACCCCCTCTCTTCTTCCCGCCTCCCGTGCACCGGAACACTGCGCGGAATTACAGGACCGTATTGGACCTAAGCAGTGTCCCATTTCGGCACACATTTATGCACATCTGTCCGCCCTGCACATACATATATCACATAAAACAATTCAAAATTCGGCTTTTATGGACTTATATGTCCGGGTATGGAAGGTCATCGAGCCAATTCCCACCCTTAAATATAAGATAAGTAAGTAATACATTCAAGTTGGCTGGCTGGAAGGTCGGACTCGTGTTTGGTCGCCTTGGGGGCGCCCTTTGGTAGTCTGGCCACGAGTGCCGACCCGGGACCGAGATGTAGGCTAATTTCGATCAAATCCACTGTACGATCGATTGCGTGCCAATAAAGTATGCTCGCAAAACTACGATGTACGTCTTAGAGGGTTCCACACCAGTAGCCGATTTCATCAAAATTGCAAAGTATACTTATCTAGCAATGTATACTTTGAGGGAGTAATCATTTATTTTTTTCCAAAATGCATTATTTCATATAGAACTAACCACTGCATATATTTGATGATTAAAAGTATGCAGAATTATTATACTGAATTTATTACATTATCACAGCCATTTTGGCTGTGATAATGTAATAAATTCAGTATAATAAAAATTAATAAATTTATTCTTAAATTGAAAATTTCTCCCTCAAAGTATACTTTGCTAGATAAGTATACTTTGCTAGATAAGTATACTTTGCTAGATAAGTATACTTTGCAATGTTGGTGACATAGGCTACAGGGCTCTGCTACTAGGCTGTCGACCAATCCTTTGAGCTAACTGTATGTAGGGTAGCATTGGCTGTAGGATTAATATAGGAATGAATTACCTTTTTGTGGAATTTATCGGGGTATAAACTTGGAAAAGTCGCGGGAATACTGGACGAAGGCCGGAAGGCCTCGTCCAGTATTCCCGCGACTTTTCCAAGTTTATATCCCCGATAAATTCAACAAAAAGGCCATTCATTCCTTATAATTCCAGCATTTGAAATAAATTCATCAAGAAAATGTGTTTATTTTCCGTTTTCTTAAGAATTATTTTAACTGCTCCTCACGGTTACGGAAAGTAGTTCGGCGTGGGAGTTTACTGGGATATAAATTTTAGACAGAGACTTGCTACGGACCAATCAAATGTTAGGGAATTGTGTAAATATTTTTGTGCTTGAATTATTGAAGAATAACAAGCATTATGCTATACAGTAGAACTTTTCTCTAAATTGGACACACAGACAATCTTGTTTATTGGTTTCATAATAATACCTGGGTGTCTGAGCACAAACAAATGAAGAAAAAGAACAATGAATCATTGTCATTTTTCTTCATTTCTTTGTGCTCAAACACCCAGGTAAGGAATGCTCTCCAGCCAATTTACACCCTTACCCTTTCAACACTACACAACTCTTTAGCAGTGTTTGCAACCATGGTAGATCCAGATTAGTCGGCTCGTCTCATTAGGATCTGCAGTTTTTGCAAGTATTTTTTTTTATTTTTTAGGAAAATAATGTCCCTTATTAGTGGACTAGTCTGAAAATAATTTTGTGATGACTGGAATGGTCTTTAAACTAGAAAAGGTGGCCTATCGACACACTTAGGGCCCCTATTTGAAAACAAACGGTCACGGTTACACAAACTTTCAAATACATAAACAGACAGGCGGCTACAGGTGAAACACAAGAACGTTATATAGTGGAACCTCTCTAAACCGGACACCCTGGGAGGTCCCCAGGGTGTCCGGTTTAGAGATGTTCCACCGTAAATCAGACATGACTTTATCAAGGTATGCGGCTGTGCCTTACGAACTTGAGAACAGGCATTATAATCATAAATATACACCAATGAAACGCATACAATTACGGATACACAGACTGCCTGCATGTCCGATTTAGAGAGGTTCTACAGCATAACCAGTAACAAATAAACGGTAAGGGAAATGCTACTTTCGAGACATAGAGAATAGTAGGTTAATGCCGTGAATGGGAAAAAATATCTGGCAAGGCTCAGGAAACGGGATGGGCGAGGCTCTGCCGAGCACATCCCGTTTCCGTGCCGCGCCAGATATTTTTTCCCATTCACGGCACTAACCTACTATTCTATTTATCCCGTCAACACCTTCTACGGGGCGCCATGCAGGACAGGTTAATTATGTGTACAAAATTGAGTTTTGTAACACTAAAAATCACAAAATTCAATTCTGTGTCACAAAATTCAATTCTGTGTCACAAAATTCAATTCTGTCAATTCTGCGTCACAAAATTCAATTCTGTGTCACAAAATTCAATTCTGCATACGTTTCGTATACAAAATTCATTTTTGTTATAAAGGATTCAATTTTGTAAGACAGAATTGAGTTTTGTGAAGAAAATTCAGTTTTGTGGGACAGAATTCATTTTTGTCCACAAAAATTCGTTTGCGTAGGATAGTCTATGTCATCTCTACGTTGATTGGTTGAGATCGGTCTTAGTCCATTTTACTAGATGGTGGAGTACACTTGCAGGTTTAAATATTTCAATGCGAAAATATAACCCAATATATCAATATTATACTTCTTTATGGACAGTTATTTTGGTTATATTATGATTACAAATGAGTGGTCAAACCGTATAAGCATATATACTTTGAAGGAGAAATAAGAAAAATATTCAGAATTTTCCCTCCATTATGTAAACAGGGTCAAACATAAAGTAGCCGGGACATAGCTAGACCTGAGAGCATGCCCATATATAGAGAATACAAGGCTAGTGTATTTTGATATCAAGTTTATCAGGCAAGGCTAGGAAACGCGTAGGAATTCCGAGGCTTGCCGAGGAATTCCTACCGTTTCCGAGCCGAGCCTGATAAACTTGATATTAAACTACACTAGCCTGGTATTCTATTTATCAGGTAACGTTTTATGCTCGAAAATGACATTAGATGACGTCGTATTCTAACAGTAGATCTAACCTTGTGAAACAAATGGTATTGGATCTGTGTCTACTAGTTGCGAAGTTACGTTTTCGCAACTATGTGTCTACATGCATTATTTACAGTATACACCATCTTAGTATCCATGGTATCTACACAAATACTACAAATGGTTTCCTCAAATGGCCCAATACACACATTCTGTTTATAAACACAGACAGCAGTCAGAACACAGGCCACAGCGCGTGTATTATTGATTTAACTGGGCAGATGTACCTTGCGATACACAATAAATGACGTCAGTACTCGCGGGAGATCTACATGTACATGAATTATGTGTACAATTATAACGCAAATGAGTTTAAATACGAATGGGTTTGTCAACGTTTGACTGTTTGGAGATAGTTGAAGCAAAATGGCAGAATGAGAAATGAATCATCGGCAGAATGAGAAATGAATCATCGACATTGAATGTGTAGATCGGCGACCGTGACCCATTTCTCCAGTGCAGTTTCTGACCAATGGTAGTCCTTCTTACATGCGTGTGCAGAATTGACAGAATTGAATTTTGCGACACAGAATTGAATTTTGTGACACAGAATTGAATTTTGTGGCACAAAAGTGAATTTTGTGACACAGAATTGAATTTTGTGAATTCTGTGGCACAAAAGTGAATTTTGTGACACAGAATTGAATTTTGTGGCACAAAAATTAATTTTGTTGAATTTTGCGACACAGAATTGAATTTTGTGACACAGAATTGAATTTTGTGACACAGAATTGAATTTTGTGGCACAAAAGTGAATTTTGTGACACAGAATTGAATTTTGTGATTCTGTGGCACAAAAGTGAATTTTGTGACACAGAATTGAATTTTGTGGCACAAAAATTAATTTTGTTAACAAAATTGAGCCATGTCCCACTTGGCGCCCCGTACCTTCAAATGGCTGTAAAATGCAAAAATTGTGTTAACTGGATATCAAAAATGTTTCACGGCACCGTGTTTCACGGCACATACGCACTGTGTTCACGGGATAAATTCATTTCATGCAGCTTAAAGTGTGTTTTTTGGGTGGATGAGGGGGGGGGGGGGGGGTGGGTGGGGACGGGCTCCTTTTCAATATTGATTTTGAGATTTGTCATCAAGTGGAATGTAGTCGAGGGGTTACAGTGAAGATATCAATGCCGAAGGTAGTGAGTTCGAATCTTAGTTTTTACATGTATACACATATATTTTTATTTGTTTATATTTTATTATATATTTCTTTTGTATGTGTATTGCTCTTACAAATTACATTAACTAAGCATGATATAGATTACATGTAGAATGTTAGCCTCTCACTTTGAAGAAAACTAATAACTAAATGCACATATGTGTGTACATGAAGAATCTTGGAGTATGTTCTCGCAGATCATGTCATATTGAGGTCAAACAGCAATAGTGACAACCCTCACCGTTTCACTTATTCCCTTCTCCAGCAAGCAGTCATACAAAACACAGAATGATATCACGAACTCTCGACCAGATAAAATAAACAAAAGTTCCGCTAACGTATGGATATTGTCCCGCTTAGATACCACTGAGCCACACTAGATGTACATTTTGCGCACCAAGATACACTATTATAATGACATGCCTGCACGTGCACTTTATCATGTAGTTAGTATACACGAAAACGAGGCTATGATATGATAATACACCTATATTGATTGATTGACCTCCAGCAACTTATTATCGTCTGTCATTTATAAGTCAATACAGTGCAACCTCTCTGGCTGTTGTAGAGAGGTGGCTGTTGTAGGGAGGCCACCTCTCTACAATAACACCCTCTCTGTAACAGCCGCTATTTTATATCCCAAATGGATGATTTCCTCTATATCTAACCCTTAGACTGCTGAGCACGAACACTGTAATCTGCTGTTGCGTTTGTCTTCTTTCTCAATAAACACATGTTTTGACAGCACTTTAGAATCATTTCCCATTTCCATTGGAAATGATTCTAAAATGCTGTCAAAGCATATTTTTGATGAGAATTATCGAAGAAAATAAATAAACATCAGACGATAATATTTAATTCAGCATTAACCTCCCTACAACAGCCACCTCTCTACAACAGCCAGTTTTACGTCTTCCAATTGGTGGCTGTTGTAGAGAGTTTGCACTGCAGATCAAATCATTGCTTACAAAAATATCGGTTTCTTGCCGATGAAATGATATGGAATATGGAATGGATCGTAGCTAATTATCTCCCGTTGAATTTATTTATAGAAATCCGGTCCAAAGTGTGTAGTTTAGGGCCTTATTGCTTATAGAAAGGGCGAATTAGAAAGGGCGAATGTATCATGATTTGTACGAAATTGTTATGATTTCGACTCGTGTTAACCCAAAGAAAAAGGCTACTTACAATACGGCATCGGTTTCTTGCAGACGAAGTTATTAAAGGTGGTACAGTCCCGGTCACTGAACTTTCCGTTGGTTCGCAAAACCCCGCAATTCTCGTTTCCCGCCACATTGTCCCGCTCTGTCTGCCACGTGCTGTATGTACAATCACATGTTGAAGTAACGGACCAATTTTCATAAATTCATTAAAAACACATAAAAGCATCAATAAATGAGAACAAAATAATTATTATCACTATTAAAAAAATCACTATTAATGTGTTATAAGAGGGCCTGATATAGAGTAAAAACAATATTTAGCTTATTTTTTTCATTTATTGATGCTTTTATGTACATTTATTGTATTTATAGACCATGGTCCGTTACTTCAACCAGTGTGTACAATGGGACCTCAATAATCCAGACACACTGGGAGGTCCCCAGGGTGTCCGGATTAGAGAGGTCCCATTGAATTGAAGGCAGGGGCGGATCTGGAGTGGGGGGGGGGGTTCCGGGCTTGCAACCCCCTCCCCCGTTCAGCCACAGTTTATCACCAGTTTACCGCTACGGACGGTACGGGAGTAAATCGCAAGAATTACTTTCGCAACTAGACAACCCCCACCGCCCCCCCCCCCCCCCCCCCCCCTTCCCCAAATGCTGGATCAGTCCATGGAAGGTATATGTCTCAAGGCATGCTGGCGTGCTTTGAAAGCATGACCAACGGCAGTCATACTGTTGTATGTACAGTGAAACCTCTATAAACCGTACATACTGGGAGGTTACCAGGGTGTCCGGATGAGGTTCAACTGACATTGTTGAAATATTGGTATATGAGCACCTAACAAAAGGGTTGTGTTGCTTAGTAATGATGTCCAACTATTGTCATAATGTTTCATATACAGTGAAACATCTCTAAACAAATTACATGTATAAGGCTATATGGCCAATGCAAAATAATATATTTTTGATTATATTAAAGTCTAGCACAATTTAAGAATGAGCCTTCTTTTTATTTCGTGAAATTTGGTTCAATATTGATTTTATTACAAAAAAACATGGTGCACATCTGCACATAGTGTCTATGGGGATTTACCATGGGGACCTTCTCTAATTTCAGAAATAGTGGACCGATTTTCAAAATTTAACTTTTGTTTTCTTAGATCATTTCCAAGCTATTTGATCGTGTGTTTTTTTTACTTCTCCCCCAGCTCCTTTACCCCATGTTAAATTCCCATACTCAAATCATAATAAAATCAATATTTGACCAAATTTTACAAAATAAAACGAATGCTGGTTCTTAGAATTTGATAAAATTTAATATGATCGAAAAAAATAGTGTGTTTGCATTGTTTATATAATCGTAAAATTTGGGCAGGTTTCGTGAAATAGCATACGAGCGCGAGGTTCTACTTACAAGAAATTTGCGCTGAAGGCCTCACCGTTATACCACTGCCAGTTGTTGTTGTTATACTTTAGGCCCGTCCAGAAGACGGACGTCGACAGCAGAAAGCGCACTTCGCTCGCCACGAATGCCTGCAATAACAATAGCCAGGAATACAGAGACCAACGATCTGTAAATATTTGCACATACAGTCGAACCTCTGTAAACCGAACACAGAGACAAGTTAGTTGTGCTTAATTGTGATATATTTCGTTTCCATTTATCTCCGATGATACTGTCTGTTCATGATCGCATGTCCCCAGGGTGTCCGGTTTAGATAGGTTCCACTGTATTTTAAGGTCCGTTTTGACCAATTAGGGGCCGTTTTGACCAGGGGCCGTTTTGACCTGCTCGTGTATTTTAACGGGTCTGTAAATGGGAAAACGAAGTGGTGGCGATGTCATAAGTTTGATATATACGACGATACGACGATATTGACTCCATCATTAACCCCGCGCGACAGCAGTAAATTCATATCGTGTAACATTAAACTGGAATAAAGTTTAACATTTGAAAATAAAGGAAAATAATATTAGCGCAGGCGGTAATGTAATCACGTGACCTTGTCGTCGGCGTTGTTCAATGTGACAAGATAGGCGCCTGCAGCCATGCCCTTGCATTTGGCGTCGGCGTCCGTCCATGACAACCGTTGCTGGTTGGCGGAGGTGGAGGATGCCACCCAGTAGCACCGATTCCCGCGGGTGATCCACGCCTCCTTGCACCCCGCTGAAACCAGTTATAACAAGCCAAATGCACAATGACGTCATACACCATGGCTTGGAGTTTAAACCACAGTTTAGGCTCTTCAAACCAAACCATAATTTGTGATCTGGATGTGAACACGCAATCTTTTAAGCAGGGTTTGAGAGCATAAAGCTTAGTTTCGACTCCCAGCCCCTAGTTTGAGCAAACAGCTATTTTATATCGTAATCCAATAAAAGACTAAACCCTAGTTTGTACTCCAAACATTTGTTTTTTTTTGTTTTCAATGTTTCCCTAAATGAAATTTCAATATTGTCCTTATAATATAATTCATTACATTTCGAACACTCCTCGTACGTACAGTGGGGTCAGCGTGTAAGTGCACACACGAACGAACACGACATGTTGGAACCAACCTGTCGTGTTCGTTCATGTGTGCACTTACCCACTGTACTGATGCATCTTCCTACACAACCGTCTGCGTTAAATTAAGCCAACATGTCAACCGTTTTACAACACATATTGGCACTCTCAACTCGCAATCAAGCAGTTTGATTTTCTGAGCATGAGCTGTACCATAGCTCATGCTCGGTCAATCGATCTGCTTGATTGCAGGCACAATATTCAAGCATTTTGGAAGAAATCAATTGGTAACTATTGGTAAGATTTTCACAGGCGGTGATGTACTGTGATTTTTCCCCTATAAAACGAGACACCCAGGTAAAAATGTACCTAGGTGGCCGGATTACCTCAGTAGGAAGACCGTCGGACTGCGGATCGGGAGACCCCGGGTTCGAGTACCACCTCGACCGCTGCGAATGGTCGATTCGGCGTGACCTTGGGCAAGACAACTTCGTGCGAGCATAGTCCTATCGGATGGGGACTTAAATAGTCGGTCCCAACATGCAAGGTCAGTGTCGTCGTTAAATCAGCATTTACATATACATTAATTTTACAAAAATGTACCCACCTGTAGCGACATACTGACATATCCACCATTGTTGTGATTTGCAGTCAAGGTCTTCCATCTTGCCTTGACTGTTCATCCCCCCGCAATTGGACACACCGTCGTTCGTTGGCGCCTTGGCCCACGGCCTATTGGTATAACAGTACGTAGAGGATGGTACATGAATGGTAGTTCGTGTCTGTGCCTTGAGAAATGGGGTTAATGGGATTTGTGACCAGTGTCAAATACAACATTCCTGTTGCCTGGTAACGAGCAATATTATAGGAATGAATGGCATTTTTGTGGAATTTATCGGGGTATAAACTTGGAAAAGTCGCGGGAATACTGGACGAGGCCTTCCGGCCTTCGTCCAGTATTCCCGCGACTTTTCCAAGTTTATATCCCCGATAAATTCCACATAAAGGCCATTCATTCCTTATAATTCCAGCATTTGAAATAAATTCATCAAGAAAATGTGTTTATTTTCCGTTTTCTTAAGAACTATTTTAACTGCGCCTCACTGTTACGGAAAGTAGTTCGGCGTGGCAGTTTACTGGGATATACATTTTGGACAGAGACTTGCTACGGACTAATAAAATGTTAGGGAATTGTGTAAATATTTGTGTGCTGTAATTATTGCGTGGAACAAGCTTGATGAGTGTTTCATTGATGGAATGGCGATCAATGAAGATCCTGATCAGCCTGTGCGGATGCACAGGCTGATCTGGATCTACACTGGTCGCGAAACACATAAGCTTCATTCTCCAGTCACAGCCGCATTTAAGGTATGAAAGCACTAAATAATGCGAAAGTCGTCCGGTATAACAAAATTGACCGGATGTTTTGAGGCCACAGACACAGTTTGATTGCAAATCTTAATCTTAAGTGTGGGAATTGGCTCGAATACGTTCCACACACTCCATCTTGCCCTGTATCCCCCACAATTGGACTTATAAACTTGAGAAACACGTTGGGTGTTTTTAAAACCAGTCTTCAGTATATTTGTAACATTTTACAAGAAAACATTGAAACTGTTTGTCACGTGACGCAAATACTGTTGCGATGGCTAAATAACTTAACCCTTACACTGATGAATTAAATTGTGTCGTCTGCTGTTTATTTTTTATGTTCCATTTTTCTCATAAAAAACATGTTTTGACAGCACTTTAGAATCATTTCCAATGGAAATGATTCTAAAGTGCTGTCAAACCATGTTTTTATTGAGAGAAAAGACAAAATAAAAAACAGCAGCAGACGATAATTTTCGGTTCCCGCTTTCTAAGGGTTAATAATCAATATTTGGGGCATGACGAGGTTGACTTTTTATTTCTTAGGAGTCAGTACTATAGTCATGATAGTAAACCTATCATTTTAATCGTGCGGATCCAGTGCAGACAGGTTGCAAGTCATGTAAAAGTAGGTCTCATAACATCCATACGAATACTGAAAGTAGAAGAGAACGGTAATATTTGGGGGGTGGGGTGGGGGGGGGGGGTGTGGGGGTGGGGTCGGTTAAGTTATATAGTAAAACTACTTGGTGTTTTCTAACCTCATTAATAAATATAAGATATTTGTTAATTGGTAATAATGGTTAATCAGTTTTTATTCACAGCATTTTAAGATTTCTCGGACCCTGAGCCCCTTTATTCTACTGGCCCCTACTATACACCTACATATTGACGTAGTCGAAATGGCCCCATTTACACTAATCCCTATAATCAAGAGCGGCAGACAAGCCCGACAGGTCGGGCGACTGCCGGATGATTACTTTTGACATATTGGGAATTCATATATACAAGAAAAACGGTCAGGAATGTAAATATTTTTTTTCTGCAGTTTTTGGCATTTCTCATCAAAAGTGTATGTTGTTACCACTCGCGGGATCAATCTTGTTATGCTTCCGGCGCCCCTGACAGTGCACCTACAGGAATGATATGTCGGCGTAGTCGAAGTGGCCCCACTTCCACTTGCCCGTGCCACGGGAGGCCGCCGGCGACTTCGGGATGTCATTCAAGTCCGTCCAGTATCCCGCCGACGGGAACTTTTTCACGGTACTCGTGTACCACGTCTGAAATAATACGGAATGGATTAATTGATTAATTGTTATTGTTTATTTGGTTGATTGATTGATTGATTGATTGTTTGGTAGGTTGGTTGGTTGTTGTTGCTTTGTTTGTTTTCTTGTTTGATTGATTGGTTGGTTAGTTAATTGATTGATTGTTTGCTTGATTCATTGATTATTTGTTTGCTTGGTTGGTTAATTGATTTGTTATTTGATTGATTGATTTATTGTATTTGGATTGTTGGTTGTCGATTGCACTCACTCGTTGTTTACGCGGAAGCCGAAGATACATCTACATGTACAGTTGGGTCAGCGTGTAAGTGCACACACGAACGAACACGACAGGTTGTTTCCAACCTGTCGTGTTCGTTCGTGTGTGCACTTTCACGCTGACCTGTCGTGTTCGTTCGTGTGTGCACTTACACGCTGACCCCACTGTACGCGGTGTTTGGCGTCAACATGACGCCATGTACACGTTTTGAAATACAATTCATGCGTCATTTGGTTTGATGGACAAATGATGTTAGAGTACATGTCTGGGGGCCGTTTCATTGAACTTCGTACGGCTAAAATGTTCGCAAGTACAAAATTATGATAGTCTGTAAAGTTCACATTAACAATGTTTTCTTGTTGAACAATTATTGCATTTGCATTTATTGAGCATATGCAGCCTATGCTCAATAACTGCAAATCCATCAATTGAAATTTCCAGACGATCTTAAATTTGCACTTACGAACATTTTAGTCGTACGAAGTATAGTGAAACGGGCCCCTGGAATGTGTTCATGTATATGATACTGTAACGTGAGAAGGATCTGCACATTTTTGCAAGAAATTTTCATATTTTTGAAAGCAAAAACACACCGTTTTCAAAAATTGACTAGTCTGAAAATCATTTTGTGACGATTGGATTGGTTGCAAAATTAACATCAACATCCATTCCAGTTACTTAGGGGTGACATGATTAAACCAAAGGTTACCAGTTCGGTGGGAGATAGGACCCTCAACAGCGAGGAGTCGAAAGTGTTACACTCTGTCTGCGCAGACGCGTACTGGACCCGCATTTGGTTGTTGAAGAGATAGCAGTAGTTCTTGTTGGTGTCCACCACCCACCCCTGATCGCACCCCAGGGCCGTGTCCGCCCCCGCCCCCGGCACGCCGCTGTCTGAAGTACGGGAGAACCTCTCTATATAAAGGAACCCGGGTAAACACAAGGTGCTTAATTTTAAAGTAGCATATCAGGAAATTAAAAAAAAAATACTTTAAAAATAAAAACGTGTTGTCATCATGGCCCTGTGTAAAGTGGTTTAATTGAACATATATGAAGATACTAGGACCGCTGTGTTATTACTATTTTCACCGATATCGGTACATAAGTATCAGCCTTTATCCCGTCAACACAGTGCGTATGTGCCGTGAAACACGGTGCCGTGAAACATTTTTGATATCCTGTCAATTCGACCTAATCACTGCGTATGAATATGGGGTTATTTTTTTTGCATTTAAAAGCCATTTGTAGGTGTTGACGGATAAATAGAATAGTAGGTTAGTGCTGTGAATGGGAAAAATATCTGGCGCGGCACGGAAACGGCAGAGCCTCGCCCATCCCGTTTCATAAGCCTTGCCAGATAAATGGGAAAAAATGGGAAAATGGGAAAAAATATCCGGCAAGGCTCAAGAATTTCTTTATTTCTCATCAGAAGTATATGTTGTGACCACTCATTTGAACCGTCTCGCCGAGACGGTTCAAATGAGTGGTCACAACATATACTTTGGTTCAGAAATAAGGACAATAGATAGAGAATAGTAGGTTAGTGTCGTGAATGGGAAAAATATCTGGCAAGGCTTAGGAAATGGGATGGGCTCGGCTCTGCCAAGCACATCCAGTTTCAGTGCCGCGCCAGATATTTTTCCCATTCACGGCACTGACCTACTATTCTATTTATCCCGTAAACACCTACAAATGGCTTTAAAATGCAAACCAGCCACCGCATATATTCATACGCAGTGATTATGTCGTATTGACAGGATATCAAAAATGTTTCACGGCACATACGGATTTATACATGTCATACACCAATCATAAATGAGATAATGGCTACATGTAGTTATCTAGAGTACATAGTTGAGCTGATACACATAGTACCGCCATAGATAGCCCGTTACTACAATATCAGTGTGGACGGACGAACACAGGTCATGTACATGCAGAGCTCACGATAAGCTGCGTATTTGCGTAAATACCCAATTAAAATTGCCAAAAACCCATTTGAAATCAGAAGTAGCGAGTATCAAAAAGCAATTAAAAATTTGTGGTACCTTTATCATGCTGCAGAAAACAACAAACAGTCCACACATATAGCATATTTTTCTTATTTTCAATGAAAACACATCTTGGTATTTCATTAGAATTGTCTCCAAGGAGACAATTCTAATGAAATGCCAAGACATGTTTTCATTTCAAAGCTAACTATTCAATAATTGCTGTCTGTTGATGTGTAAGCAGTAGTGTGATTTTATTTTACCCAATTAAAATTGTGAAATACCCAATTGCTTCAGAAATGATGGAGTGACAATACTCAATTACTTATCTGGAGCCCTGTACATGTACTCTATGGTTAATATTTCGATTTTTTCACCTGCTTCTGTTGACATAATTTCAAATTTCTGAAAAGAAACGTGCCGTTAACGACCCGTGTGACCCCTGATCTTCGTTCGATTTAAACAAAATTGGTTCCTAAATGTGACCGGACATATGTATAGCAATGTGAACATTAGCTTGTTAGTGTATACTATACGACGCATAGAGTTGCTATGTCAGCCATCATAGTGTGTACAAGCCATCAGTGCGTTTTACCTTTTGTGTCGTTTGACACATACTTACACATAATATGACATATGCATATATATAATTAGGTGTAATCTCTTCGAACGTTAAACAACAACGTCCTATAATATGTATATCACGCTGTTGTCATATCTGTCTATGATGTATTGCAAAACGTTTATTAGTGTTATTGTTATATTATTTGCGGTATGTGCCAAACGCTCGAAATGGTGAAAATGCACGATGGCTTATACATACAAAGATGGTGGAGATGACAACTCAATGTACCATGTAGTATACGGTAACAAGACAATATTCACATATCGATGGTCTAGTAACATAAGGTCGTAAGTGCTATGCTTTAGCATAGTAGTTACGACCTTATGTTACTAGACCATCGATATGTTATATTCATATAGCAGATCACTCTTACGAAGCAAGTATCATTGAAGCCAAATGTATCTTTCTATATATGGTCTAAGTCCTTTAATACGTTGTTTCTTTCTGAATCATTGGAAATACACAATTATCGCAATTTGGCTCTATGCAAACATGTATGTTTATCTACTATTGAGAAACATAGAACAGGAATCTATATCTACAAGCTACAGTTTAAAACTGTGGAAAAAACTGGATTTGCGGTCACTAAAAACATGGTTCAATGTGGATGACCATTTCGGCTGTCTGTATGTCCGGCAGTGAGCCAGCCCCTCGCGGATGTGGGCCCGCAAACAATCCGACAATACACGATCGCCGGCGCCAAACTTGCCAAGATGTCAACGTTTCTCAACAAATATTGTCAATCTCAACTCGCAATCAAGCATTTTGATTGTCTGAGACTGAGCTGTGACACAGCTCAGGCTCAGACAATCAATCTGCTTGATTTCAGGGGTAATAAGGAAAATAATTGACAACTATTGACAAGATTAGCGCAGGTGGTGATGCGAGTCAGGTTGCCAGCAGGCAATGTTTATAAGACTATCGCATTTGAATCAGTTCTAAGCTCATTGCCTCTTTGTCACAATGTTTCAAAAATTGTGTGTGTTTTTTCAAGATACATTAAATAAGTGTTTCTAAAGACAACCCGATAGCTTAAACCTAACACTCCGATTTTAATTTTGAAATTTAAGAAAAAACAATATTTTAGCAACATATTCTGTAGTACTTACATACTAAAAATATACAAGCCAATGAGAAATAGAGGGCGTCCATTTTGAATCACAGTGTGTGGTCAGCTGCCTATGAGACAATGCAGCAACCAGCGTCATACATGTCCCATGTGCAAACAAAATCGAGGGGCGACCAAACAGTTCGCGGACAACACACTCCACACCGGCGTAAAGTGTCTCACGTCGAAAAATACACCGGTTATCCTCACGAGATGCTTATCAACTCAACGTAGATCTATCGCATAAACACATTTTCGTTTCGTTTGTTTTATGTATGGACGTGCATATGTATGTAGAGGTTACGAAACTAGTTTCATTTGATATCAAGTTTATCCTTTACCAGTCATTTAAAAAATATCATAAATGAAAAATAAACAATAAGCATGTACATGCATCAGACAAATGCGAATACATTTGATGCACAATAACTGAGTTACCAGATGCACAGGCGGAAGACTCGGGCCTGTGACATAAAAACATGTCCATTAAAAATAGTCCCATTACACCATCCACCTGGGCCCGGTTGTTCAAAACACCAGTTAGCTTAACGGACTGTTAAATCCTTAACGGACTGTTAAATCCTTAACTGAATGGTTAAAATCTCCGTTAAAACAGAGATTTTAACAATTCAGTTAAGGATTTAACAGTCCGTTAAGCTAACGGATGTTTTGAACAACCGGGCCCTGGTTATCTTACTACGACATAGCACAGTACGACACCAGGGTCAAGTTGCTGAAAACCTCTGTTAGCTTTAACAGACTGTTAAATCCTTAACGGTGTTAAGCTAACATATGTTTTGAGCAACCGGGCCCTGGTGGATGTGGTAACGGATTTGTTTTAATGGGAATTTTGTTTGTGTATATCATATGTTCGAATCTTCCACCTGATGCATCGTTCTCAATATACAGTGGAACCACTCTGAACCGGACACCCGCTGCACCCATGTGTGGTTAATCTTGATGGGTTTCTCTGTAACTTATCGCCGACGGTACTGTCTGTTCATTATCGTAAAGTACTAAATCAAGGTTTGGAGTGATCAGATCCCTGATTTGTAGTGGAACTTCTCTATACCGGACACCCTGGGGAACTCCCAGGGTGTCCGGTTTAGAGAGGTACACTGTATTAATTTACTTTGCAGATGTAACATTTGTGTACATGATTTACGATTAACACCATGCGTTGGAAGTACATGCATGTCGATGTATGTCGATATAATGACGTTTAGAGAGGGTCCACTGTAAATCAGGCATATGAATATTCTGATACATATTTGCGTGCTTTGCAATCATGAACATACATTAAAATCGGAGATAAATTGCCAAGAAACCCATCAAAAATAAGATCGCATATTTTGGTTTGGTGTTCGGTTTAGAGAGGCTACACTGCATTTATGTTGAAACTATAATTACCGTATGAAAACAATACTTTGTTAATCAGCCCTCGCTAGTATTTAATAGTATACGCATGTACGTATGTGACGAATCACGAAAAAAATGGTATTTATTGTGGTTTAGACCAGTGTAGTTCCAGGCTAGATTGCACATCCACGGGAGCTTTTCTGTTCACTATTTATCTGGGAAATATGTCTGATGTATCTAGCGAAACGTCACGTGCTGTATCATTACACTTTAGTATGCCGATAGATCAGGAGTTACACTGGTCAAAATCTAAGAAATAAGCACCATTTGTCGGAAAGAACAAAGACCCGTTTATCAGCAGCCTTGTATAGTCATGTACATGATGTACAATGTGCACTTGTATATAGATAGGGGGACTATCTACCCTGATACGGTCCCTGATACGGGTGATGACCATGGCGTACGGACAAATACGTGGCTGTGACTGCTGACTTGGGCTTATAGAGAATAGTAGGTTAGTGCCGTGAATGGGAAAAAATATCCGGCAAGGCTCAAGAATTTCTTTATTTCTCATCAGAAGTATATGTTGTGACCATTCATTTGAACCGTCTCGCCGAGACGGTTCAAATGAGTGGTCACAACATATACTTTGGTTCAGAAATAAGGAAAATAGATAGAGAATAGTAGGTTAGTGCCGTGAATGGGAAAAAATATCTGGCGCGGCACGGAAACGGGATGTGCTCGGTTCACTAACCTACTATTCTATTTATCCCGTCAACACCTACAAATGGCTGTAAAATGAAAAAATAATATTGACTGGATATCAAAAATGTTTCACGGCACTGTGTTTCACGGTACATACGCACTGTGTTGACAGGATAAATCGCAGTTGTCAACAGTGTAGCTCTTCATTCACTATCGCTAAGATAATCTCAGCTATGCGGATGACTTTTACTATTTTATCTGTCTTTTATATTAGCTGTATCCTTATAGATATGACAACGGCAAGCTATACATATTATGCTAGCAAATTGTACAAAAGACGAGATATCTGAGCATTTCTCACATCGACCTCAAAATAAATGTTGATGTGTGAACTTTTCAATCTGATGCACAGCCTACGTAAGTGTACACGTTACTCATAGGTAAAGCCATATTTACTCGTATAGTAGGTGAGTAGACACCAGGGACAATACACTCAGGTAACTGCTTACATGTCACTGGAGTTGATAGCTAATAACAGAGTACAGTAGTGGGTATATATGGTATGTGTTGTGTGGTTTGCCAGGTAAAAGTGATACACTGTGTATGAGGGTATTTATAATGGTGGTTTATGTTGTTAAAAGCACAATCACAAACCTGTCCAGAAAACTGACATATTTTACAGTTTGGTGTACTATAATTGATAGGAGTCCGTTCTCCTGGCTTTTCTACATGTGATTAGCTACATTATATCATATGTTCTACTTCACTTTTTGCGTTCTTTGTCAAACGGCAGAACAGGTGAAACTGGCTGATGGCTGGAAAACCCAAATATGGCCGACTTAGCCACGCCATGTGCCGTATATGATACAGTAACGAGGCAGTATTCACATATATGTTATACATATATTCTATCACATTTATGAAGCAATTGTCTTTGAATCAAACGATGATCAGTAGCCTATTTCACCAACATTGCAAAGTATACTTTTCTAGCAAAGCATACTTTGAGGGAGTAATAATTTATTTTTCCTGAAATGCATTCTTTCATATAGAATAACGACTGCCAAAATGGCTGTGATAATGTAATTAATTCAGTATAATAAAAATTAATAAATTTATCATAAAATTGAAAATTTCTCCCTCAAAGTATACTTTGCTAGAAAAGTATACTTTGCAATGTTGGTGAAATAGGCTACAGCTATAGAACGGGTCCTTAAACCGCTCGCTCGTCACTAAATGTCAATACAGACTGGCTGTTATTGTGACCATATTTTATAATGGCCGGGTCTAAGCTATAATGAAACAGATACTATAAAAGACAGATGGAATATTAACCCTTCCGACGCTGTTGACGGAAATTGTCGTCTGCTGTTTTTCATTTTTGTTTTAATTGTTAACAAAAAAATTGGTTTTGACAGCACATGAGAATCGTCTCCACTGGAGACGATTATCATGTGCTGTCAAAACCAGGTATTTGTTGACAAGTATTGAAAATAAAACATTTCCAGCAGACGAAAACATTTAATTCAGCTTAGTAAGGGTTAAAAGTCATCTGTATTGCTGAGATTATATAAGCTACCCGCTAGAGCGCTCATGTAACCGGATACCGATAAATATTACTTCTAAGATGCATGACGGGTGTTCCATTGATGATATAACGAACAGGGTAGATCCTGATCCGACTGACCTGGATCTACACTGGTCGCAACAACCATAATCCCCATTTCTCCTGTCACAGCCACATATATGTGCATATATGTGCATATCAAATAGATAAAACACCACTGATAGCGGACAAGATCACCACCGGTAAACGAATATGTTGTTCGAGTTATCTGGCGTCATGCACCTAATGTTTGTAACAAACCAATTTTTGCGAGCTAGCCGTGAAAATGACAACCAACACATTCGGCAATATTGTTGCCATCTGTACACATGCAGCAGGGCTCCAGATAAGGAATTTGTAATTGAGTATTGTCACTTCATCATTTCTGAAGCAATCGGGTATTTCAAAATTTTAATTGGGTAAAATAAAATCACACTACTGTTTACACATCAACAGACAGCATTATTGAATAGTTAGCTTTGAAATGAAAACATGTCTTGGTATTTCATTAGAATTGAGACAATTCTAATGAAATACCAAGATGTGTTTTCATTGAAAATAAGAAAAATATGCTATATTGTTGTCTGCATCATGATACCACACATTTTTAATTGCTTTTTGTTACTCGCTACTCTGATTTCAATTGGGTTTTTCGCAATTTTAATTGGGTATTTACGCAAATACGCAGCTTATCTGGAGCGCTGCATGCAGTATTCCTTATTTCGTTAAAAACTGAGCTACTGAAAGTCTTCGTCGTAACTCCAGCCGTCCAAGCAGAATGGCTCGTTGGTGTAATGTTTAACTCGCAGTGTACCTTTCTTCTACGACTTACACACAATTAGTCCAATGATAATCAGTTAGAAGGACATATGTTATCTGTTACTCTCACCGCATCTGTTATCCGGGAAAATACAGTGGAACCTTCATAAACCGGACACCCTCGGGACCCCATTGTGTTCAATTTAGTTGGGTTTCAATGTAATGTAATGTAATGTACAGTCGAACCTCCCCGAACGGCCACCTCTCTACAACAACACCCTCTCTGTAACAGCCGTTATTTTATATCCCAAATGGATGATTTCCTCTATATCTAACCCTTAGACTGCTGAGCATGAAAATTGTCGTCTGATGTTGATTTTGCATTCTTTCTCAATAAAAACATGTTTTGACAGCACTTTAGAATCATTTCCATTGGAAATGATTCTAAAATGCTGTCAAAACATGTTTTTTTGAGAATTATTGAAGAAAATAAATAAACATCAGACGATCAAATTTAATTCAGCATTAACCTCCCTACAACAGCCACCTCTCTATAACAGCCAATTTTGCGTCTTCCCATGGGTGGCTTTTGAAGAGAGGTTGCACTGTATATGTTCATGACTGAAAATGACAAAGATGTCAACGTTTCTAAACGTTGGTATCTGGTTTAGAGAGGTTCCATTGTACTATAGATGATGTTGTGACATTTGCAGAGATGGTGCAGATATTGTCGACCGTGGAGACAAAATGAAGGGGACATCTGTGACTGGTACTGGTACTTTGTGCTGCAACTGTCGAGAATAGTAACCGTATACTAGTATCAAGGTGCATGATCACGTGGTTACAACGACAACAACAATCGCCCACTCCAAAGTAAGTATTATTTGATAGTTTCATTAATATGCAACGGATTTTGATGACATCTGGCGCAGCAAACGCGTCTTCATGAGCTGCATTTGGTGGTCTATGGAGTTTGGCACATACTTATGTCGTTTTTGCGAAGAATCGATTTCCGTGTCGGAGACACGGAAATCTATTCTTCGTAAAAACGACAGAAGTTTGGGCGAAAATACAGAGACCACCAAAATGCAGATTAACAAGACACGTTTGATGCGCCATATTTCATGAAAATCCGTTACGTAATAAGGACACTATAAAATAATACGTACTTTGAATCGGTAATTGTTGTTGTTGTTAGTACCACGTGATCATACACCTTGAGTATGTAAATGTGGGACATATATCGTCGTTATACTATCTGTAGACTGTCGAAGTATTTCCAGAATAGAAGAAGGCCACTTGTTCTGAAGGCGTGGACAAATCCGTCTTTATCGTTGGTAATATTGTCCAGGAGATGAGCATGCCGTCTATGGGCTGTCTACAGATGCATGTATTGACGACAATATAGACATTGGCCCCACCGGTACATATACGGTTAATATGTTAGATCTGTACAGCGACGCTGTCTATTGTGACTGCATATATGGATCAAATGATCCAACGCCGGATAATTCTGGAACATGATTGTCTGTATTGCTGGATTTGTCCATGTCCTCCCCAGATACCTAGGAAAATCATGCAATGGCCACGGAATGCATTTCTGGTCTCTCGCCCACGGAAAGCTTTCTGGTCCCTCGGTTACGGAATGCATTATGTAATGAACTGCGTGGAGATGTGATGTGTGTGTGCGGGTGTCTCATGTGGAGAGACCTCAATTTAACAATTCGTTCACTCGAATTAACAATTCGTTTCCACGATATAACAATTCGTTCCCCCTAATTAACAATTCGTCCCCACGAAATGACAATTCGTTCCCTCAATTTAACAATTCGTTCCCACGATATAACAATTCGTTCCCACGAATTAACGGGAACGAATTGTTATTTTGTGGGAACTAATTGTTAAATTGAGGGAACGAATTGTCAATTCGTGCTAACGAATTGTTAATTCATGGGAACGAATTGTTATTTCGTGGGAACGAATTGCTAAATTGAGGGAACGAATTGTTATTTCGTGGGAACGAATTAATAAAAAAATAATTCTACGTCCCCTGCGGGGCCCCGTAAGATACATGTCTTCTAGCAGCTTGTAGAATGAGTCGACTATAGTCTAGCCACTTCTGGAGGCATGATGTCGGCAATAACCTCAGACTGTAATATATCCTTCACACTGGGGGACTATCCGTCCCACACATTCGATTGCACGGTGCCACGACCCATTTATGTCATCTGTATGCAAGTCTTTGTGCAATTTTGCTCCTAGTTTATCTCGAATCTATATTGGTCATCAACCGAGAAATGTACATAGTTTACTCTTCTGAGTCTTCGTATTCAGTCCAGCTGTATAATGCTTCCCTGTTTTGCATGTTTCTGTATGAGGTCAACGGGAGTTTCACAATCTCAAGACTCGACCAGTAGCCGATTTCACCAACATTGCAAAGTATACTTTACTAGCAAAGTATACTTTGAGGGAGTAATCTTTTATTTTTCCTGAAATGCATTATTTCATATAGAACTAACAAATGCATATATTTCATGATTAAAAGTATGCAGAATTATTATACTGTATTTATTACACATTATCACAGCCAAATTGGCTGTGATAATGTAATAAATTCAGTATAATAAAAATTAATAAATTTATCATAAAATTGAAAATTCCTCCCTCAAAGTATACTTTGCTACTAAAGTATACTTTGCAATGTTGATGAAATAGGCTACTGGTATAGTATAATAGGGTTGGTTGAACGATCCACAATATCAAATATCCATATTAGTCCTGGCGCTGGCCCATACCCGCGCTTACAACCAGAGAGGCAAAATGTTTGACAATTGATATCAGCTACATACTCCATTACCATAATATTTCTCACAGGTGATAGTCTGAAATTTGTGGTGACAATGAATGGCGGCCATTTTTCAAAATGGCCTCCATCAAAAATTCCCTCCCTCATATATTGGTCAGTAATTCACATATGTATTTAAGCTTGGTGCCTATACACATGTGTATAGCGTCCATGAACACAATGAAGGCATTACTAATACTATTGAATCATTTGGTAGATGGAGACATCTTAAATAACAAAATGGCCGTCACGAAAATATGTTTTTGTCCATATTGCAGTATTTTATTCAAGCAATGGAATAATTTTAGTGTTTTTTTACGCAGGTTATTAGACCTAAATATCAAATAAAAATACTGGTTATAAAAGTGCAAACTTGTAATTTAAATTTCAAAATGGCCACCGATGCATGTTGTTTTCTGCCCATATATCAGCATTCGGTACCAAAGAACACAATATGAACAATTGTAACAACATTTTTTGGCAGCCAATATCTAATTTCAAAATGGCCAGCGACAAAAAATATAATATAAGATACTTATCACTTTATTGGTGCATGCCAAATCGCCTAGCTCTAAGATAATAAACAAGTTGGTCTGCAGCACCTTAAGAGTGGTGCCATGAAAAAGAAGCGACTACATGTCATCATCATCATCAGCAGCAATAATAACAACAACCTGAATGAGCGCTTACTATTGTGCAATATTTTCAAGATAATTACTTACTGTTTACCTACTTATCTGTGTTAATAACACTCTCTAGAATAATACTAACAGAATGACTTACAACATAGTTAATTGCTGTTGCGGATGCGATGCCTACTTGGGGCGGAATCCATGCTCTGATCACACGTGCACAAGCTCCACTAATGCGAGTAGGTTTCCTTCCAGTCATTCAACACCATGTAACTGAATATGCTATTGAGGGGAAATCCCTTCTACATCGTAGTTGATATTTTCATGGCAGATGCGGAGAAATTTAGTGACCTATATCCAATGCTTGGTTCCTTTCACATGGCAAATGTTCTGCTTCGCTGTGCTGGATGCGACCTATCCGGTAGTGACTTCAATGATGCCCTCATTTAGACTGAGAACGGAAAGAAAACTCTGGTTTGAGCTCTCTCATGAGGACACTATGATAGAGAATTCCAAGGCAAACTGATTGTATCTGAGATATTGACAGCACTAGCATGGTAGGCATTCTGGAACTCGAGTGAATACGAGAAGCCAGTCTGTGGTTGAGCTGAAACACGCTCTAATTGGAAAGAAGCGTGATGTCTGTCCAGATAAGTTTGTATCTGCTGCTGGTGATTGTGATGCTGTTCGAACTCAGTTTGAGGTATTTCTAAATGAGTGTCAGGGAACGTCTGAGCTTTATCAATATATTGGTGTGTATCAGTAGATTGTCAGTGTAATCACACAGCTCATCACTGATCGGGATGGGAACTGGCCCCTCCATGTAATAGCTGTCCGTTCAGCTATACCCATTTGAGAGAGTTTGACGCAGGCTTGAACATATACAGGTTCTAGAAAATGAACACCCTGCTCTGTATCATAGCTTTCTGAAAGTATTATTGGTGGTACGAGATTGGATTGATGCCGTGTTTTCTGCTGTGTCCGGTGGCATGAAACTGGAGCAGTCAATAAACCGTTTCTCACAAGGTCCAGGCCCCGGCCTTAAATGACCTTAGCTGTTGATAGGCAGTTAAACCAAAACAAACAAACAAACAAACACAAGGTCTAGGTGGTCATGTTATTGTGGTTAGTTCTGGTGATGAAGCAATTGTACCTGAATTTGATCTGTTGTACCAAGGAAATCCTTGCTATTCACAACCTCCTCCGGCAGCTGACCATTGTTAGAGTTATGGACCACTTAGAGACGACAGTGCAGCATGAGATCAATGGTCACAAGGGTCTAATCTTCGACAGGGATGTTGTGAGGTTGTTATATTTTGTTCAGACTCGAAGCAACCCGTTCTCCATTATGGTCCCACATGTGCCGCTACACAACCTTGTGACAACGATTGTTGTTGCTGATAGAATCAAGGTGAGGATCCTTGTGGCCATGGAGCATGGAGAGAAGGCATACAAATTATGTGACAAAAGCGATATACAGAGAAGGTAAAGAAGAACGTCACACTCTCCAAAATCAGTCTTCTTGCATTCAATTCTAAGTGTGACGACTAATCACCACCTCCGGACAATAGTGACATCGAAGGACAATTCCATGGTAGGAAGAGACATAGAAATCGCAGCCATGCGAGGCATGTCACAAGAGGAAACCTGCTCTCCTGATCTCATTCAGGCAAGTCCGCTATTTGATGGTGACATTACCACTAAGTCAGATACGTCACAATTAGTAGCTCAGCTGGAGAAACAAACCTAGATCAGACTAACTATCACTTAAACCAGACTTCTTCTCTTGATACTCATGTTTTGGTAGATTTCATGTCAAAACCCGACAGTTAACCAATATGCAGGCGTTTGAAACCTTTGGCGGGGCTATCACTCAGATTGTTCAAGAGTAGTTCCGAGACATGTTCGTCGACCGTGATCCATTTGATTTTTGACAGCTGTAGTGAAATGTCCATACAAGTTGGGGAACAGATGTGCAGGACATTTGAGGGTGGTAGCATCGACATGACGAAGATATCTGAGTCAGTTCCGATTCCTCAGCAAATGGAGAAGCTTTGGTCATCCAGCCATAACAAGCAAAGGCTTCACTTATTGGCTAGGGACATAGCCATCTGGGATATGAGTATGGGTGTGCTCAGTGGTATGGTTGTGGAATTGGAGATTATGTCTGCTGGGACGAAGCATGATGCCGGTTGTCCTATGATTCAAGTACCAGAGTTGAACATCTACCATAGTTCTTCTTCTTCTTCTTCTTCCCTCACTTGCTCCAGATTGGCGTATTGGAAGTATGGATATAGTTTGGCACTCACTGGGCATGCAAAGCGAATGATTCCCCCACATATATTTCATGACAAACTAGGGCAAGCGTTATGCCATGTCGTCATCAAAGCCCATATAATAACTTGTGATGACAGTCTTAGCAAGATGGGAACCAAACATGCAGCTCTGGTCTCCAGTTCAGTTGGCTACCTCACATGAAACTTGCAGTAAAGTATCTGGTCCGTGTATCTGGTCGCAATAAGACTACCACGTGCACCTTTGACCGACTGCGAAATACCACCAACCTCAAGCGTAATCAGGGGTCATATTAAAAGAGCCTTCTTCGTTATCCGGAATGCAGTTACTCTTCTCACCGCCAGTCGCATTGTTGATCCACTCGACTATGGCCGGGTGAAGGAAGATGGCAGTATTTTACCCCAAAAATGCATAAAACCCATCTCACCAGAAACATTGAACCAATGTGGTTGCCATGGTAAATGCCAAACCAATGCAAGAAACGCCATGTTCCGTGTGTTATCTTTTGTCACAAGAAGGTAAATGGTTCTAAATGTGAGAATACAAAATTAAAGCTGACTGATTAATTTGGAGTGTTTTACCAGTGTTGGTAGGATTGCCCTGTAACCCATGTGTAAAACGTATCTAACCTACCGTACAATGTTAAACTCATCTAAAATGCAAGCTAACAAACCAAACATGACTTAATAATAAAAGTACAGCAGGGTTAGTAGACATTGCCCTGTCACCTGTATGTAAGCTGTATTTAGCTTACTGATCAATGTATCCTACTGACCAATTATGCCTTTATCTAATTAGTGTAGGTTATGTCGGATGGCCACATCGGGCTATGAATGTCACCCAAATGTAAAACAGCAATTTCATATGCTGTCCAGATGATAGGTATATGCATTATTAACTGTAAAATGAAAAGAGATGCATAGCAACTGGCTTCAGGTAATATAGGTAATTAAAGTGTCCATTGAGCAATTAGTTATGCATGTCATATTAATATCATGGTCGTATTTCAAGTTAGTCACACGTTCTGACAATTTCATACCGGAGCTCCGTCGTCCTCTGTTACCGTAAGTGGTAAGAGATATTCTGGTTGTAGTGTAAATATTGTATTGCATTGTAAAGAGTGTATGATCCCTCCCCTCCATAAAATGATTGTGTTACTACACTGTCTTAGAATGTATACAATTTTAGCATCACTGGTGCACATTCGCAAATATGCTGAAAATAAAAGTTGTCAAAATCAACACACTGTTCACCTCAGTGTTATTACTTTACCTTTACTTATTCATCTTGTATTATAAAAGGTTCAGTACTTTAGTGTGTATTAGTGAGGTGATAATATAGCACATTATTATTCATAAATGGAAGTTTGACTTGATTCCGACAACATGTATGAACACTGTAAAGCAACAAACCAACTGGCCAAGTCACTTGAATCAGACATTGACAAACACAATTTTATATTTCGGCCATTTTTAAATTCAATATAGCTGTGCTATCCAAGTCCTTACAGTTTCTTGCTGATGTTCTAATTACAATTATTAACATGAAGACATAGGCACCAAAAGTAAGCCTCCATGTGTATAAAATATCGTAATTTGGACAAAAACATTTTGTTAGCGGCCATTTTGATTTGCAAGTTGTTTTTCACTACTAAGGCATCTACCATTAGCAATAAGGTGCTCCTAATGTACCATCATATATATACTTTTAGGTGACTCACTGACCATGATAGGAATAAAAGTACTTTTTGATAGCGGCCATTTTGAAAAATTTGGAACATGTAACTGATTTCAGTTGTCAGAATTTTTGCCTCTCTGATTGTAAGCGGGGGTATAGGCCAGAGCCTGGACTATATATTGCAATCCACTTTAGGACTGTTTCTCGGCCGTACTTTACAATCAAATACGGATTCGTCAATTTAGATTTCGCCGGGAGAATGTTAGGTTTTTGCCCTTGATATAAACTCTTGGGCACATACTTATCATATGATTTAAACTTAAGTGCTTCCTAAATGTGATAGGAAATGTGAACATCGCCTCGTTACTGTATACTATATTACTGTATACGCCTCATGGAGTGGTCAAGTCGGTCATCTTTGAGTGCTCCAGTCATCCGCCAGTCTAACTTCATGTGTCGTTTGACACTGAATGGAGAATGCAAATAATTTTAATCTTATAAATGTTTAGTTTTAAATATTCCTTTGCCTTTTCGTCTACCAATTACAGTGCAACCTCTCTACAACAGCCACCCATGGGAAGAGGCAAAATTGGCTGTTATAGAGAGCTGGCTGTTGTAGGGAGGTTAATGCTGAATACAATTTCATCGTCTGATGTTTATTTATTTTCTTCAATAATTCTCAATAAAAACTTGTTTTGACAGCATTTTAGAATCATTTCCAATGGAAATGATTCTAAAATGCTGTCAAAACATGTTTTTATTGAGAAAGAAGGCAAAATCAACATCAAACGACAATGTTCATGCTCAGCCGTGTAAGGGTTAGATATAGATGAAATCATCCATTTGGGATATAAAATAGCGGCTGTTACAGAGAGGTGGCTGTTGTAGAGAGGTGGCTGTTGTAGAGAGGTGGCCGTTCGGGGAGGTTCGACTGTAGTAATATAATACGTATCCGGTAAATAGCTGCATACATAGCCTTTGGACTAGCTTCTCGAAACGTCATACATGCATCAGGGGCGGATCCAGGATTTAGGTATAAAGGGGGCGTGGATGCTCAATTGTAAATGTGGTAACAACATACACTTTGGGTGAGAAATAAATAATAGATAATAGGTTAAAATCTAAACTCGACCAATTTTAGAGGGGGTGTTCGCCAGACTTGCCCCCGCCGGGATCCGCACATGTGCATTGACCATGTCAACAAGAAGTGTCAAGAATGACAACTCTCGTCTTACTAATTAATGTGTTTGTATTTTATTGACTGCGTTTGTGTCTGATGAACTATTAGATAGAGTGTGTGTATGCTGGGAGATAGTTGCGGGTAGTAACTCTGCAATACTCACATCCCGTCCGTAGCTGCTGAGGACGGTACGGGAGTTTTGCTTAGTTATTGCCCGCAACAACTGTTAACTGTTAGACTACTGGGAACAACAATTGTCGTCTGCTGTTGTTTTATATTTTGCTTTAATTCTCAATACAAACATGGTTTGACAGCACTTTATAATCATTTCCATTGGAAATGATTCTAAACAACTGTCAAACAATGTTTTGGATGAGGAAAACGGATAATAGAAAAAAAAACAGCAGACGACAATTTAATTCAGCATTGTAAGGGATAGTCTCTAGTTTTAAAATGTTATCTCCCTTGAGATAGCATATTGTGTCACGCAAATGTATATGGGGGCAGCCATTGATCGTGCTACGCCTAAACAGCGAGTACGACCAAGAAAATAGTGCCCTGTGCTTATCATATGGCGTTTTGGTCTGTCTTGCTTCGTATCGAAAACTCTACATATACTATTCTCTATTGTTTTCACAGTTTTGTGCTCAGTTTATCAGTTGAATTCTGGAAAATACGAATCAAGACATTTCGTGCGTATGAATACAGCAGCTATTATCTTTAGTTCTCACAGTTAGGTAGCAGTGAACAGTTAGCCGCTAGTTTCGTACACTTTTTTTCTGGGAGTTTCAAAATTTATTCTAGAGAAAACGTATGTATGGGAATGGCTTTGCACCATCACAGTACATTTGCCTCTGGATGATGATTGAGAAAATATGCAACTTTCAGTCTCTAGTTCAGCATGTGATCAGTTTTTGTGGAGATAACATATTTCAATACTTTCAGTACTTTTTTCTGGTTTCTTGTGGTCGCTTTTCGGCACAACTCGCCACAACGTTAGAATCAGTCAGACACGTGACGTTATTGTCCCCGGACGTCACGTTACACATTAGTTTGTTTTCACTTTCAGTACTTTTTTCTGGTTTCTTGTGGTCGCTTTTCGGCACAACTCGCCACAACGTTAGAATCAGTCAGACACGTGACGTTATTGTCCCCGGACGTCACGTTACACATTAGTTTGTTTTCCTGACAACGCGGCAACGCCAACGGCAGCGAAAGCAAATACGCACACGTCTTAGACGGTTTTCAACAACGACACAGCAATTATATAGAGCAATTCTTTGATGACAACCTTCGACTCTGATTTTAACGATCGGTATGTTCTTTATTCGTGTTATTAGGCTTAGTTGTTTCCGTTAGATGTACAGTGGACCCCCTCTGAACCGGACACCATGGGGACCCCATTGTGCTTACTTTAGATGCGTTTCAATGCAATTTATTTCATTGTACTGTCTGTTTTAGTCGGTCTCAGATTCAGGTACATATGGGAAATGATGTTCAATTTATGTTTGATGTCGGATCTAAATCGATTTTTTCTTGTGCACACGATGGCTCCGGCCGATTTTTTTAAAAGGTGCCCAAAGTTGTCCCCCGGGCCATTTAAAGACCACACCCAATGAGCGTGGTTTTGAGCTAGTGGGGATTTGTACAATTGTTAAATGGTAACCGATTTTAATGATTTTGGTGTCGATTTGTAAGTTTTCAGGTGTGCTGAGGCCGATAAAACAAAAATGAGACTAGACGACATCGGTTTTCAAATAAAGAAGATGGTTCGGTAAAATTTGTGTCTAATTTTTCTGTTGCAACAGCCGACAAACCGCGGAACTGTGCGAATGGGCCGAATGCAGCGAAAGTAACGGAAGGCAGAAACAATCGTTGTATCTGGGCTATTTTAGTTTTTAGCCCGATTTATGCTACGTCAGAAAACATACTGAATATAGCAGGCAAACTATTTTAGTTATTAAATTAAAAAATATGTTGAGTTGTTGTACTTAAACACTTGAACACTCGAGAGACGCTTGAAAATATGCGTTTCAAATGATCTGAGGTCTCACGGGTCAGTGGGCAGCTAACTTTAAAAAGTGGGTGGACGATTTTCTATATACTTCACTACCGACCCTGTAAGTTACATCAGTTTGTCTAGAAAAATAGGATGATGAATATTTCTTGACTTTGGGAGGCTTGACTAGGTGTATTTTTTTAGAGTATTTCATAATTCTACGAAACTGAATGTTTGCTTCGGCTGATTTTGACATCTTGGAAAATGGGGCATGCTATGCTGTCTCGCCGGTACGGTTTCGCGTCAGAATTTAAAGTATTTTTCGGGCATTTGTAGCGAAAATTTGAGGTGGTTATGACCCCGCTTTGAAATCATTTTCGGAAAATGGTGTGTTGTTACAAATGATAGGGATAGAACAAGACATAGCAAAGTCTATGTGCCTCATGTTTTCATGAAAACAATTCGGACAAATTCAGTCGTGTTGAAATTTCTATCCAAAAATAGGTGCGTGGGGTAATTAATTGAACACATCTGATGCGGTTACTGCATTTTTATTGTGGCGTGCGATTTGTAATTCATTTGCGAGTATTTTTCAATAATTGTCGCAAGAGCCTCCTTAACTGATTGTGAGAGGCGGTGGTTTTTATAAGTCACCCGCCGCCCTCAGAAAAGCAGTCAATTTTGGCTATTTTCAACCGTCCCGTGATGCCTGAGTACAAATGCATTAAGTGCGCATTGAATATTTTATGAAAAAATTGCAACGAAATGGAGTTTCATTATGACGTATTTATTTTAACACATCTTTTTCTCTCCCACACCCATGTCTCTGTGTGTCTCTCTGTGTCTCTCTATGTCTGTCTCTGTCTCCCTCTGTATGCATGTATGCCTGTCTCCCTTTCTCTCTCTATGTCTGTCTGTCTGACTCTCTCTCTTTCTTTCATTCTCTATCTTTCTGTCTCTCTCTTTCTCTCTCTCTCTCTCTCTTTGTTTCTCTATGTCTCTCTGTCTATCTTTCTCTATAATTACCCCCCCCCCACATTCTCTCTCTCCCCCCCCCCTCCTCTCTCTCTCTCTCAACCATAATATTTCTCTCTATCTTTCAACATCATTAGATAGAAGGACAATATATCTCTCTCAACATCATTAGGTAGAATACCGCACCTGTTGTGATTTTTTTTACAAGACATAGTCAAGCGATCCATGGTACTATGTGGACATGACTAACAGAAACAAGTATACATTGCAACTGCTGTTTTATTGCGCCTGTTCGGTTGTGTCGCAGCCTGTGCTGTATTCACAGTCCATAACACACGTACCTCTTACCAACAGCTGAAGTGAAGCTGTATGTAAAAAGGACACCACTAATACAAACAATATAGTCAAAATGTACTCAAAGACCACCAGGGATTGAGAAAATAATAGCCTCACTGGAAGGACGCACCTGGAGAATTTCTATAGCCGCCACGCTGCACTTAACTTCGCTGATGTGAGTTTCAAAATACAAGGCATAATCAAGCGATCCGGGATAATTGGGGAACACGACTACCAGAACAAAGTATACATTGCAAGCGTGGCACCTGTTGCTATAGTCCCGTATACAAACACATCTGACACAGCACTGGGTTAATCAAAAGTAAATGTAAACACAATTGATACAATGGGCAAAATGTGTATAACTCTCGAATTGACAGTCGTGCTCAATCAGTCAATGACGATTGAGATTGCGAAAATTGGAAATAATATCACTGAAGATGCATAGCCTTGTTATTTTGTCTTAAAATGGTCGTAAATGTACTAATACAGTTTCTATAATGCCTAGGCTATTAATGTAATATATATGAAAAGGAAATATCTAAATTGTATCATTGCTTCAAATAAGAGAAGTGCGCCAATGACACCATTTAATTATAACAGAGAAGCTGTAACACCGTGGTAGTTGCGGGAAGTAGCTCTGCAATACTACAATATACTACGGTACCGTTTATAGCATACTAACATCATGGTAAAGCTATGAATTGGTAAATTTACTTTCATACACTAACGTTGCCCGTCATAGGTATTACCTATTTCATATTAATACCGTCTCACCAAGAATACATGTAAACACACCCACCACCTCCCCACGCACCGCCCCTCTCACTCCACCTATATGCCAATCCATGGCATTCTACCTGACTAGAATATATATTATACGTACTGGTCGCTTAGATTTAAATGGCGGCAACATAGTGCATATAAATACTGCATATGCTTATTTGAACAAAATGAATCTATCACAGTTTTGACCAGTACAGATCATGATTATACTCTATTTTATTTTATGACCTGACATAGGCATATTATATTACCATCAGTAATGTTACTTCGCCATCAGAATAGTGAACACTGTGGTCTCTGAGCCAGCATGCATACACGAGTTGATCTGGAACTACACAGGCGCAGATACAGAAATAATTGCAGGGGGGGTGGGGCGGGGTGTCTGTAATTAAAATTTGGCGTACCCGACCTCCGTGCGCGCGAAATGGTAAAGTCGGGGGGTGTGGGGGTCCTCCCCCTGGACATTTTTAAATGCCTGATCGCCGCAGGGGCGATTTCCTGACACCTAGGCCACGAAAAAAGTCATCCAACTATTCGAGTATTGTAGATTTTCTTTTCTTTTTTTTTCTTTTTTTTTGCCGGGAGCAGGGGGGGGGAGGGTCCGGACCCCCTGTACCCCCCCCCCCCCCCCCCCCCCCCCTCCCGTATCCGCGCCTGCTACACTGGTTGCTAATGTTGTAAGGTACATTTTGTCAGCCAGCAGCACGTATCCTCAGATGCATTGAATGTTCATGTCCAAGTATCTGTTTTTCAAATGATAATAATAGTAATGCGTTGTTATTGGCTGAAGTAATTTAGCAACGCTATCATTTGTATTGGTTTCTATAAAAGCAATCACTCAGTTTCACATTCTACCGAGTACGTTACGGTTTATGCATTCAGTGCCAGTGCAAGAAAAAAAACTTTTGATGGCATTTTTTGTTACAAATAGGTACCCATGCTAGTTTATATATATGATGGGTAAGCTTTCGGATAGGGGTACCCCTCAAATTTGACCTTTGAATGTCATTTCAAGGTCATTTAGGGGTGAAATCAAGAAAATGCATAGATGTCTTAATGCTTGCCATATATAGGTCACCATTACTCATAACATCAATGTTGAAGATGGAAACAAGTTGTATGCTGGTAGTACTATGATCTATTATTGTTAGTAATAAAAAAGGAAATATAAAGAATACAAATGCATAATGGCCGCCAAAATAGTGACACTATATGGAAAAAACTACAGTTTCGTGTACATGTATATCCAACATAAGCTAGCTCTTTGTATGTGTTTGTTACATAATGTATTCATGAAATCAGTTTGTATCATGGTATGGCATTTAATAAAATAGCATATTAGATCATTTACTAACTTCTATTCCAAGATGGCCGCCAATAATTACATATGTTAACTTTTCAAATGAATAACTTGTAAATTAAAATTGTCACGATTCCACTCCAGACACGGGGGATTATCCTTTCTACATTTTTGTTTATAAATGAGTGCTCAAAGTCGGTTATACCTTTCAAAACTATACGTTTAGCTATGGGTCTACACTCGATGTGGACTGCTTGGGGGCCGTTCTAAAGTTATTCATGGGTCAAATCAAGACAAAAAGTTATTTTTTTTCTGCATTTCGCTATTTGAAGGCATACATAACTCATGCAAAATATGTAAAGAGAGTGTTGAACATGACCTGTTATACATTGGCTATACTAAATCAGCCAGGTAATGTAGAAATAGATATTCAAGATGGGCGTCAAACTGCAAAATTGCAATAAAATGTAAAATATAATCTTGCTACTTAGAATTACCCGTTCTAAATATGTTATTTTTGTCTTTTATAAAATGTATGTATGGTATAATATGCCATTTACTATTATACAATGACATGCCATTTACTAATTTTAAATCAAAGATGGTCGTCGTTAAACACATACTCACATTGTTCAAACTGTTAAATGTTTCATTGTGATATTTCCTGTGATGTTCATGTACATGTAAAGTGAAATACGTGTTGTTCAAGTATTGTGTACTACTATGAGACAATATGTGTCAATGTGTTGAATCTGTAAATCTGCCAATAAGGTAGTACCCCAGACTACATTTGGTTTTCAAAGAAGCAAACACACTGAGTCATTTTCACGGCTATGATTAGAGAAATTTGCATAGATCTTCCATATACTAGTAGTTGTCAAACCAGAATTGTGAACAAAATTGTTGAATCATTTTCTACCAACAATTCAGTTATTCACTTACCAATGTGTTCACCATCAGAATGACCGGGCTAATATTAGATAACCACATACCCAATATGACACATGTATAGAAACAATCACTGTTACCACACTCTTCTGGATTAGACAAATATCATTTTGGAATACTGGCACATGTCGGTTAATTCTCATTCATTACAATAACTGTACTGTCCAACTAACATTAAAATGAAGTCATGTTCATTTAACAGAGACTATCACAATTATTTCTCACACAATTATACCCAACAAAGAACATAATTATGTTTTCAATATCAAAACAAAGATCATACTGAAGTACCTACAGCATCTCGTCAACGTTACGTGCTGATGGAGAGTCATTCTTGCGTATCGCTATGGCTTTGTTTCTCGTTTTGAGCGTGCTATTCAACTGTATTACAGTTTACGTGTACCTGATATTACGTCTCAGTGCTTCGTTCGACACCAACGTCTCCTAACATGAATTGTGCATGATATGCGGCAGACAATTTTCGTATGTGTGATAATTATATAACCATCTATGGGAGAATGGCATTGCTTGCATACTGCCTGGTAGAATGACAATTGTTTATGCGAAGTTCTATCAGATAAGTACATTAGGTTTTATACTTGTCAAATAGTGACCAAAATTCATTATGTAAATGAAACTCCAGATAATGATGGATGCCATAGCGGCAACAAACTATCTTTAAACACTTTTACTAGCAATACACACTACCAAAAGGATATTACTGTTATTTCCACTAATCTCCACAACTGAACCACCATATTTTGATGAGTTGCATACATGTATGTCCAGACGCGATGTTGAATATTATGATGTGACATTCATCATAATCCTGTGCTATTCTCTCCAAGAAATCACACTATACCCAAACACATACCAGTCCCGCATTTTAAAGCTGTCTGACATTCACTTCTATGAGGTGAAGCAATCTGTATATATCTCCAAGTAACACATACACATTTCTATTTTTAGGGAATTTGTTTCTAATAGTGAATTTGCTGTAATCAACTACAACTACACGGTACAGTACGTTTATTTGCCAAATATAAAAGCTACATCTACCTTCATAATGTCAATATAGAGAGCAAAACAAAAACACAACAAATGAGACATAGCGAACCATGACAACAGGTAAAGCGGTATACAGTCCCAAAACAAAATACACGCTATCTTGTATAAAGCTGACAAATATAGATATAACACAATTTGGTAATGTTGATGATGCGATGTATTACAGTTGTCATAGTGGTATTGTTATCTGCAGATGCATGGTGAATCCGAAACATTCTTATTGAAGAAGATAAATTCTGCTGATTACTTTAGACACCGCATATGTTTCTTCGTTGCTGATTTTGTTACAAAAATATTTCATGCTTTGCGTTATTCCGTTCTACGCTTTAACCAAATCTTATTTCTGACTTAAGCCAACATAAATCGTCAGAAATGTCGATGATTGTTTGTCCCTCTTGGAATACTGTATATATAGTCGCCTTCATCTATTTCATAATCCATATTGCAGATCCAGATTTATCTTAAGGATCAGAGATGTTGGCCCTTGAGTGTGCGTGATGTGAGCCAATTCTGCATGTGATTTGTGCTGTCATGTTACAATTTGTATAAACTGGAAAGTATTCTCCTACTCGTTCTTCCACGACACCGTAGTGAAAGGTCTTTCAAATGGTCATATTGAGTGACTCATTATCAGCCTGTCCAATGCATACATGGTTTGATTTCTTCCAATGGAATACTAGTCCCTACACATATCTAAAGACACTTAGAAACATACAAATACTGTCTCGATCAAAATGTTTGTATCTATTTTGTCAATACGCACTATCTACTTATATTGTCTATTAGATACGTGCGGTGGGTGGTTGGTTGCGAGCATGCGAAGGGTAATGTAACAATCAATGTTCCTCTTCACCAGAATGCCGACAATGTTTGGACCTTCTGGTACTCGAGGGGAAAATCGTGTCATACCCCATTAAAAGGAAATACGATTAGTGGTAATCTGATTACTTTAAGAGATGGAACTAAGTCACTATGGTGTGGTATGGACATGAAACCATGTCCGGTCATTCTAATCTTACGGCTGAGTATACAGTGATGTAAATAGTTAATTCTGATTTTGGTATTTACCCTCAGTGCATATAGCTTAAATACGGGATGGACCCCATTGGTCCGGACTTCAACGACCGTGGCTGTTGATAGGCCGTTATAAATATACAACACTCAATCAGTATATACTTTGTAAGATATATCAAAGGTGTATGATTCTGGAGGGTGGAGAGAGCATATATTAAAATATGGTGCTAAATTTTACCATTTATAAGGATTGCCATGCTGAAATTAGTGGTAACACATGGCATTTCCGCATATATATTCTATTCAAGAGTGTAGATGTCCGCCATCTTTGATTTTAAAATTATTATTAACTCGGCTCTAAATTGCCACATACCATGTAACAATTAGCGAGGAAACCTCATGCAATTTATATGTTTACCTTATCTGACTACAGAAACATTTTTTTCTTCAGTTTTCCAATATGGCGGATCTTGAATTTCAATGCCTAGACCAAAATATACGCATTTTAATGAGAATGTACTACCAAAAACTACATAAAACTGTAAAAAATACATCTCAGTTTTAGCTTCGTTTCGTCTGATTACAGAGATATTTCATCTTATACTTTATACTGCGTTGGCGGTCATTTTGAATGTGGGGTTCCAGGAATGGAATGGAATGGTGCTTAACGGCCCATCAACACAAAAGAGTATCATTTAGGGCCAAGCAATGTAGATGAAGAATAAAAAGAATAGTAAAATAGTATGTTACATGTAATAATCAATCAGATGATAAGGTAAAAATATTAATATGATAAATAATATAAATGAACAACGTGTATAGAATTATAAAAGTATAATAATGAGAAACATGTATACAATGATAAAATTAAATTTTCCGATACAAGTTAGTTTCATGTAGAAAGTGAAGCAAACCTTCAATGTTCTCCACCTGGAATAGCTCCGCCGCAAGTGAAGTAACATTGAAGTGTTTGCCTCGAATATCGGCAAAATCGATACAGTCCAGTAGGATGTGTTGCACGGTAAATGCGCTGTGGCATGGAATACACCATGGACGCGGCTCACCTTTGAGCATATACGAATGCGTTAGTCGTGTATGTCCAATGCGCAATCGACTAAGGACAACTTCATCCCGGCGTACATGTCTGTAGCCAGGAGTCCATTCGCCCAGAGTCGGTTTCACAGCATGAAGTTTATTATCTGTGAGCAGATCCCACTGGATCTGCATTGTATCGGAGATGAATGAGTGGGGTTCCAGGAAATGTAGCTCCAATTGTCCCAATTTTAAAATATGTTCTGTTAGTTTAATCAATAATACCAAATGAAATTCCATGAAAATGACATGCTAATAGGAAATATCTTCATTGTTAGCAATAGGCTAAATCAGAACGAATTGAATACAACTTGCGGCCATCTTGGATTTACGAACAGTAACTTTGAAAAATGGTATCAAAAAGTTTGTAAACAATTTATCTATCGAAAAATATATATGTAACATTACCATTAAGACTATTAAAATGGCTTAACTATCAACATGACGTACAACATGACATTTTCTTAGTTTCTTAGGCAAATTGGTGGCCATCTTGAATTTCAAGCATGTCTTTTTTTCAATAATTCGGTATTTTCAGAATCCCAATCTATATAGCTACCAAAAGAGTTCATCAGCAGAAAGTTATCAATGCTGGTATACATTATATACGTGCATCTATACACCCATGTCGATGAGAAATTTTAGGTCAATGTGACCTCTAAATGACCTAAAAAATGACCCATAAAGGTCAAATCTGCGGGGGTACCCACCTCTATCCGACAGCTTACATATCATAGAAGTGGATCAGCACGGGTACCCATTTGTAACAAAAAATGCCATCACAACTTTATAAGAGGCCTTTTATTGGCCTTGGCGGGCCGTCTAATAGATACAACAGGCAACTAATTTTATCAAATTTCATACAATACTGTGCACAACGTCCATATTTGTGTACAAGTATACTCATTGACACACATTTTCAAATTGTGTCTGTGTATATATTGTGCAGTATCCAAAAATGGAGAGCACACCAGAAGGTGTTGCAGATCAAGTGCAATGGGAAACACGTCGCCCATCTTGTGTAGGGGATGGACAGGGAAGCGTGACGGGGGATGGCGGGGCGGGAGGTGTCGAAATAGTAGATACCAGGGATTTTGGGGAGAAGTGGAGGAAAGTAGTGAAAACTTAGATATGTGCGGAAAAGGCGAGGGCGAATGTGTCAGGCAGCTCGAACCAGATATAAATATAGAGAAGTGCCGTGGGGACAAATACCCATCAGACCCATGTGATAGACATACATCAACGCACACATGGAACCAAAATTTCGCGCATCTCATGTTTACAGTGGACGCATAGCGTGTCAGATCTGTTTCGAAACATGCACAAAGAAATATGTAAATCGTTTAAAATGGTCAAATAGAAGGTTTCAGCCGATTCCAGATTTGGAACGTTTTAAGCAATATGCAATCCGTTGGCAAGGAGTAACGCATGCATACAATCGCGTGTACGATTTAGTAGATTGGCCCGGGGCTGGGGAGAAATGGGCACACAGATCGTGCAAGAGCATTTTCTTCAAGGACGAGATCCTTGAATCCCAACCAAATGTACAATCCACTATACAGGGATCGGATGAAGGAGTAGTACCAGTACCATGTAGTACTCCTGTGGATCATGACACTGTTCGGGCTGCTGAAGGAAACATCAGAAGAAGTACCAGAAAACAGCTTGCATACACATCATCATGACAGGTAGCAGAGCAAATGAAATGCATTATTTGCAATGAGGACAAACGGGCAAAAGGTAGACTGCCAGTACAAACAATCAGAATATCTGATAAGGCCGAGCGTACTCTAAGAGAATATGCAAACCTCCATTTGGAGAAAAACAATGTTAAGTACGTGGATGGAGCAAGGCGAATATTGCTTACGCTTGCAACACAATCTCTCTTAGCCGCTGATGTTGCCTATCACAAGAAACAATGCTACGAGCCATTCAGGAGTCGAGTCTGGAAACGAGAAACATCGCTCCCAGACAGTTTGACAGTAACATGTTTAAGTGTAAAAGTAAAAGTATGTTTACATTAGTGATGGCGTAGCAACGGTGTCGCAGCAGTAGACGAAAGGTACTTCGCAGTGGTAAGTATAATCGTAGATAGGTATGATATATATCTTATGTCCACAAGACGTAATTAGTTATGAAATAATTGGAGATGTCGAGTTTTGGTTCTGTCGAGTAATGGTTCTACATTAGGAGAGCGGTGGGATCGCTTGGCTTGACTTTTTTTTTTTTTAGCTTATTTTTAACGGCAGCACTGGCTGTAGGACCTTGCATGCCGTCTCCGAAGAATGGGAGAAAGAACGGAGGTTGAAATTTTAGAGAGAAGCCGGTAATTCGTATTTACAGAGCAACTACGAATTATCGGTACCCATTTACAGCTGGGTGAACTGGAGCAGTGTGGATAAAGTGTCTTGCTCAAGGAAACAACGCACGCCGCTAATCAGGCTCGAACCCACGACCCTTGGATAAGTATTCCGACACACTAACCATTATGCCACGGCGCTCCACTTGGCATGCCTGCCAATCGTACTTGTATTTATAACATTCTGCGCAAGATGCGGCTAGTCGCACAGATGCGATCACCAATCAGATTGTCGGTCGCATTTGCGACTAACCGATCTGATTGGCTGAAATCTCCTGTGCGGCTGCGCGTCCGCCATCTTGGAAAAGTTTATAAACACAAATGACATAAAACAGGGAATGTAAACTAAACAAGGTAGTGACTCTAATGTGAATAAATTCACACCAAGAAAGGTATCGAACAGTGTGTAGTTCATGGTAGTCGCATGGAAAATAGGGTCAGTCACATCTGTAACTTCGCGGTTCCCAAACTTGAGGGTCGACATGGAATTTCACTTGGTTGCAATAATACAACGGTAAGTGGAAACCGGAATTTATCAGAATTGGATTATCCAATTAATTATCTTGGTATCGACATATCGGACAACTTATAGAAAGGTAGTAACATGGCTGTGGTGGACAGTCTCTCAAGTCACGCGATCTCAGAATGGGAGACAACAATTTCATTTCGAACTGCGGAAACCCATGACACTGAGATCACCTGCTCAGAGATAGAGCTCATCCCAGCCCTGTCACGGCAGTTTATCACCACTGGTTACTGGGCTTACATTCACCCCCCCCCCCCAAGACTTTCACTCCGTTGAAAGTAGAATCTACAGTTAAATACGAGTCCACTGACGTGTCGCGGAGTCTTGCGGCCTGCTCCATCATCTCAACAAATCGAGTGTCGCCATCTCGAGACCGCGATTTTACGCAGTTGTGAAAAGTTAGACAGACGCATCTTCTGGGATTCCGACTGAAATACTTTCGCCGAGTCCGGCAGAATCAGAAAGGCAAATTTGTCACCAAGCTCTTCCTGAGCTGATTTTGGAAATCCCGAACTGTCTACGTCCAAACTCATGGCCACACAATTGAACACCTGTCTCCTCTTGCTTAGGGGTCATGTTCTTCCACCCGCGTGGTGGCCACCGGAACTGTGACACAGGTCCATGCAGGGTGACTGCTTCCTCTTCGGCCCATGCACGGTGATACCAGCGGCATTGCTCCTCGTTTAAGAATATCCCGGGCACGCGGCGCGATAGACCGCTCCGGTATTGCAGATGATACGGTGGAGTACGTGGGGGGGGGGGGGGGGGGGTGGAGGGGCTTCCTCATATATTTGCCTACATGGTCCATATAGAGCTCTGAAACCCAACATATTCCACCCCTCGCACTGGCACCCTATCGCCTGACACCCTGAAGTTTCCGGAATTGGAGATCCGGCCACGAATGCGCCTCAGATCCTCTTCTGGTAGGGATGAACTTAGTATGACCTTAAATTTGGATTGGCCATCACGAACCATGACCATGGATCGGTCAGTCCCCACGGAAATAATATCCCATACAGGGGCAGGCGGCTTGTTGCAAATCTCCGGGTGGGTCGGACTGTACATACTGTCCCGAGACGCGGGTGCACACAAGGTTGGCTTCGGAGATGCACATACGCTGGTGTCTCCGCTCCAGAGTGTATGGGTGTCGCGAGGGCCTGTCGCCACCCAAACTCACACACTTTCAGGGTGTGTGGTGATGTCGTGTGGACATTGGTCCACGACCGAATGGCATCCATTGTCTCAACGGCACAAGCGTTGTTCTGTGGGGTGGGATCCACCACGGTTACATAAGCATGTGGATAGCGGGCGAAGTAGAATAAGGTGGCTTCGTAAATAATTCTGCCGACAGGAGGGCTTCAATCCCAGTATGTTGCTTGATGACATGCCTGCGCAGATCTGTCACTCGGTGGTCCCGATCCTTGTCGTAGCACCAGGCACAGAAGACGTGCAGCCTGTTGTGAACAGGGCTCATCATGTGCTTCTTTAGACGCCCCTTTCTCTCAAATCCCTCTTGACACAGTTCACAAGTGATGGTCATTCTGTAACATATATTTATTTTCTGGAGTCTTCACGTCACACTGTATTATTTCACATGATAATTATTGACTTGGGTATCGGACAAGTCATTCATCATCCAGATAACATTACTTGTAACATTTAATACTTCATTGTTAAAAGTTTCTGTTGCAATTTGTTCCCAATTGAGCATATTGTAAGTACACATTATATTGCAATTGGTGCATGGTCACACATTTTCAATTTACATTCGGAGGAGTTCTTGTTCAATTATTTGCACTGTGAGAAACAATTGACCCATCTACTGCTGCTTGTATTAGGAATTTGTTTTAGTTGCATTCCTACAAGCTATAGCTCAATTACTTCTGATTGTACCAACATTAAGCGTCATATGGTATTATCCGTTGACATATTTTGTGTTTTTATACCTAAGACCTGAGTTTACAGACACTGGAAATAGAGTTGCTGTTTTGCCAATACCAGTATTCTATCCCTTGGATATGGCGAATAATTACTCTGTAATTACACACAGATTATCAGCTATCGTCTATCGTAAAACCCTGGGTGATCAGTCCAACTTTTACCTCCCTACATCTCATTCCATATTTAAATGTGTGCTGCGCAGCAACATGAGCTTAATACTATTCCAGGACTATAACTGGTAGGTACAATTAATACGTTTGCCTCAGCTCAGTTCCGTTAGTCAATTTCAACTACAGGTGAATATTACGTGAAAATAAAGTACATGCACTCAAATGTTTTTCTTATGGCACATCTATTTAACCGCGGCTAGGAATCTATAATTTCATTATAGGTATATAACTATCCGAGAGACACACACAAAGTTCCTTGTTTAAGCTATGAAATATTGCATTACTGGTATTTATTGGTACTGACTAGTAAATTAGTAAATTTGAACACTAACAATAACTTGAACACAATAACTAACAAATGTTTTCTGTTTCACGTTGTCTTTCAGAGATAATGTGGCGCGACCTTGCGACACTACAACTTAACCCGAGAAAACCATCGCGGTAGATCCAGTACATGGTACGGACGAAGTCGGTCGATATGGTGAGCCTCGCTGGTTGCATGGCCTTTCGTTTGGTACATCATGTCGTCGATCTTGCGGACCACGAGGCAGGACCCTTTCAATTTACTGGTGAACTTGGACGATACTCTCACCTTTCGACTTGGGTCGAATAACCAGACAACCTAGCCAACAGCAAGGGACCGCTGTTTGGCGTTAGTGTCATAATGCCGTTTCCTGTATAGAGCATGTTGTTTCAGAGCCTTACGCGCCAAGTCATGGGCAGTAGTGAGCGAATTTTGTAAATCCACAACATAGTCGTCGACACTCGTTGTGGTTACGTCGGTTGCAGGCAGGCCGATCACTACCGTCATGGGGAGGGAGATTTCTCTGCCGAATACCATTTTATTTGGTGAACAACCTGTGGACGCATGTCTTGAAGATCGATATGCCAATAACACTTGTTGGAGAAATCGGTCCCAATTCCGTTGATCATTTTCGCAGTACATTGTCAACATGCTTGTCAGTGTCCGATTAAAACGTTCCACAAACCCATTGGCATGTGGCCGCATCACATAGGTTGAAACCTTATGTATCTGCAGGCACTCGCACATTTCCCGAAACAGCTTGGCCTCAAAACATTTTCCGAGATCTGATAGGATAATTAACGGCGTACACATTCTTGAAATAAAATGGTCGATCAACGCGGTGGCCACGGTGGTGGCTTCGGAGTCTGGTAATGCGATAGCCTCTGCCCATTTGGTAAACAAGTCGCAAATGACCAGTACAAATCGATTTCCTCGGTTGGTAATTGGCAACGGACCCAAAATGTCAATGGCAACTTTCTCCATTGGTTCACCCACCGGACATGCTCCCAATGGTGCCTTTGTAAGTTTTGCTGGTTTGCGCGCGGAACACTGATTACATTGCTTGCAATATTGACCTATGTAATCTGACATGCCGGGCCAGTAGAAATGTTGTCTAACTCTTGTCTAACATTTTATTGGTAGCTAGGTGGGCAGATGTCGGAATATTGTGATAATTATGGAGAATGTCTGCTTGTTTGCATTCAGGCACTACAAGCTGAATGTGGCAGTATCGGTCATTCTCCACAAGCCACTTCCTGTATAACATTCCCCCGTGTAGTTCCAACCGGTCCCAGTGCCTCCACAATGTTTTAGTTTTGGAACTACAACCTGAAATTTGGTTCCATGTTGGCTGGTGATGTGTCTCTAACGCACTAATGATTGGGCCTATATTCTGATCCTGAGCTTGTGCGTTAACTATATCGGTTGAAATGTGGTTGGTTTCAGTTCATCTGATGCTAGACTTTGATGTTGACCACGTGTTACAACCCGAATGTCAATATCCTCAGACCCATACCCATCCGTCATCTCGGTGGCCTCACTGGACGACATCATCAAGACCGGTACGGTGCTCGCCGGTTCAGCTTCTTCGCTTCGCGTTTCTAGTTTACTGCATACGGTACACGGCCGTCGACTAAGTGCATCCGCGTTACTATGAAGACGACCTTGACGATGGGTGATGTTCAAGTTGTACGTTTCCAGGTACTGCAACCACCTCGCCGTCTGATCTTCTGGACATTTGAGCCTTCTCATCCAGGACAGTGGCGTTGTCTGTACGTACATTCACTTCCTGTCCATATAGGTAGTTATGGAAATGCTTAACGCTGGTTACCAGACTTAACAATTCTTTCCGCGTTGTACATTATGAGGTTTCATGCTTATTCAAGGTTTTACTCATGTATGCGATAACTCGCTCTTTGCCATCGTGCGCTTGACTCAGAACCGCTCCCATAGCTATGTCTGAACAGTCGGTATCCAGCCAGAATGGATTCCCAGCATGAGGAAACCCGAGCATCGGAGCCGATGTTAACGCCTGCTTCAGCTGGTCGAATGCCAGCTGGTCTTCTTATGTACATACATGTAGCAGTTTTACTCCTTTCTCCCCTATCCGGTACAATAGCTTGGCAATTTGACTAAAGTTTTGTACATAACGTTTGTAATAGGATGCGAGTCCAATGAACGACTTCAGACTTTTCGCTGATGTGGGTACTGGCCAATCACGGACTGCCGCCATTTTGTCGTCGTCAGTGGCCACTCCCTCGGATGACACGATATGTCCGAGAACCTTTACAACGTACATTTCCGCGGTTTTAATTTTAATCGTGCTTCCTGGAGTCGCTGAAAGACGTGTTCCAGTCGCCGGAGGTTATCTTCGAATGATGAACTTGTGACAATAATATCATCCATATAGACACAACATTCAGTCCATTGTAGACCTCGCAGTACTTCCCCCATGAGCCTGCTGAACTCTGAGGATGCCGTGACTAATCCATACGGGAGCCGTGTGAAGTGGAAAAGTCCCAGGCTGGTGGAGAATGCAGTTTTCTCCATATCTTCCGGTGCTAAACCCATGGATCTGTAGATATCCCTGATTTAGATCCATACAGCTGAAGAATGTGGAGCTCTCCAGAGACTCCAAACATTCAGCAATACGCGCCAAGGGAAAGGAGTCCTTCTTTACCACTTGATTAACTGCGCGAAAGTCGACACAAAATCTGTGCTGCCATCTTTCTTGGTGAACTCCAAGGGCTGATACTAGTGTAACGGATCGTTTCCTGTATGAAACCTGCGGCCTCCTCACCCTGATTCTCCGGGGAATCCGACGAGCCGTAGACCTGGGGCTAAGGACGGATAGAGGGAAAAAGGGGGATAGGGTTCTTAAGAAAATATATCTTCAAACTTGGAGAAAGCAACAACAAACTTAGTTAACTGAATAAATATTTACACGTTAGATATTAATAGGGTTACATGTCAATTCACATAAAATAATGATCCGGCGGGTAAAACGGGAGCTCTGGCTGACGGGACTACTGTAAAAAATATACTCAGGTTCACCTACTCGGCATAGTTCTTCTGTCTATCTATATATATTCGCTGCTTCAATAATCACCAACACCGCAACAGGACTGCCCCAGGTCTACACTGGTCTTCTTCAAGTAAAGTACCTTTTCGTATCGGCTGCTCGTCCAGATTAAACTCGGATACCCTCGCATTTGTATATATACGGTAGCTTCACGCGCTCCAGCCAGGAACCAGTCAGTTAAGTATAAGCTGACTGACTGCTCCTGCCGGGAACCGTGATCCAATATGGCTGCGCCCATGATAAAACGGGAAATGTACGTGGTGCTGCACTTTACATTTAAATTACGTCTTGTATCTCGGGTCTGCCACAGGATACCGACTGTAGGTTAATATTTACAATCGCATCTTACTTTGGGCTGCATAATAAGAAGGTGACGAGCTGGGAGCACACCATTCCAAGTATTAACGGTCTGTCCAACTCGCCCCCTATACGGTTCGTCACATTGCCCTCTACTAGAAATCTGATACTCCTGGATCAGGATAGGATACAATTAACAGGAAGACAGCTGAAAGAACAATGACATGCTATTATTAACATAACACTATAATGTACTTTGGCCCAAGTTTATAGCAACTCAATATGAGTTCAATATTTAGCAAGTAAAATATAAGATACATATATATAAATAAATATCTATGTATCGCTATAATAAGTACTCGATAATCGAATATACAGCCTTGGGAAATTACTTATTATAAGTAATTTCCCAACTCTGTAATTCGCCGGACAAAAACGTTTCTTTTACAACCACCGATTTCACGTATTTCAATCGTAACAGACACGAAGGGTCATATGACAAAACAAAATTAAAGTCCCCATCCTCACTACTACTGGAATCCGTTGTATCTCCTGATTCAGCCCCACTACTATCTGCTTCCACTACATGCCTGATTCTTTTCAGGTCTTTAGTAGGGGCCATCGCTATTACCTGTCGACTCCCACTTAGAGCCCCCTCAATGTCTGTAGGCACGTCGGCCTCCAATGTCTCTGCCGTCACCTTCCCCTCATTGATGTCCCTATCCGACAGTTTCGGCTCATCTGCTGGCCTCTCTGGCACCTCCACCGCCTTCGATCTGCGCCAGTGGCCATGACTTCTGCGCTCGTGACGCCACAGATCATCTGCCCTACTATAACTCGCCGTACACTCCACACAGTCGTATCGGTCCCGCCTACGCCTGTGAACCCCCTCGTGCTGCTTGCGATTACGGCGTGCTTGAACTCAGCACGACAACCTGCCTCCCTGCAGCGGAAACCAGACTCGACTCCTGAAAATACACCATTGACGCATGTCTTAACCCATAGTACATTAATACGTATTATCGCCCCTCCTCCATAAGGTAAATTCACTCTGTACTTCACAGAATTACAGCAAATGACAACATGTTGAAACCAGTAGTCCTAAAACGTCAGCCAGAACAAAATAATACTGCTATAGGGTCAAGGCACTGGGACTAAGAAACTGGGATGGTGTAACCTGCCTCGCCGTTACAGAACCACCATTCTTCACACCTGTCTAACTCGATCTCCGCCAATTTTCTGGCTCTACCGCACCGTACCGCTTCAATATATTGAAAGGAACTGTTTTATCTTTGTGATAGTTATTGTTACCAATTTTGTATGTTACATCCGACAATCGAGCAATGATTTCATACGGCCCCTCCCACTGACACTGTAGCTTCACGGACTGTCCCCTAACCGAGTTTTGGTTGTAGTAACACACCAGCTCTCCATCTTTCAGCTTCACCCAGTCTACATCACGGTTGTAGTACTGCTTTTGTCGGTCGGCGGCTAACTGGAGATTCTCTCTAGCCTTGTTTCCTACATACTGCATTCGGTCCCGCAAAATCTCAGCAAAATCTGTTCCTTGTCTGGCCTCTTCTACAACTGGTGGCTGTCCTATGAGTATGTCGGCTGGTAAGCGTAGCTCTCGGCTTAACATCAGCATACTCTGTGTCTCTCATGTAGATTCATGTACTGTACTTCTGTAGGCCAGCAGCGCGTATGGCAGCTTCTGATCCCAATCACGTTGGTTCTGGTGAGGACAGATCAGCTTGGACACCATATCCACCATGGTTCTGTTGATCGCTCCACTAACCCGTCTGACTTTGGGTTGAACGGTGTTCATCGGGTTTTTGTTATGCCTAGTAGCCTACATACTTCTTTAAAAACTGCTGATTCAAAATTACGACCCTGATCACTGTGAAGTTCGGACATAACACCATATCGGCAAATAACTTCCTCCACCAATTTGGTTGCTACGGTATCTGCTGTCTGATCCGGTATAGGTATAGCCTCCATCCATTTAGTAAAGTAACACCCAACCACCAGTATTAATTTGTTGCCCCTGTCTGTCTCGGGTAATGGCCCTAACACGTCGACTGCACATCGCTCGAATGGTGCTCCCACAATATACTGTTTGAGTTCAGCCTTATGACTCGGTCTGGGCATACTTCTAGCTCCACATCTTCGGTACTGTCTGCTCCAACTACGAACATGACTGGACCACCCGTGCCAATAACATAGGGTCAGCAATTTTCTTCCGCGTTTTAAATAGACCTAAATGTCTCATGTTGTTTTCTCGTACGTCTTGGGGACTATCAGCTGCCATCTAATATCGCTGCTTCTGCTATCTTCCCATTTCCTATACAACACCCCTCCTCTTAAAACGATACGTTCCCACTGAGCAATATATGCAATATATGCAATATATGCCTTAGCTATACTGGAAAGAGGTGATATATATTCATAGGCTGGTTTTCTATTCTCTGTCTTGGCTGCATATAACAGTTTCAGGTCTATATTAGTCTATTGTGCTTCTTCCATTTGCTCTGCAGTTACATCTGGCATGACCTCTGTCTTCCTAATCCACCTAACTTGACCGTCTGACTGGTCTACTTCCTCCATTCTGCCACACTGTGTACATTCCTTGTATAATGTTTTGCTTGCATAGCCTATAACCTTCTCCTTTCCGTCTTGTTCCTGACTCAGTACAGCACCTATTGCATGACCTGACGTATATACAGGCCTTCCTGACGTGGGTACGCAAGAATTGGCACACTAATCAACTTGTTCTGTAATGTCTCGAATGCTGCTTGATTCTGTGGGGTCCATTTAAATGCTGCATCTTTCTCTGTTAGTCTATGAAGTGGCCTGGCGATTTCTGCAAACCCCTGGATAAAACGCCTGTAGTATGATGCTAAACCCACAAAACACCGCACCTCACTGGCACAGCTAGGCTGCTTACAACTGCGTACTGCTTCTATTTTCTCCGGATCTGCTTGTACTCCTGCTTCACTGACTACATGCCCTAGATATTTCATTTTATTCTAGAACAAATTACATTTCTTTCCTTTCACCTTTAAACCAGCTTCTCGAAGTTTCTGAAACATCTGTTTTAACCTTTCTACTTCTTCCACAAATGTACTCCCAAATACAATAATATCGTCTAAGTAGATCAACAGAATTTTCCAGCATAATCTTTTAAAATGCGTTCTATAAGACTTTCAAATGTTGGTGCTGCCCCTGTAAATCCCATAGGCATTACTCGCCACTGACATAGGCCACTGCGCACTGTGAAAGCTGACTTTTCCTTCGCCTCTTCACTCAATTCGACCTGCCAATATCCAGCGCAGAGGTCCATCACAGAATACCATTTCGCTTCCGATAGGGATTTTAAAGCCTCTTGTTTATTTGGTATAGGGTAGGAGTCCTTCACCGTTGATTTGTCCAAGGCTCTAAAGTCACAGCAAAACCGGGTAGTTCCATCTTTCTTTTTAACTAATACTATAGGCGAAGCAAATGCGACTGCTTGATGGTTCAATCAGTCCCCTATCCGGTAAATCTGCTACTTGTCTGTCTGTTTCCTCTTGTTGGCACCTAGGTAACCTGCGATATCTCTGTCGTATAGGATGTGCATTTCCAGTGTCTATTGTATGCTTCACCAAATAGGTACGACCTAAATCTAGATCAGACTGTGAAAATATGTCTCTGTATTCTGTCAGCAGCCTTCTCACAACCGCCGACTGTGATTGTGTTAGATGTTCACAACTTCTGGTACACAGGTCTTCCATAAAGGCTGGTAATCCTATATGTGTGTCTGTCCCCTCGTTTTCTGTAGAAACTGTACAATTATATGCCGTTTCCGTGTTGGCCATCTGAACGTCTTCTTCCATTATATCTCCACCACAGCCAAACTACTGCCCTTCGGTATAGTAACAGGTTCAGAGGTTAAATGTATCACCCTCACGTGCATGCTGGCACTGTCAGGTGGCTCTGCTACTAATGTCCGTCCAATAAGTATTCCGTGTTTGCTCGCCCAACTCTCCTCCTCTGGTTGTACTAATCCCAGTCCTTGCCACTTGTGGACACCTTGTCCCCTGGCTTGCCCTGACACAACAGCTTCATGTTCGGCTGTGACAGTTATACATGCATCAGCATATACCCTGAAACAGATAATCTCTTTCTCGTGTGCAGTACTATCTTCTAACGTCATGCAGCACCCTTTAAAATCTAATCTACACCCTGACTTAAAGAGAAAATCCAAGCCCAATATCCCATCTCCATCTATAGCTGCGACTATAACCTCCATTTTGGCCGCATATCTGCCCACTGTAATCTCCAATTCTGCCATCCCATGCACCTGTAATGGTTGTCCATCGGCCTGCTTAGCCTGACCCTTCCAACTTCTCAGATCCGGTCGCAGATTTGTAGGTATCCGGCTATGTGATTTCATTGACATAAATGTGTCTGATGACCCGCAGTTTATCAACCAATTAAACTCCATAACGGCAATATCCCCTTTTGCAAAAATGCCTGATTTCCTGCTTTCTGCTTCCCTAATAATATCTGAACTATTTACATCGAAAAACTGTACATAACATTGGTCGTCACCATTGCACCTTTTTTAGTCGACACTTCCCCTACTGGTCTGTCCAGTAGCCCCAACACTACACCCTCAGTGTTGTCACCAGCGCTGTTTCCAGTACCTATCCGCTGTACTTCAGTAACGTTATCGCCCAGCAAGCCCCCGTTTGGCTTTGCTGATTCCACCAGCTGGATTTTCATACCCCCCCCCCCCCATTTCTTCATGGCGCCCAGTAGCATTGGGTGGGGTGACATCAAAAACCTTGTGATTTCCTGCCTCTACCCCGTAGCCCGCCAAGGACGACTTCAGAGCCTAATCTTGCCGCACAGCTTGTTCCGGTCTAGCTACGCCTAACGTACAAGATCTGGTTACTCCTTTCTTCTTCTCTTTGCCATAACGCGGCCAGGGCGAAGTTGGCCGTTCTTCTGCCATGGCCGCCTTATCCGGAACATCTCTAATATGGACCTCTAAATCTGTATTTTCCTCCTATCGGCCCGCAGAGAAGGTTTGTTGCTGTTTCCCGAACATGTTTTGGCCTTTATGCTCATATGGACATTCTCTTCTGACGTGACGCTTCTGCCCACAATTGCAACACGTAACTCCCCGACTGTAATTCCCCGTACTGTGACCTCTGTATGACATATTGGCCCTTTCTGTAAGACTCCTAATAGGCTGGCCCATTTCCTGCAAAGTTTCATTCATTTTACGTGACCTATTTCTATGTTCTGCTAAATATAACTCTGTCCGGCCGACCGGTTCAAATCGCTGCTCCAACAGTTTCACTAACGTTGCATACGAAATGCCCCTACAGTCTATTTCACTCACTGCCTCTTGGGCGACACCTTTTAAACTGGCTGCTAGGAACATGGCCTTCGAGATATCGTTTCAACGATTTATAATGGCACACGACTCGAAATAAGCCCATAATCTTTCCAGGATGTCGAACCATTATATCTATCTGGCAACATAGCTGGTTTCTCAAACACTGGTCTTGCTGGGCTAACATTCAATGATTCCGCCCTTCTATCCTGGCTACGCCCTTACTCCTCTAACTGGAGCATACAACCAGTCTCATATACTGTCCTCTTTCTGCGTTTTCGGGAAACATCACCTGCTTGTCGTTGAAACTGCACCTCGCTGTCTTCCAAATCTGCATTACCGAATAAGGCCATCTTTCTGTTGTTAAATAGCGCTCTCCATTACCACCCTCAATCTCGATGTGTTCCGCCATAATTCCGCTAAATCTTCGCGCCGTAAACCAGGTCCGTTGTTAGTACGGTAAAATAACGATTGATATTAAACCACTTCTTACTACTGTGTAACTCACTCTAATATCCGTACTGCTAAAATTCACTCACTGCCTCTTGGGCGACACCTTTTAAACTGGCTGCTAGGAACCTGGCCTTCGAGATATCGTTCAACGATTTATAATGGCACACGACTCGAAATAAGCCCATAATCTTTCCAGGATGTCGAACCATTATATCTATCTGGCAACATAGCTGGTTTCTCAAACACTGGTCTTGCTGGGCTAACATTCAATGATTCCGCCCTTCTATCCTGGCTACGCCCTTGCTCATCCCATCTACTGTCCTCTAACGGGAGCATACAACCAGTCTCATATACTGTCCTCTTTCTGCGTTTTCGGGAAACATCACCTGCTTGTCGTTGAAACTGCACCTCGCTGTCTTCCAAATCTGCATTACCGAATAAGGCCATCTTTCTGCTGTTAAATAGCGCTCCCCATTACCACCCTCAATCTCGATGTTTTCCGCCATAATTCCGCTAAATCTTCGCGCCGTAAACCAGGTCCGTTGTTAGTACGGTAAAATAACGATTGATATTAAACCACTTCTTACTACTGTGTAACTCACTCTAATATCCGTACTGCTAAAATTCACCTGGGAACAAACAAACAAGACTATTCAGTATAAGTATATTTAATATTGTATTGGTATATCTGTTTAACTATTTATATTACTTTATTTATTTTATTTTATTTTCTAATTCCTCAATCCAGAAAAACGGTTGTCAGTTTCCCCTCGACTAACTCGGCGTGTACTAAAATAGCTGTGTCTACTTTCCCGTCCGCGCTATTGCCGTAACTATCTGCATAAACCGATAATTACTGCGACATACTACGTCAGCTCTATCTGCAAGCATCCCGTATTGTTAAAGCGTCTCGTCTATAGCGTTGCCCAAAACAACCCGCCGTTAGATCGGTACGAACACTGGAAACTGCATATCTCCAAGTTTCATCCTATCAATGCCACCAATGTAACGGATCGTTTCCTGTATGAAACCTGCGTCCTCCTTACACTGAGGCTCCGGGGAATCCGACGAGCCGTAGACCTGGGGCTAAGGACGGGTATAGGGAAAAAGGGGGATAGGGTTCTTAAGAAAATATATCTTCAAACTTGGAGAAAGCAACAACAAACTTAGTTAACTGAATAAATATTTACACGTTAGATATTAATAGGGTTACATGTCAATTCACATAAAATAATGATCCGGCGGGTAAAACGGGAGTTCTGGCTGACGGGACTACTGTAAACATATACTCAGGTTCACCTACTCGGCATAGTTCTTCTGTATATCTATATACATTCGCTGCTGCAATAATCACCAACATCGCAACAGGACTGCCCCAGGTCTAAGCTGGTCTTCTTCAAGTAAAGTACCTTTTCGTATCGACTGCTCGTCCAGATTACCTCGTATTGGTATATATACGGTAGCTTCACGTGCTCCAGCCGGGAACCAGTCAGTTAAGTATAAGCTGACTGACTGCTCCTGCCGGGAACCGTGATCCAATATGGCTGCGCCCATGATAAAACGGGAAATGTATGTGGTGCTGCACTTTACATTTAAATTACGTCTTGTATCTCGGGTCTGCCACAGGATACCGACTGTAAGTTAATATTTACAGTCGCATCTTACTTTGGGCTGCATAATAAGGAGTTGACGAGCTGGGAGCACACCATTCCAGGTAGTAACGGTCTGTCCAACTCGCCCCCTATACGGTTCGTCACACTAGGCTCAATTATTCCTCTGGACAGCATTTTCTCCACTTTTTTACGCTCGGTTTCCCGTTTTCCCAGCGGTTGTCTCCGGTGCGGTTGCTTAATTGGTGCCGCGCCTTGTGTATCGATATGGTGTTGCACAATGTTAGTAACACCCAGGTCATAATCGGATGTTGCAAAAACATCGTGAAACCGGATTAGTAATTGCTCAAACTGTTTCTTTTCACTTTCACTAAGATGTGTTGAGCTACGTGCCAGTAGATCGGATAGGTATTCCGGGACTTCTTGTAATTGTTCTGTGGAACAGCTCACATGGGCACACCTCTCACCTAATTTCTCTTTACAGGTTACCGATTCACATATTCCTATATGTGTATTCGAGAAGATAGTGACATCCTTATCCGCAGAGTTTATTATATTTATTTCAGTGGACCGCCCTGGTGATGAATAACACTGTCCATGGCGTGTACTGTTTTTGAGCTCTGTCGGTCTGCTACGGTTATAATATGTACAGTGTCGGCCATATGTTCCCCATTTGGAATGTTAACTTTTATCCAGGCGGATGAGTAGGCTGGTACACTAACAGTGTCTGATGCAAATATTCTGCACACATTGCATGTTTCCCCACCAGTCCAACACTGAATTTCACCCTGTATAGTGTTCATGATATACTTCGCGTAATCGATTTTCTGAATATGCTTCATTAAGAAATCCTCTCCAATAATTCCTTGCGGTTTCATTTCATAGACAATTATTGTATGTGTATACTCTGTATTCCCAAGTTTAATTTTCATGTCTGTATGTCCGTACACCTTCAAAGAACTGTTGCTTACATCATTAACAACATGTTTCATATCTCGAATTGGTGGACGCGTGGATGGAGGAATTTCCTCATACAGACAGAATGAAATGAGGGAAGCTGTTGACCCTGTATCAATAAGAAACTTTGTCGCGAAGCCTTCTACTACTCCCCCCGTGTATAATCCATTGTCCCAGGATGAAATTGTCCCATTCGCAACGAGCACGTTTCAGATCCATGCCTATTTTTTCCTAAAACAGTTGACTCATGGCCTACTGTGCCAACTGCGATCCGTTTCCCGCATTATTCTGTTCACTTTGACATTGACCTTCAAATCTGCGCCTCGGCTCTGCACGTTCTCCCTGTAGCTGACCTTGGTTATTGGCATTTTCTCGGCAGTCCCTATAGAAATGTTCAGGTGATCCACATCGGAAACATGTTTGCAGACCCTGTAGTTGACCTTGACCTTGACGGGTTCCCTGACCATGGCTTCTTCCATTCCATTGACCTTGAGTATGTCCATTCCAGTGGCATTGATTATGTCCATTCCACCTCTGCGACTGTTGTCTCCTCCCATCTGCTTGGTTCCTCTCTAGTCGGTCCAATCTTTGACTAATGTGTTCTAATGACTGTTCCACGTTTCTTAGTGTACTCGATTGATATTTTGACTCGGGCTTCTTCGCTTGCACCATCCGTACGGTCGGTTTTGTTGACCCTTTCTGCGTGGTTTCCCCAACTATGTCTTCATATGTTTGAAGTACATATACTGCATTTACACGGTATCACATTCCGCCATCAAACAACGGTACCTAAGTTCTGCTGATGTATAGTTCAGAAGCTGTTGCATTCCTAACATGTCCTGAGCAGCAGTACCTAAATTCCCATATGCCTTCCTGGTTAATCGCCTGATATCGTCTCCCAATTCAGCTAATGATTCCCCCGGTTTACGCTTTCTATTTTCCAAGCGCGATGTCCACATTGGATTCTGTTTATGTTCTCCGAACAGTAGCTTTAATTTCCTTACTAATGTGCTGTATGAGTCCTTCTCATCTTCAGATAAATTTAATAGGTACATCTGAGCTGGACCTCTCATGCAAGCTAAGAGGGTTAGAGCCTTGTTCCGGGGACTCCATTGTCCTAGTCGCGCGCATACCTCGAAATAACCAATAAAAGCGTCCCAGTCTCCTTCACCCGTGAAAGTATCCGGCTTCATTACTGTTGCCCTACGATAATTATTTGTGTAATGTACTTCCTCATCAGAGACGCGGTGTACTGGATAATTTCTGGTGCCTACACCCTCACAACTCCTTGTATATCGTGGCGAATAATCGGTCTGCCGTCTGATTGGATGGGCCCATTCCATGTGACGCCGAGTGCGAAATTGTTCGAATCCAGGAGACACATCACTGCTATCGCCCTGTGGACTATAGTCCCGATTACCTCTCTGCTCTCGCCTAATCGACGCAGCAGGAAGTCCACACAAGTCCACTTGTGAATTGCTCGCATGCGGTAGATCACTGGAATGGGGAGGTCTCACATCTGAAGGTTGTGCTGTAGCTGCACTCTGATCTGCCGATTGATGATTACGTAGCCCAACAAGGGTCGGCTCAACATCGGATGATGATACGGTGTCTCTATCGACGAATTATTCCCCACTAGATGTCTTATGATATCTATTTGCGTCCCCTTGTCCATTGCTCCTGTTTATTTTTGCACCTCAGAGTCAGAGTCTGACATATTGCCTATTAAACTTGTTTTAATAATAAAATATATGTTACGATTATGTGTCGGTGTGTTATTAAATTCCTACTACTTGTAACTTTATTCACAATAAATGTGTATACATATAATCAATGCTTGTCAGTTCTGTGTCAACTCCCAATTAGCTGATCCACTAGTGTACTGCAAGGTACTGTTCTATTACATTAAGTATTAGTTATCAATAGTTATTCGCTCTCCAATATTATAATAGTTGTAGATCTACCATCACACTGCTTGATATCCATTGTCATTTAAGTTGCCTGTAGCTCCACTGTAGAGTTGTAAGTGTTGACTTGAGTTCTTTATGGTCGCTCAATAACCATCCCACTTCCGGACACCATTTGTAATGCCACCTACACTCTGGTTGCAGCGCAGGTAGGTTACAGTTAATGACAACAAATAACAACAGTTCTAACGCTCAACAAGTCATGTTTAATCACTTTACTAGTTAATCAGGTACCAGTGTTACACACGGAGTGCACCCTCTAGGCTCTAGTTAGGCTTTACTTAACAATAGTATCAATACGTCAGGATTCCGATTAAATGCACTCTAAGAAACGTTATAGTAGAGTAGGTATTAGTGCAACAATATACGATGGTTATTATATGGAGTAACAGTGTGACGGGAAGCGATTCATTGACAGCTCGAACCAACAGTAAAAGTATGTTTAGATTAGTGATGGCGTAGCAACGGTGTCGCAGCAGTAGACGAAAGGTACTTCGTATCAAACTCGTAATGTACTACGTTCACCGCAGTGGTAAGTATAATCGTAGATAGGTATGATATATATTATATTATGTCCACAAGAATTAATAATGAAATAATTGGAGATGTCGAGTTTTGGTTCTGTCGAGCAATGGTTCTACATTAGGAGAGCGGTGGAATCGCTTGGCTTGACTGCCAATCGCACTTGTGTTTATAACATTCTGCGCAAGATGCGGCCAGTCGCACAGATGCGATCACCAATCAGATTGTCGGTTGCATTTGCGACTAGCCGATCTGATTGGCTGAAATCTCCTGTGCGGCTGCGCGTCCGCCACCTTGAAAAAGTGTATAAACACAAATGACATAAAACTGGAATGCAAACTAAACAAGGAAGTGACTCTATGCGGTGAGACTATAATGTGAATCCCAGTGAACAGTGGAATATATTCACACCAAGAAAAATATCGAACAGTGTGTAGATCTTGGTAGTCGCATGGAAAATAGGGTCAGTCTCATCTGTAACTTCGCGGTTCCCAAACTTAAGGGTCGACATGGAATTTCACTTGGATGCAATAATACAACGGTAAGTGGAAACCGGAATTTATCAGAATTGGATTACCCAATGAATTATCTCGGTATCGACATATCGGACAACTTATAAAAAGGTAGTAACATGGCTGTGGTGGACAGTCTCTCAAGTCACGTGATCTCAGAATGGGAGACGACAATTTGATTTCGAACTGCGGAAACCCTTGACACTGAGATCACCTGATCAGAGATAGAGCTCATCCCAGCCCTGTCACGGCAGTGTATCACCACTGGTTACTGGGCTTACAATTCGATGAAATAAGATCTTACAGGGGATTATCCGCTTGCCGTAGTATCTATCGATCTGAAAGAGAAACTTCACCTTAAATTTGGGACACGTTTGCATTTCCAACGAGGAGCACAGAGCAATGAAAGGTCCTCAGAGTTTGTGCTTCCAGAAGGGACGGAAGCTACAGCTAGCTGTGTTCAGTCTGCTTTACTAGAGGGAGGAAAAGCATGTCACTGAAGAACACTGCAAGGGCTATACACGAATCAATCAAAGAGACGAGGGATGTCCTATCCCACAGGATATCATTGGCTCTGAACCATACATTTACAACGATCTGTATAATGAATTGGCTTGGATTGTTGATCCCGATGCGCGACTCAATGATGACGGTCGGGTACAACTGTCTAAAACTAAATCTACCAAACTTCATCAAATTTGTCAGGATATACAGACGTTGCTCCCTAATGCACAACCTTCATTGGATCAAGTGTTGCTGTCACTTTCGATGCATCGCAAAACAGGTTCCAGTGGAGTTGTTGACACTCTACATGGTCTTGGGTATGGGATATCATACACATATACTGTTTTCATTGAAGACAAATGGGCGGAATGGTTAGAGAGACAACATTCAGACATTCCATCAAACATCACAGCGGGAATCCCAACTCACGTTGCAGACAATATTGACTGGAAGAATAATGAAATCAGTGGTACAAATGAAACTTGTAACACAAATTCAATCCTTGTACAACACAAAGTGTTTGGGATCCACACACCCGAAAGACAGTGGTGTTTCTCAAGTGTCTGTGACGCCTGACTACAGTTTCATGCGAGAAGATCATCATTCTTTTAAAGCAAAAGACACAGACCTTCCACAATTCACAGGAAAGAGCGCATGTTTTACGAAAATTCAGTATGAAGAGAAGAGCAGCAGTAGCAAACTATGTGAGAAAGCGATGCTTGAGACATTTGCGTGGGCTAAAAGTCGCAAAGCAACGAATACTTCATCTACTGACCAAACTGTTCCTGCATGGAGTGCATTTCGACAGCTTACCACACCAGGGTACCTACCTGGTGTGCATGTGGGTTATATGCCAGCAATAACAGCGCCACCAACCGACATGAATGCAATTCTAGCCATTCCGAACAGGACTGGGCAATGTATGACAGAATTAGAGCTGGACTTCATATTCCTGGAAGAAGTAGATCAGGCAATATATAACAAGGTACTTTAAGTTCTCTTCAAAGCAAGAGTCTACGCGATTTGACAAGGTGGTCGTCAGGATGGGTGGATTCCATATCATCATGTGTCTGATGAAATCCATATATAGTAGGTTCAAAGAATCAGGACTAGTTGATTTGCTGTCAGAAGCTGGAGTAGGGGCTGAATGTGTAGCGTGCGGACGATGGGGGACTATGTTTCTATACACAGTGTTTACAAATTTAGAGACTGATTTTGGTAAAAGTATGATGCCACCAGTAATCACTGCAGTATTAACAACTGTCCCCTATCGCTGAACTGCTCAGACACATCTATTAAAGCAATGTGCATGTAACGAAATACAAAGAATAAGGATGTTTAACAAATTTATTAAATATTAATAACAGTAAAATGTGAATGCGAATGTTGTTGTCGTCGTCGTCGACTTTCAGCTAGAAATGGGGCCTGTCGTCTGCGTCGTCCACTTCCGGCCAGGTTTGGTATCCCTCAGGCTCGTCCACCTTCGGTATGGGAATCGTCGACTTCGTCTAATTACGGGGTGGTCTGATATCGGTTACGTCAGACCAGTGGAGGTTGAATATTCCCTCGGGCTCGTCCACTTCCGGTCAGGTTCGGTGTCCCTCAGGCTCGTTCATTTCCGGTCAGGTTCGCTGTCTCTCAGGCTCGTCCACTTCTGGTCGGGTTCGGTGTCCCTCAGGCTTGTCCACTTCTGGTTAGGTTCGGTGTCCCTCAGGCTCGTCCACCTTAGGTATGGGGTGTCTGTGACGGGCTGTACCTTTAAAACTGTTATACAAATGTGTATCTGTAATCTTGTGTCTGTTGGCTTTTGTAAGTTGGTGTCTGTAAACCTGTGTCTGTCGGAATCTGTAACCTGTGTCAGTGAGAATCTGTAACATGGTTCGATCAGGATGTGTATATCTGTGTCTGTGAAAATATGTAAATCTGTATGAAAACTGTATGCCTGTATTCATGGTATTTGACAGAATGTGTGAGACTAAATAATTGACGGCGATGCCGGCAGTGTGTCTCAGACAGAAAACATCCTATCAATTTATGTCAAAAAGTCGCGGACCTGTGTTTAATATAAATATCTGGAATATTTCACTGCGTTCTGTATGCTATAAATGTTCTGTGCTTATTGTATACAATTAGTGTTTATGTTTATTACGCGCTTACGCGGAAAATAAATGTGAGACCTTGCTGGCAAGCGGTATGCCTATGTTCAAAATAAACAACCGCACGCTGTAGATCCGTTAGATCGGGCGTACGGTCAATGTTACACGGGCGTAATACTGCAGGCCAATGGGGATGTGGGAATGTGTTCTACAGATAATATCAATCACTGTGGCGCAATTTATTGATTTATATTGCATAGGGCACTATAATTCAAACGGGTAGGAATCAGAAACGTATTATGGTAGTCGTCAGGAATTAATGTAAAAACGGGTTTCGAAATTGAGACATAGAACAACAGAGGGCGGGGCATATTGTGATGGGTTGCACGGGGTCAAAGTTACACGGGTAACACAATAGTAAACTGTGTCAAGAAGAACTGTGTATCTGTATCTGTGGGCATCTGGTTTAGGGTTCTGTGTGAGGTTCCGAGGAAACCGACAGGGGTACCGTGCGGTGAGGTTCTGTATCCCATAGGGGGAAACTGGCTCTCTGAATATCTGTACGAGGTTCCGAGGAACCAGTCTTATACGAGTATGACACTGTAATGTGATATGGGTTCTGTGGGGTTCTGTTTGAGGTTCTGGAGAATCGGTTATACGCCAAGGAGTCGATGTGCTGGTTGTTCTGTATGAGGTTCTGTGTGAGGTTCCGGGGAATCAGTATATACATCAAGGAGACGAGGTGCTGCGGTTCTATGAGGTCCTTTTTGAGGTGATAATTACCTTGTCGTGCTATATTTAATATGCTTGAAAATGAGGTTCCGTGTTGAGAGAGTCTGTGATACGACGATTGAGTGCTAACGCGTGGTGAGCGAGAATTCGACTGAAATGGGAGTTTGAAATGTAGGCGCTTTTATAACTACCCGAGTTCCCATGATGCAACATTCGGGAGCCGAGGTGTTCCGCATAGCCATTATGGCGGACGAAAGTAAATTTCTCCAGGAAAAGTGGTTGGGGAAAATTTATAAAGCGAATAATAAAGTCAATCAGCTGTGTGGTCATGATACCTCGGCGACAATCAACATTGCTTAGGTATGTATCTATTTACACTGTACATGACGGTCTGACCCGGGTTTCAGAACCGCCAACATTCTGTATAATTCTGTACGACAATCAGCTTATAATCTGTGTTCTGTAATCTGTCTCTGGACTCTGTTTAGCAATGTTGCTAATGTCTGTGGGCCACAAAGACCCTAACTTCCTACAGTACTGGGCAAAATATTGCGCTACTTATGAGCAAACTCGGTGGCTGTTTTGGCCACGAAAACCAATGACAATCCTCCGTACGGGAAACAATTTAGCACTTCCATGCTCGATACCTTAATTAGCGGCAATACCTTATTGGTACGGTGCCATAAATATCTTATCAAAACATATGTGACGCACTAAGCATGCACATAAACAGCATTGTGATCACTGTCACATTTATCATCATCAATAATGAAATATACGTCATTGCAATCACCATCATGATCATCATCACTCATGATCGTGATGATCACTATCGCTGTAACTTAACACCATTGTAATCACCATCATGATCATCATCACCCATGATCATCACTATCGCTGTAACTTAACACCATTGTAATCACCATCATGATCATCATCACCCATGACCATCACTACCGCTGAAAATTAACACCATTGTAATCACCATCATGATCATCATCATAATCATCATCACCAACTGGCTTACATTTCAGGGTCTGTACTAAATCTGTAAGGGCTGTATAGGTTGTAATTTCTGTTGTGGGAATAATAAATATGACCACACTGATTGGAACCCAGCTCGATATTAAAAGTAAAGATACAAAAAGAAAATGAAAATGCAACTGAAATCTGTTTCAGAAGGCAATATTAAAGCTGGTTTAAGCAGATCGAACGTCAAGCAAGGAATGCGTTACTATAAGCTGCTATTTGAGGCTCTGTTGCGATCAAAACTTGACTTCATGGAACGTAAGGTTCCAAGTGCATCGACATCAGGAATACAAGGGCACACTACGGAACATATTTAGGGTACATTCGGCGCATCACAAAGTAATGATGGCATGGAAATGCATGAATCTGATGACACACAATCAATTATTCAATGTGAAAATGCCGATCCAGCTGGCATGGGTGACACGTGGAGCTACATGTGTGATTCTGGATGAAGGACAAATAAGTGTATTGTCAACGAAACAATCCAATGAGGCTGACACTCAAATGATGTGCATCGAGATTCATGAATCGGATGACATTGTCACGGAGCCAACTCTCCAATGTGAAGATGGCGATGCAGGTGACATGGGTAACCCACACGAAGCTGAAAGTGTGATTCTGGATGAAGAACCAAACACACAATTGGGGATACATGCCAAGGAGGCTTATACGCAGATTGATGACTCTCTGGCATCATCCATAGATAACATTCGCCGTGAAAAAACACCGGGTAACCTTGAAAAGGTGGTAAGTCACCCAGACATGACGATGCCACCTACATTGATGGGAGGAATGGCTACGTGGATGGACTCGTTTATAGAGATGGTGAATATCCTCCGTAACATTATCCATTTCCAAAGCACGTGCAATTGGGAGGGATTTCTAGAGTCTATACATCACTTCTTGCCGTGGTGCTTTGGGTTGAATCGCCAGAATTATGCCCGAAACATGAGCTACTTCTATATTGATACGAGAAATCTGAAGACTTGAAATCCCAGTGCATACCAATATCTCGTTGATGGGGTGTCAGTGGCTCGTTGAGTGGTGAGAAACACACGAAGATACCAATGGAGCAGGCAGTAATTCACACATTAGTGTTAGAGTCCCTGTGTACCCATGTAGCGACCACTAGTATAATACATCAATTGGGCGCAGGAACAGGCAGTAATTCACACATTAGTGTTAAGAGTCCCTGGGTACCCGTCTCGTGACCATTAGTATATTACACCAGTGGGGCGCAGGAGCAGGCAGTAATTCACACATTAGTGTTAGAGTCCCTGTGTACTCGTCTCGTGACCACTAGTATATTACACCCAATAGGCACAGGAGCAGACAGTAATTCACACATTAGTGTTAAAGTCCCTGTTTAACCATCTCGTGACTATATTTCACCCAATAGGTGCAGATAGTAATTTCCAAAATGTATATCATAAGCAAGTTTCACCCATCCGTGTAGAATCATTATTTTGGCGGCCATTTTGATTTTTATATATTATTATGGAAGCCATTTTTAAGTTTGGTATTTATTATTATTGAGTTCCTATGTCAAGAACAAGGAATACATGCACCTCAAATGAATTTAAATGACCTATTTCAGATATTATCATTAATAAACGCAAATTTGTATTAATTTTGCGGCCATTTTGAATTTTAAACCTTATGGTCGCCATATTTGATTTTGATTTTGATTTTATCGGCCTCAGCAAACCTGAAAACTTACAAATCGACACCAACATTAATAAAGTCGCTTACCATTAAACAATTGTACAAATCCCCACTAGCTCAAAACCACGCACATTGGGTGTGGTCTTTAAATGGCACGGGGGACAACTTTGGGCACCTTTTAAAAAATAATTGGCCGGAGCCATCGTGTGCGCAAGTAAAAATCGATTTAGAGCCGACATCAAACATAAAGTTAACACCATTTCCCATATGTGCCTGAATCTGAGACGACTATTTATGACTGAAAAATGACAAAAGTTGGCAATCGAGTGCTTATACCAGTGGAAACCCTCTAAACCGGACACCCTGGGGACCTCCCAGGGTGTCCGATTTAGAGGGGTTCCATTGTATGTCTATAGCGGTTGTTGTCAAACTCGTGTCTCCGTTATGGCGCTGGGCGCTTGTAACGCACGGATCGATGTGTTTCCAGCCATGGCGGAACTATGGGGCAGTGGGTATGGGTGGCGGAGGGACGACAATATAATAAAATCCCAAGAGGCGGGAATTATGCAACCCAAAACCGCAATTAGTCGTGTTAGACGTCCAAAGTGTAATCTATCAGGTTGTTGTTGGCAGCTGCCACCCCATTGAGGTGTGTGGCCTTGACTGGAGAAATTTAGCACAGTAGAACCTATCTAAACCGTACAGTCAGAATATCATTATATGCTTAATATTCATGCGTTTATCTGTTAGTTTTCTCTCGTGATAATTCATTTTCATGATCGCAATATACACCTACATTTCTCAGGGGTTTATATGCCTGACTTCCAGTGGAATATCTCTACACCGGACACCCTGGGGTTCCACGATTCAAAAGATGAAACAATCAACCACAAAGTTAAAGTGGTATAATGTGACAAAAATGTGACTGCTATACCATAGTAAGTATTTGTTTTCAACCGTTGGAGACATATCTCGGTCCTAAGATTAGTAGTAGGACCCATGCGACATGTAACACACTATGCATAAGACACGGAATGTACATGTATTATAAAAAAAAAAAAAATTACAGCAACGTCCAGATAAACACAGACAGCATGAATGGCAGGTCAATAACGACCAAGCCACCCTCGGGATCTAAACACCACATGAAGGCGGCAGTGCACCCAGGCCTCCCATCCAGACTGCCAGACAGTACAATCTGGCGGCTGGGGATACACAGGCCCTGAAGCTCATCAACAGAACCAAGGACAAACGAGGTATGTACTGACAACGGGCCCCGGAACATTAGCGGTTATGAATGGAACCAACACGACAGACGTCAATTCGAGGTATAATAATCCAATCGCTCACGTATTTACACGTTGCTAATATTCAATGTATTCGGTATTGATTAGAGAAAACTAATATTGCTACTGTAAACATGAGTGAGTGTTTGCCAGAAATAGTTAGATAACATATCAGCAAAACCATATTTTTGTCACGGACGCATATAGGCAACTACATATATCAGCTTTAAAATACGCATGGGAAGTATTTGCGTTTATTGTAATTTTCTGTTCACACAGGTGAGACACACACGGTTCAATATATTGATGGAGAAATCCTGTGCCAAAATGGCCAGAAGCGGTAAAGTAAAATCCAAGTTACATAGAACTGGCACACCATATCGGCAGGTTGGCCGAAATATCGATGGCACAGAAATAATTCAAAACCCGGACTCTATCCCTACAGAACATATGGAAAATCCGGCTCTAGAAGCAATGGAAACAACACAGAGCATACCCGACTTGACCTTCATCGGCGGAACCAATGTGATGATAAGTCGCAAGAAGATCGGAAAATAGAAGCGTTGGTGATGGCATTTTGCCAGCGACTTCTTGACTGTGTAGAAGTCAATGATTCCGCGAACGGTGACTTGGAAGTGCATCGGGAAAATCCTAACAGAAACCTACCAACCACGGAGGAAGAGTTCAAGAAATATGGTATACGTCACTCCGAACCAACACACGATCTGCATGATGCAAATGTACTGGAACCCACAAATAATATAAATGTTTCTCCTGATAGAATAGAATAGACAACCTCAAGTCGCTGGAAACATCGCCCCAGCTGGCTATCGAAAATGTGTCTATACCTACGAGAAATAGTGTTCCTATCAAATCCACTGAATACCGCGCACTACCCAACAACAGAAATGTCTGCACTGGGATGGACAATTTTAAAAGAGAAACATGCCAGAAAGTTATGCCCCAAGTGATATCATTCCCGTCAATGGAGAAGATGAACTTAGCGATGGGCTAATTCATTCGAAGAACATTTGCAGCGATTTTCAGGAAAATAATGTTGTCATGAAAGACAAAACACATGCTTGTACATGTAACAACAATATGCACATATTGGAATTGCAGCCACACACCACCACACCCAATACAACAATAGCAGGGATTAAAGGAGAGACTACAAATCAGCAGAGTTGGAAAAGTATTTTTCAAAACGAAAACTACCGCAGATCAGAAGAAAACATCAGATGAAACAAAGAAAGATAAAAGGAAATATAAGTCTAAGGGAAAGGCCCACAAAGTAAGCAGTTAGCTGTCCCAAAAATACAATGAAGCAGATAATGTCGGGAGGCCAGTCGCCGAAAAGCAAGGGTGGTATAATTGCACTCATTAGATCCAGCTGGATTGGGAGGAAGCTATTGCGAAAGAAGAAATGATAGTAGCTTGAGAGTCAAAGGCCGACCCAAAACACGGGGATGTTGGAGAATCGGAGACTTGTGTCAGGGAGCGGATGGAAAATAGTGAAAAGGCTCATCCACAATAATTGATTGTAACTGTAATCGCTGTGTGGTTTTCATAAGGGTCAGGGCTCCATATAAGGACTTAGTAATGGAGTATTGTCACTCTATCATTTCTGAAGCAATTGGGTACTTCAAAATTAAATTGGGTAAAATAAAATCACCCCTTCTGTTTACACATTAACAGACAGCTATTATTGAATACTTTGCTTCGAAATCAAAACCTCTTGGCATTTCATTATAATTGTCTCCCTGGCAATTCTAATGAAATTCCAAGATGTATTTTCATCAAAAATAAGAAAAATATGCGATATTTATGGTCTATTTATTGTTTTCTGAAGCATGATAAAGGTATCATAAAATTGTTATGCTTTCTGATACTTGCTATTTCTGATTTCAATTGGGTTTTGGCAATTTTAATTGGGTGTTTAAGCAAATACTCAGCATATCTGGAGGTATGTAAGGGTCACATTGAACTGAAACACAACATACCATTAATGCTACGTTTGATATCAGATAGGATTCTTTTTTTTCAAACATTTTTATCCAGACCGTCATTCAACATGCACTAATATATTCACAATTATGCGCACAAGTGGTCATAACAAGCCAGATCAATTCTGTATAATTTCGACATCTTGAGAGGGTGGGTGTGTGAGAGGTTGCGGGTAATGTTTACTGCAGTCAGTTGTTGCCATTAACTGGCAATGATTGACGCAGTAATGACCCTAACACAATTAATTAATTCAAATGTATAAATAGTTTTATTTTGTTTTCTAAATTTAAAGAACAGAATGATAGTTTCTGACCACTCGGATGTATTCCTACGAATGTGTTATGAGAGTATTCTGTAACTTGACCAAATCCGCACTACTGTCAGCTAATCCATTTAGCGACAATTTAGGCTCATACGACATCCACCATATGCTTGCGAAATGAGAACATTTATTTTAGTTTCCTAGTACACATGTATGCTAGGTACATTCGAATGCTAGCAAGGATTCATTTGTCTAAATATTGTCAGTTAATCGCGGTAACAGCAGTCGTAATAGTTTCAGAAACAAACAAAATGAGTTTAGTTCATATAACGTGACTCTTATTTAAATTATTCGGCATTTGTCTAAAATTCAGATTTACAAACACATATACAATAATCATAATAACTGAGTTGAACTATTTATGTGTTGGATGTTTGTACTTGTATCTACAAGAAGCTTTTATGTTTCTGTATCAACCTACCTAGCATACTGAACCCTGGTAATGTGACGTCATATAAAAATATATTGATGGCTCAGCGCAAAACTAGGTTAACTCCATATTTTGCCGAAATCGTTTTTTTTTTCACAAATTCTGAAGGCCAATCAGTATCCCCTTCATCCCTCAAAAGATTTTGAATATACTCCCAGTATTTCCAAAGTAATTGAAATTTTAATGAAATATGATAACTCAAAGTCTTCTTTTTTTGAATGCAGCACTATGTCTAAGTAGAGTTAGCCATAGTTTGCACTCACATTTATTTAAATTTAAGAACTTTGTCAATGCAAAACTAGTACTAACTTGACTTAGACAGAGTTTTGCACTGAGAAATAATTAAGATTTTAGTATTTTTTATTTATTTTTTATTTTGTCACATAAAAACACAAAATGGTGTTGTTGTTTTTTTTAACAATTTAAAGGTGAGTAGCATATGATTATTTTAATATGGTATTATAACAGTTACTAAGCTTCTGAACGATAGAATAATTCCCATCTAGATGAAGGTTAAAAAGCACATGTTATTTACTGTAATTATGAGTGGGTGGGTTAATTTGGAAAAAATAAAAACATATGTAGCTATCACTTGCTGAATTATTACCGTACAAGCACAATGACCATCATTTATGTTTCAAAATGATTCCATCCTGGACTGTATTCATGTAGAATCAAACCAAAATGGTGTCCATTAAATTATAATAACTGTCCAGCATATTTAACCCATTTCAGCCTAAGGATACAATAATTTTTGTTGAAAAAATCTTGTTATTTTGTTTATTTCTCGATAAAGGTATATGTTGTTACCACTCATTTAAATCGTCTCGTTGAGACGGTTCAAATGAGTGGTAACAACATACACGTTCGAAGGGAAATAAAGAAAATAGGATTTTTTTATTTCAAAAGATTCATACTACTATAATTGTATCCCGTCTGTAATGGGTTAAAGGAAGTAGCATGCATTCAAAGGCCTGGAATGCCGGGCTTCCACATAATTTCCACACATACCCTTATTTATTTTACTGTAAAATATGAAACACAATAGGATCGCCCACCTGGGCTTCCACTTTAGACAGGACCTGGCGACGTCCCTGGGATAATTTTCTCCAATTCTTCATCAAAACATAATGGTGTGGGTACTTGTTAGAATAGCCTCGGAGGCGATTCTAACTACTTCTCACAAGATATGGTTCAATGGAGAAATAAGTCTCAGAATGGTCAGATTAGAATCATGTAGCACACATTGGGTATTTCATTTAGATTATCAAATTGAGATCAGTGTAAGATTTTAAAAGCATTTTAATTGTTATGTCATCGCGTTCGATAGACAGCATTCTTGTTATGTATGTTTTACCTGTGAACGCATGCATATCCCTTTAAGCTTTAGCTGTCAGATACTTAACTATTAAAGAAATTGATTGTAATTACCTAAATACACTGTCTCACAGATTTATGGTTATAATAAACCCATGTCTAAATAAAAGAAAAAGCCAAAACAAATGAAATAAGTTATATAAAATGTATGTCCAAAATGCTTCAAAAGCTTTTTAAAATCAGTTATTTTTGTAACACTTAAATTGTTCTTTGTTGATTTTCCAGAAGTAAAAATTGTCAAATAAATATTTTAATCATGTTTCATAACATTTGTCATTATTTTGATATAATAAGATCGTATTTCAGTACACAATTTTTTTCCACAAATCAGTTAGACAGTACCTTGAAAATGATAAACCGTACTAACAGTATCAAATGCCTTATGTCTGACAGTTTTTATAAAAAAAAATTCAGTATGTTGTCAGGTTCGGCATCCAACCATCAATGTCATCCGATGTATTTGGCCAAGACTACAGTGTGTTGCAAACAGCTATGCAGCAATGACTCATCATTTAATTGTTAAAGAATCCTCTAAGTGGAGAAAAAATTACTTGGACCAGATTTTACTTGAAGGAGGTAAAATGTATTACAATATTAAAATGGGTGGACAGAAAGAGGATTATTTGTTAGTGAATGATCTTCCAAATCAGTGGAACAACTGTGTACTAAATAAAGTGAGATCTGATGCAGGTTCGGTTTCTAGTAAGGAACCCTGCAAACCTTATGTAACTTTGGTGCATACACTGAACAAAATTGACAAATTCATGTTCTTGACCATTAAATGTTACACTACAGCAATTATTAGAGAGAATGACATGTATTATGTTTTTGACCCTCATTCAAGGAACATTGATGGCATGATAGCAGCCGATGGAAAAGCAGTGTTAAAATCTCACAATAATTTTTAAAACTTGATCCAGTTCTTATAAAAATTCTCATCAAGCTTAGGTGACACAGAAAATGAATTTATACCATTTGAGGCCACTCATGTATATATAGTTACTTGTACAAATGAATCAGATGACTTTGAAGGCTTTTCTGACATGTCAGATATTAAAGACAATCTAGAGCATAATTTGAAAAAGATTGAAGACGAGACAAAACCATCTTGTTCAAGGGATTTGAGTGACAGATCTACAAGTGAAGATGACATCCCATTATCAAAACTAGCAAAAATCCTAAAACATGATACTACTGTCAGTTCAGATTCTGAGAACATCTCTTCGGGTAGTGAATACCAACCATCAAATTTTGAGAAGAAAATGTTACTTCATGAGACAAGTTCTTCCACTGATTCTGGCAATAACAAAAAAAATGAAAAGAAAAAAGAAACGTACATTTAAGAAGAGTAGAAAGATGTATCGCCCCAGAACAAATGATAAATTAACTTCAGCAAAAGGCATTGAACACAGTTACTGTTCAGAAGTAGAGAGGGTGTCCAGTGATAAACCTGTTACAGAGAAAACACCAATGACTGAATAACACATAGATCCAATTGTCAGGAGTGAAATGGAGTTTTTTTTATTTTGAATGTGAATATATGGACACAGCAGAGGTCTTTGATGAGGTGGGTATGGATTTGGACATAGGTGCAGAAATCACAGTAGCAGTATTTGAGAAAGAATGTAGAGCTTGAAAATGGAGATAGCAAGTTTGAAAGTGGTTATGTTATAGAAATGGGTCATGATTTGAATGTAAGTGGCGGAATTGCCATGGAAAGTGTCATTGAAGAAGAAAAAAATGTTCAGGGTGTGTCACAAATTATTGAGTATGAATGTGAATATGACACAGTGGTGAATCAGGATTTTGACAAAGCTGAAGAAACTGTTTCTGAAAACATAGCTGATAGTAGCATGGAGGAACTGGTAGGAGATGTTAGTTTTGATGGATGTGTTTCTGGAAATTCATGCATAACAGAACAAGCTAGAGGAAGAAAGCGGACAAGAAATCCAGATATTTGGCAGAGAAATAAGAATAAAAGAAGTTGTAATACTGGACAGAGGTACATTAACAGAAAAGGAAACATTCAGCAGGCCAAGAAAATTAAGAAAGGTTGTGGTGGTGTGAACTGTAGATTTAAATGTCACAGTATGTTCACTTATGAACACATAGAGGAGATTTTCCATAGTTATTGGAAATTAGGGGATGCAACGAGACAAAGGCAGTTTATTCTGAAGTATTCTGTTCCACAGAAGAAGGAGAGTAAGAAACAGTCCAGTACCAGTAACAGGAAAAGAGAAAATTATTTTATGTGGACTTTGCCATTAAATGGTTCAAATGTTAGGGTATGCAAAACGTTTTTCCTTCATACATTAAATATTTCTCCTCAAAGAGTTCACACAGCTTTGAAAAAGTCCAAAAAGCAGTCACCATAATAGGCCAAATAAAATCCCAGAAGATACAGTAGATTTTGTAGTTTCACACATCAAGTCATTTCCTGTTGTTGAAAGCCATTACTGTAGGAAAGATAGTAAAAAAATGTATCTGAGCCCAGATCTCAGTGTTGCTAAAATGTATCGGATCTACTTAGAGGAATGTACAAAACATGACATTGTTTCTCCTGTCTCACTCAACATGTACAGGAATATATTTGATACTCACTTCAATATTGCATTTCAAAAACCCATCAAAGACCAGTGTGATTTATGCAACTCCTTCAGAAATGCCACAGAGAGTGAACAAATAAAAATGAAAGAGAAATATGAAAGTCACATCAGAAATAAAACATTAGCAAGAGAAAACAAAGAAATATATAAGAAAAATGCACAAGAAAATAATGATGCAACATTTGCAGCAGCATGCTTTGATCTTGAAGAGGTGCTAATGACACCAAAGGCATTTGAATCTAGTTTATACTATAAACGACGTTTGAATAACTTGAACTTTAGCATTTACGATTTAGGATCAAGTGACGCTTACTGCTATCTGTGGAACGAGTCTGTTTCGGGAAGGGGAGCCTGTGAAATTTCCAGCGGTGTTTTTGATGTTTTGGTTTCAATGTCTAAAAAGGGGAAGAACAAGTTTGTATTCTATTCAGACAATTGTGGGGGTCGAAACAAAAATAAGTATTACGTTTCAATGCTGTGGTATGCGATGCATAAACTGAACTTAGTATCAGTAGAGCAAAAATACTTAGAAAAAGGCCACACTCAAAATGAGAATGACTCGGTGCATGCATGTATTGAAAGAGCTAGTAGACAAATTTGCGTATATACAACTCCTCAGTGGGCCACTGTAATCAGAACAGCACGTCGCAAAAATCCTTATCATCTTAATGAAATAGACTTGACAGACTTTTTTGATTTCAAGTCTGTCTCAAAAATGCTTAAACATTTTTACCTGGATTCAGAAAGAAACAAAGTTCATTGAACTGGTGTAAGATCATTCAATTTGGAATCCAGCAATCCAAATATAGTAGCCATTAAGTATGATTACAATGGCCCAGTTCACTATTTAAATCTAACTCAGCGGTTAAGAAGGTCCCATACTGTTTTGAATGTACAATATATTGCACTTAATACATTGCATGAAGAGTATCCCAAGATTACATTTGAGAAGTTCAGAGACCTCATTTCTTTATGCAAGTCGGGTGTAATCCCCCATTCCCATCACATGTCCTATGCAGTCCTGTCGCACGAGTTTCCTAATTCATAGAACTGTATGGTGTATCAGTTAACAAAATGTGCTAACAAGTAACCTATGCAACATATTTATGCATTTTTAAACCCATATAACTTCTTAATTAATTTGTATATTCACATGCGGTTTTCACCAGTCTTATTAATATGTGTTTAGATGATACATTTGTATTAGAGTCAGAGATATTACACAGAAAGAAAATTTGTAAAATAGTAAAATCAAATTTAGAAGGTCATTGTCTGACTTTTTTTACACTGACATCAGTGGGACATTTGAAGCAATAGGTTTTGATTATTTTTTAATTTATAATCTTTTCACTAATATTGTACCGGCGTACATTTGTAAAGCATAAAACTCAGATTGAAAGTTCTAATAATTTTTCAAAGAAAATTAGAACTGTGTAAAAATATGTACTAACATGCGCTTCTTGTTAAATGAAGTTATTTTGTAACAGCATACTCGTATGGAACGCCAAATCTACATACACTCAAATATATATTGCTAGCAATAAATATTTGGAGAGTTCTCTAAATCATTTGGAGAGCTCTCTAAATCATTTGGAGAGCTCTCCAAATGATTTAGAGAGCTCTCCAAATGATTTAGAGAGCTCTCCAAATCAAAGTTATATAATTGGTTATATAACATTGGTGTGCCTACTTAGCCTCCTGCGTGACGATGATGGACCCTCTAGTGGTACATGCATTTTTATTTTATTCATTATGTTTATTTTTTTTATTTTTTTATATATATCTTTGTTTTTCTTTTCATTTCCTTTTTTATTTTTTTTCTAATTATCAATAAAAATTCAAACATTTGATAGAATATACTATTGGTTACGGCCAATATATTTTCTTTTCATGTCATCTTTTGTTTTTATGAGCAAAATTGACAGTTGTTTCCCTTGTACACTTCGTTCAAGATATATCGAGTAAAATACTATTATTATTTTGCTTGATAACAATCCATAAACATAATAGTGTTTTGTATCTGCCATTATTACACCAACTGGTCTCATGCTGACAAAGTGACAAATGCGTGATTTTTGTACTTTGCCAGCTTGTGACCCTAATTGCATTGATCAAGGAGAGGAACTCTATAAGATAGTAATCTTTCGTTCCAATCCTTCTATTCTGAATATTTGTTTATACCTGATGTAAATTGTTTATAATAAAATATGTTTATACCAAAGTTATATAATGCTCGCTACAAATCAATTTGAGATATCATTAATTGATTTTGAGCTAGCTCGAAATGAATTCGAGAGCTCTCCATATGATTTCGAGAGCTCTCCAAATATGTATTGCTAGCTCGAAATATTTATTGCTAGTAATATATATTTGAGTTTATGTAGATTTGGCGTTCCATATTCTCGTAACAGTGAAATAAAGTTTCATGTATCATTTCATGTAAATAATTGATGAAACTGGCCAATATGAATTGATAAGGACAATGTTGTATTATTTAAAATGTTTTGTAATGTTCTTTGTTCAAAAAGGTTATACACGCAACCAAATTAGTATTTTACATCGAATGATCTAGACTAGGTTTACATTAACAATTGTTTCGGAAATAAAACTATTTTGTCTTGTAAAACCTCACCTCGCAATTTTGTTTGTGGTTGTGGATAGTGCGGAGTGCCTTCCTGTAAAACTTCCCATCACCATTTTTTGGTGGAGAAAAGTACAATTGTTCTGAAAAAAAAACTATTTTGTCTTTTTGGGGATGTGGACTTTGATTTGTTTGTGATTGTGGATAGTGGGGAGTGCCATCCTGTAAAACTACTCATCACCATTTTTTTGTCGGGAAGAGTACAATTATTGTTCTGGAGACAAAACCATTGTTTTTAGATGTGAAGTAGATCTATTTTACAATATTTATATAACTGTAACAGTAGGCTTAATCATTTGTCATCGGCCATTTTTGTCAGATTTTTCATATCTTCGGCGCACCGAAAATGCATTCACTAATTATGCTAACATGATGCTGTATTATTATAACCATACCAGAACAGTTGTATGCCGTATACAATGTCAATGTGTATACATTTAGTTCTTTTAATGAAGAGTTTGGTTGACCATGTTATTTCGGCTGTCGGTTACAATAGACAAATCTTGAAATGCATTAATATACAGGTAATTTGCATGAAAATGTCACAATTTACCACCGTTGAAATACGAATTTAAATGACTTACAATGCAGGAGAGTGCATTTCAAGCCATCTAGGTTTAAACAATTATCCGGGGGAGCATGCCCCCGGACCCCCCTAGCCTACTCGCTCCAACTACGCGGGGCTCGCCCCTGACGCATCCCCCAATAGAAAATCCTGCGTACGGGCCTGACATATACACGGGTATCCAAATGTTCACACAATTCTTGTTTAGTAATTTTTGCACATTTCTTCATAAACATATATGTTGTTACCACTCATTTGAACCGTCTCATCGAGACGGCTCAGGTGAGTGGTAACAACATATACTTTCCAGGAAAAATAAAGAATATTTTATGCCGGATAAAGATACACAGGTCTCAAAATGTTCACCAAATTCTGGTTTATTGAAAAAAACTGATTGTGGGGCCCACATCGTATACAATACAGGTCCCATGTGGGATATATATGGGACTAATATAGGCTACCCATCTGGGACCAATATGGGTTTCAATTTAGGGCCCATATGGGCAACCCACATGGGTCATATATGGTTTTTGCAAACCAGTTTGGCATGGGCCCCACATCGTATACAATACAGGTCCCATATGGGATCTATATTGGACCAAATATAGGCTACCCACCTGGGACCAATATGGTTTTCAATTTAGGGCCCATATAGGCAACCCGTATGGGTCATATAAGGTTTTTGCAAACGATTTTGGCAACGGACCCATAGAGTATACAATGCAGGGCCCACATGGTTTTGCGATGTATCTCACTATATGGCCATAATTTGTTTCTATAGCAATAAATGAGAATATTAACTACAAATGAACAGAAACATAGGTCTATTACAGCATGTACAGTTTTAGGAGAACCCTCCAATATTCAGATTGTAGAACAAACCATGGCCATTGGGATGTAAAACGCATTGTGAAACATAAACATAAAAAATATGACTAGAACACAGTCACTATTCTATCACAAGAAAATGGTTAGCTCTGATCAGTACATTCATAACATTCAGGAAAATGCTTGCAAACATTGTAGATCCAGATGAGGTGAAGATCTATCTTTCCACATCATTAGATAGAAGCACACTATATCTCTCTCAATGTCATTAGATAGAAACCGCACATGTTGTGATTTTGTTTACAAGACATGAAGTATGCATTGCAACTGCTGTTTTATTGCGCCTGTTCGGTTGTGTCACGGCCTGTGCCGTATTCACAGTCCATGACACAAGTACCTCTTACCAACAGCTGAAGTGAAGCTGTATGTAAAAAGGACAAAACTAATACGAAAAATAGTCAAAATGTGCTCAAAGACCACCAGGGATCGAGAAAATAATAGCATCACTGGAAGGACGCACCTGGAGAATTTATATAGCCGCCACGATGCACTTATCTTCGCTGATGAGAGTTTAAAAATACAAGACATAGTCAAGCGATCCGGGATAATTGGGGAACACGACTACCAGGACAAAGTCTGTATTGCAAGTGTGCGTCTAGTGCACCGGTTGCTGTAGTCCAGGATACAAACACATCTGACACAACACTGGGTTAATCAAAAGTAAATGTAAAACTTAACACAAGGCATACCAAAAATGGGCAAAATGTGTATAACTCTCGAAGTGACAGTCGTGCTACAATGACGACTGAGATACTGGTATACCCTCAATAATGAGGCTTATCACCAGTGGATCATATTTGTATTCATAAGTGCATGTACATACAATAAAATACAATAAAATACAATCGATGTTCCCGGTATTTAGCCGGTACCCATTTACAGCTGGGTGGACTGAAGCAGTATGGATAAAGGACACAACGCACGCCTCTGGTGAAGCTCGAACCCACGACCGTAAGATCAGCAGTCCGACACCTCAGACCGCTCGACCACGCGCTCCACTTTGCCTAGGCTATGAATGTACTATATATGAAAAGGAAATATCTAAATTGTATCATTGCTTCAAATAAGAGAAGTGCGACAATAACACCATTTAATTATAATAGAGAAGTTGTAACACCGTGGTAGTTGCGGGAAGTAGCTTTGCAATACTACAATATAATACGGTACCGTTTAAAGCATACTAACATCATGGTAAAGCTATCAATTGGTAAATTTGGTTTCATATACCACAGGCGATTGAATTCCCCACCCACATAGCCCCTTAGATAAATCAATCTGGTCCGACTGTACTAGTACGTATATAGACTACAGGTGACACAGTTCGCCAGCGATTCGAATTTTTGAACATCGATATGTCGGTCAAATGTAACCGCAGTATAACGATTCTGGTGACATATTAATCACGAGGTGTTGTACTTTTTGTACTATATGGTTATATAACCGTTTTCCCTTAGACAACCTTACCAAACAAGCAAGAACTTACAGTCACCTTCACGGTATTTTCCCTGCGAAGCTCATCACCACCATCCACTTCCGGTTTATTTAAACAGCTGGTGCAGTGCCGCAGTGAATAATGATTGGAGACGGAGAATCACCCAGCAAAGATGGAGGATGCGGCTGAGGGTCAGGTTTTAAAATTGTGCCTAGAAGGGCACAATGTGATATTTACAGGCCAGTGTGGAGAACCGGCAAAACTATATTATAATGCGGTAATTTGTTTTCTCTGAATACTGGCGTGTATTAGATGAGACGTATTAGATCTACTGCAAAAACATACGAATGCATTAGCTTGTAGCACCGGTTCTCGACGGGCACTGTGTTTAATTTCTCGTGACATGCTATTAACTATGTGTTAGAAATGAATTACAATCTATACAATATCCATGCGATTTTTCCGTACATTACTGGCACCTGGAAGCAGTGGTTCATTGTTTATTGACCCAGGTACATGTACATGTGTGACTGTGACTGGACTATTTGGCTTATGGTATTTGTGAATACTCAAACATCTGATATTCTAGCACATTAATTCTTTAAACCTGATAAGGATAAACACTATAAATGAAAAGTATTAACGATGTTTCATTGACTGGTTGGCGAACAGTGCAGTCCCTGATCAGCTGCACATGCATTTATCCAGTCACTGCCACATATTAGTTTTCTTCTAAATCAAGATTACAAGTGTCTCTTGAAATCACGGAATCCAGGCATCACCACCCCGTATGTTGTGCATAACTACATGACTGCGTCTATTAAAATCTGTGCACTTAGCACATTTAAAACATAATAAAACAGATCCTATGCATACAACATCCATTGGACGTCGTCCTACACCCAACGAGACTGCACAGACAATCGGATGCACATGGATTCTCGGAACTCATGTGCACATTATCATCAACCGATTACACACTCAAACTCACACATACTACGCAACAGTTATTCAGTTATTCAGCTGTTCATCTTTGTAGACCCTGTTCAAACTAAACCCATAGCAAATGATCAGTGCCAACGATACAAAGAACTGATATATAATAGCTGATGCATATTATATCACAGATACAATAATACACACTTATGTAGCACAATGCAAGTATGAAGCAAATGCACAATTTGTTTGTTTATTAGTGTTTAACGGCCTATCAACAGCTAAGGTCATGTAAGGCCGGGCAAACGTGTTCGATCCCATTTTAACCTACTACAAAATCAGAACGGAATGGAATGGTGCTTAACGGCCCATCAACACAAAAGAGTATCATTTAGGGCCAAGCAATGTAGATGAAGAATAAAAATAATAGTAAAATAGTATGTTACATGTGGTAATCAATCAAATGATAAGGTAAAAATATTAATATGATAAACAATATAAATGAACAACGTGCATAGAATTATAAAAGTATAGTAATGAGTAACATGTATACAATGATAAAATAAATTTTCCGATACAAGTTCGTTTCATGGAGAAAGCGAAGCAAACCTTCAATGTTCTCCACCTGGAATAGCAAGTGAAGTAACATTAAAGTGTTTGCCTCGAATATCGGCAAAATCGATACAGTCCAGTAGGATGTGTTGCACGGTAAATGCGCTGAGCATATACGAATGCGTTAGTCGTGTATGTCCAATGCGCAATCGACTAAGGACAACTTCATCCCGGCGTACATGTCTGTAGCCAGGAGTCCATTCGCCCAGAGTCGGTTTCACAGCATGAAGTTTATTATCTGTGAGCAGATCCCACTGGATCTGCATTGTATCGGAGATGAATGAGTTGATGGATGATTTAAAATCATGATAGCAAACAGGAAAATGAAATGTTGGTAATCCAGGGCGGCCTTGGCAGCACTATCTGCCCTGTCATTGCCCTTGATACCAGTATGACTGGGTAGCCAAAAAATAATGTCCTTGCCAGACGAAAGTAAAATATGGTGTAGCTCCATGATTTGGCGGGTAAGTGGATGTTCAAGCTTCATGTTGTACAAAGCTTGTAGTGAAGATAATGAATCGGAAAATAAAATGAATTGCTTTCTCCAAGATATTTTCGCGAAATCCAGAGCAAGTAAAATCGCCCTCAATTCTGCAGAAAATATCGAAGATTTGTCTGGGAGTCTGGATTGAAGATCTCCCTCGGGGACAGCGGCAACAGCTGCTACCCGGTCCCCGATCTTTGAGCCATCAGTAAAAAGCGGAGTGTATGTATTGTATCTGTCTTTAACATCAAGAAAAAATGATTTAAAAATGGATGGATCAGTTGTTGCTTTCGTGTGCTGACTAAGATCGAAGATCACCTTGGGCTGCTCCAACTAGTTAGTACTAATTAGTACTAATAGTACTACTGTTATAATGGTTATAACTTGATGTAAGGATGAATCCCATCGTTTAATTCAAGTTGCAGTAAAGAAACTCCCTCTGCCACCTGAATTTTATTTAGTAGAGACAGTGGTCTGGCCAAGGCAAATTGCATTAACAGCAGGTCCATACTGGTTAACAGTCGGATTTGTATTGCATCCATGATGAATACCTCGTTGCTGACAGAATAAGTTTTATATAAGGTCAGAATTGATGTAGCCAGGGACAATCTTTGCCCCCACGAGCAGTACGTTATCACACATTGAGAGAAAGCCTAGAATACAAGAATTTAGGTCATCTCTGCATTCCTTGGATAATATTTTTGTTTGTTTCAGACAAGGTATTATTTTACTTCGGATTCCCAGATGTTAAAGTGATTAAGTGCACATTGAATTGTTGTTAATCTATGGTCGTCCCGTTTAACTGGACGATTAAGGTCGCTGAAAAAATCAACCAATACACTTGTCTGTTCCAATAATGAAATTGTGCCGTTTAGACGGTTTGGTTCACTCAGCGACTTCTGATATGAACGCATCAGGAATAACATGTCTCTGTTCATTACTGAGGTTGCCAATTCATTTCCCATTTTGGAAGCGGGCGTTAATTATATGTGGTCTCGTGTAAGTTTTCTATGAATCCGCATACCAAAGTGTGAATTGAAATTGGCAGCTTCCTCAAAATGATCCCATACAATAGCGTAACCACCAGAGACTAAATATTTTCCTGTGTTCATATTGGCATATCTGCTGGCAAATAACCCATTTCTAATTTGTTTTATACAATGCTTCACGTCCTGTATGATTGCAATATTATGCGTCATATTGTATATGTCAGACGTAGAAAATCTGTTTTCTCTTGCATTGTTCTCAAACAGCATGTTTGTGAATGCTCGATTAGCACTGCCACCGTCCATCATTATGTAGTCTGTGGTGAAGCCGTGATCATCTAGTGTGTCCACACATTCCCAAATGTTTAGGTATAGTTGATGTGCGGTGGCAGTTGACGATGCAAAGTACGCCACGGGCCACCTGGAAACAAATTAGAATCAGTTACTTATATTGTTATCGTATGCATGTACTTAAGGGTGGGAATTCGCTCAAAGAACATTATATACCCAGCAAAAGAGGAATTTCTTTCATGGCCTATTTTTCCCACATAAATGACTTAGCCATCCAAACCACATTATGTGTTTAAGACTTAGTTCGACAGGACGATTTGCAAGCGTCGATACCAACGATGTAATTAGAGGATATATATGTATCCATTGTTCGTCTATTAAGGAAATAGGTCATAGAAACTACACTTAATTGGTTTGAATGATAATTGCCTCATAAGAGTGATGTGATATATTAATATTAGATATGTGAATAGCATCGTGTTACTGTATACTATATTGTACATTGAGTTGCCATCTCCGCCATCTTTGTATGTACAAGCCATCATACAGTTTTACCACGGTCAATATAGGGTTAACTGCATTGTAATTTTCAAATTTGCGGCGTATATCAGAAAATGATAGGTCGGACAATCTGTTTAATGGCGACGCGCTATCGGAGACATTAAACATGTTTTCCGACCTATCAAATTTACAATGCGGTTAACCTACCTATTGCTAATGCACTCCTTTACTAATGGCGTAGGAATACATATTGAAATAATTTGCGACCGTTCATCAACAATGATATACCTGTAATGTATGACCATCAGCCAACCAGATTGCGTGCTATTTATGGAGTGCATTAGAACAATAGATATAATATATCAATGCGTCTTCAGCTATAAAATGCATGGCACAGATAAATGTTACGGAAGTCTTGATTCGAGTTAAGAACCTCTATACACATTGTGATATGTGACTGTGACTGGAGAAATGAGGCTTATGAAATTTGTGACCAGTATAATTCCTGATAGAATTGCACACTTCTGTATTCGGATATTGACCTATATTCCTTGTTATAAGTATTACGAGTGTTCCATTGATTGTATGGCGAACAGTGCAGATCCTGGTCAGACTGTGCGTATTTATGACATCACACATTCGAATATGTGCATTTAATAAATACTTTTTTAAATAGGCAATACATGTGCTTGCAATATAACGATACGCATATCTTGATAATGCTCTTGTCCCATCTACGGTATCTTGGGTCTTTGTTTGAATTCATATTCTTCAGCTGAGATCGTAGTAAATTATGAAATTCGTTAGGGGCGCCTTCGAACATTTTTAGCATGGTATTGTGGTCACTGTCTATGTGCATCGCCTCATCATCATTGTTTATTTCGTTTTATTCCATCGGCTCATGTACTTCAACATTTCCTTCTGTTTTCTCCTGAATGTTATCATCATCATCTACAGATGTTTTTGTTGTGAAGAAATGCTTCACACATGAATAACACATCTCCTTTTGTGCACACCACGCTACAATGCTGTTACGTTTTAATTGTTTGTCATCAGCTGACTTTACACTAATTCCTTTGCATACTACAACATACTTCATTATTAGTAGCAATGCGTTTACGCTAGACTGTGTGTATTTCACGTGCACTGGTATGTCAAATACATGATTTCTTAGTGTCATTTGCCGCCAACAACATGTACAGTTGGTACCATAATAGATAAATTGTTATTTTCGTCAGATGAAACAGATACAGCTTCATCTGTAATGTGTATCTGGTCGTTTGTTGGTGATTCCACAGCACATTCGTATATGCAGCATATTTGATTTTATTCTGTGTAACATAACACTTTTTTGAATCTGGAAATATACGCTTGATGAGTCTTGCAATATAATTGTTACATTGTGGATACGTTTGTTGTGGTTTGCAGTGATCCTCATAATACATGCGTATATCCAAAAATCGTATTGGCCTATGTCGCTCCTCTTTAGTACATGGTCTGTATGCTTCACACAACCTGGAAAATATACAAATTTACATTTTGGAGCGATATTAAATGTGAGTGCCTGCCTCATCTGCAGGTAAAACCACTAATTAATCAGACGTTACATTTCTTGCAATGTTTACAGACAAATCATTCACAAAATGAAGGAGCAATGCAAGAATGTGGCGACAACGGCATCTACCGGCATGGCCGCCCAAAACTACACTGGAGGAACAACAGTGCATCATTGGTACGGCATTGGCGACGTTCGTTATACAGACCCAGCGCTTTTGGCCGTAATACAACATACGGAAACCGCAAAGCGAATCGTTGACAGTGACGTGTTGATAATAGACGAAGTGGGGATGCTATCGGCGACAGTGTTCGAGACTGTGGAGTATATCTGCCGTAATATACGGCAGATTAGACAGAGTGTTTGGTGGCCTGCAGGTGTGTTGCTAACAACCATTGCAAATATTTTGTTTTGTTGTCGATAAAGTCACATTATAAAAATACTTAGCACAACAACAAATAAAATGTTCAATGTGTAGATTTTGATATACGTGTGAAAATGCCCTATGTTGCTTAACTTTTATTGATATTAACCTAATATTGACAGATCCTGGTCATTTAATAAGAATAAAGGTGATTATGTACACTGGACAAGAATTATATAGTAGTTAAATATTGCTACATATGTATATTAACATTTTGTTTAGATTGTGACTTGTGGCGACTTCAAACAACTGCCGCCTGTGCCCAATATACTCCATCATGACGCAGGACTGCACTTTTTTACGTAAACAATATTTGACCTGGCATTTCCCCACACATTAAATCTTACTGATGAAGGTATTGTTAATTATTAGTTATCCAGTCCAAAACTGTGGTGAATGCCAGCGCCCATAATTAACTACCATGCGGATTTAGCAGTCATCATGTGTGTACCAAATGGTATGTAATTGACACTGTAAATATGAACCACATGTGAACAGAGACAAAAATCCTAAAACTGGCATGTATACATTTGTTTGACTGCGATTGCATTATTGCCCATGTTGATTATTATTATTATTAAATGTTAATAAAATAATGAAATATAATATATTAATGTATATGTTTATTTATTTACATATTAATACAGTATTCGTTATGTTTCCTTCAAAATCACAGTGTAAATGTATTTCAAATCGATTTATAGAAAAAATAAATTAAATACACAAACTACATTTTTCTTATATTTTATTGGCCTTTAAATTTCACATTTATTGTGACTGCATGAAGTTAACTCGTTCAAATATGGTACATGTATGTTGACATATTCATTGTATTCAGCTACTTACATCGCATGACATTATGACTGTTGTGTATTTTGTTGATTTGTTATCGTTAATTCATCATGTACTTCATATATTGCCTGCTTTCAGCGTCAATGCACGGAGCAACGTAAACAACATATTTCACAACCTATTTGACCAAATTGTTCTTTAGATAATAGCAATGTCCGAGAACTTTATGACTGCACCACGCAGTTCTAATTGGCGTTGTCTATGCAATCTCAAAGTGTGACATTGACCTTCGTATCGATCGCCTTGTTTAACGGGTGAGACACTCACCGGCAATTGTTTATATTCAATTAGTTGCCAATATATATATATATATATATATATACCAATGCTATATATAAATGCTGTTTACAAAACTCGATGGTCGTTGAACAGGTAAAACGACAAGACGACCCAGTCCTTGTTAAGGCGGTTCGTGAGCTTTGCGATGGAGAGCTGTCCGCAGAAACGACATCATTTGTAAAGTCGTTCGACAGACCACTTCCAGAGGAGCCAACGCTGCTCTTCGGGACAAGTTTTGATGCCGACTTCATTAATCATGAAAGACTTGGCGACATTCCCGGAGAGCAGACATTATATAGATCGGAAGATTCGAGTGACCGTCGATGGCTTAAGAAGATACAGGCGCCCAAATTACTAGCATTAAAGGTTGGGGCGCCTGTGATCTTGACAAGAAATGTCAATTCTTTGCTGAGCAATGGCACGCGCGGTACTGTGTATAAGTTGGGCATGAAGCCTATTGTCAATTTCAATGGTAAGCTGGTGGAAATCAATAAATATAAATTTGATATGTTTCAAAAGGATGCAGGAGCTGTTAAGGCTAGTAGGCACCAGTTTCCGTTGAAGTTGACATTTGCGCTGACGGTCCATCGAGCGCAGGGACAAATGTTACCATGTGTAGAAGTAGATTGTTATAGCTTCTTTGCTCCTGGGCAACTTGGCGTTGCAATAGGACGGTCTGTGTCTGCAGATAAGTTAAGAGTTTTAAATCACAATGTGTCTGCAGTCAGTAAGCATCAACCAGTAGTGTACGAATATTACAAACGTCTAGCGGTGTGTCAGTGCTACACATACTTGTCCTGTTGCAAGGCCAAACCATTTGTTTCCACTAGTAACAATGCACCCCTGCACAAAGATCAGCCCGTTAGTAAATTTGAGCATGTCCATGTACACCAGATAACTGGTGCTGGTGCCGATGAGAACAGTTCACCCCCGACGATATCGACCTTAGACCCCCCTATTGAACTTATAGATTTGGAGACGTTCACATTAGATAACCCGATGACATTTAACGATGGCCTCATTACCAATCACGTCCGGGTAATTCAAAGCAAGATTTTTGAACTGATGCCTGCAAATCAACAGTCAAAAGAATCGTGGACTCGTACATACGAGAAGATTAATTTATTTCTAGTTAGTGAAACCCATCAATCTTTAATACGTGAACTGTTTGTATCGGACACCATATCCAAGTCACAACAAATATGCAACTAAATTATGTTTTTATATAAATGATCGATTAGTAGATAGACAGGCATCCTCTATTGCTAGTGGACAGAGACTGGAAAATAAGGTATATAGGGGGTGCCTGTCTGTCGAACATCACTGGTAGGCTTCGGTTAAAGGCAGTTTCGAACATAACATGTTCAGCAAATAGAGCATCACGTAGGGCTGCGTACTGACAGAACCAGCTAAGTTACGGACATCAGAGGCAGACACCGTGGCACAAACAACAATACCCGAGTCGCTTTCGGTCAAACCAGGACCAACTCGAGGACATATGTCCGATGACGTCTACCGATTTTTTGTATCTTTAAATCTAAAAACTATCGAACTGTTGTCAAAGAACATGTTTGAGGTGGAGGGCGAAAATGCATTTCTTAAATGTAGAGAAACTGTATTCAATGATGATTCGCTGAACACGACATGGACTATTTTGTTATTAAACGAGAAAACGGACGAGGTCATCAGGGACCTTCAAGATTGCATGTGTCACGAGTTGTTCTGCATGGTGTCCGAACATTTCATTCGCATACAATTTGTAGATGCGCTTCATCAGCTGAAGGAATCTATCCCCCGAACAAAATAATTAGCGTTAAGGGCGAAGATACAGGGGGCAACAAACGATCGCGGTACTAAACGCAACATCATAGAAGGTGAGTACATTTATGTGTGTCCAATATGTAAGACCGTCTGTTCCGATGAACCACAGACCGCCAGCGAGCAAATTATCGGCTGCGACGGCTGCAACAGGTGGTACCACCAGACATGTTTTATCAGGCTACATGATTGTGATATTTGATCAGGAGCTACACTGGTAAAAAATTCAATAAACCCCCTTTCTCCAGTCACAGATATATGACCTTCATTTTGAAAAGACATACAAGGCAAATAAGTTAAAAATTTGATTGATCATTTAAATAACAAGATTAATGCAGATATAAGTGTTATACTTATCCCAACAGCATATCCGACACGAATATAGTTGACTGTTGTACATACAATCCGCCGATGTGTTTAGAACCAAACGCGCACCTACATCTCACAAAACAATATATCGTCACAAAACTGAAAACACTAGTTCTCGGAACATTGTCATATATTGTTTTTCTTGTGATAATTAATATTTGCTTATGTGCCTTTAAGTCATGAGCAGACACGGAGTAAAAGAGTGATTACAAATGTACCAGGTGTTAATAAGTAAGGACAAATGTACAATCAGTCTGATACATGGCTGAAAGGATATAAGAAAACAAATATTAACACTTTGGAATTTGGTACTTATCTAAATTCATATTACAAGGTTGAATTGCCAAAACTACATCAGTGGATTTTAAGTGGAACACAACCTCTGAGTATTTTATAGTAACATTATAGTAAATGTCAATAATAACGCACATATTTCGTAACCGTGGCACACGCACTTAACTCTGTTTTCCCCGCCCGGGTGAAGAAGGGGCGGGAGTACCCCACGCAAATCAGCCTGCACCAGAAGGAAATGTTGCTCCAATCTATACATTTAATCAGAAATACATGTTTGTGGCCCTGATTTAATTCATGAAAATGGGATTTGTTAGTGTAACACGAGTCAATTTCTTGACGGATTAACCACATCTCGTACTCGGGCGGGGAACAAGTACAACTTGATTGGTGCATAAACCGTGTGTACAGTGTGTACAGTATTGACAGTAATATAAATAAATAAATGATCGAATGAACTTGAAACTCTTCTTACTTGTACCCTATGTCGCAAACTCGTATGATCACAATGTGTCACATACTTAATTGACTTAGGCGCGACACAACCTAAAAGTACATGCCCACTCAGTATACACACACGGTTCTACATAGGAGTTAAATAATCGTATAATTGTGTCACTATTCCCCCAGTTCTAAACATTACGAGTGCCCGCTATACAGATATAATAATTTAGTAATATTTATTTTACTGGTAGTGACGCGCGGTGTTATCAGGCTATTTTCATATGCAAATGAGGCATAAAAAAAAATAATATTTTCGATAGATTAAAAAGTATGATCATTGATATCAGTGTGAAAAATTACGTCTGAGATAAAATGTATATTAATGCCAATCAATACGTGGGGAAATGGTGAATGAATGTTTATTATGCAAGAAAATGTGTCAGATGATGTCTCTGATATAAAGAACAGTTTGTGTCTATTGAGTGGGTATGTACCTTTAACTCCGATCTGGTGCTCCCGCTAATTTCGCAAAGCTCCTTTGCTCTGCCAGAGACATACTACTGTGTCCTCTATATTTTTCTGCCGACTAACATTTGGCTTTTAAACACATATTGAATCAAAAAATATATTTAAATTTAAATACTTCTAGTCAATAGCCAAAACATTTACCTACCCAATTTGTTTTGTTTTTTGGATAAAATTACATTCAAGACGGACGAGGAGCATCGAAAAACGAAAACACAAAGAAATAAAAAAAAATTATCCGAAACCTGACTTGATAGCTTGCAAATGATGTAACAACGAGAACAAACGTTAAATTTTGAAAATCGATCCACAAATTATTGTTTAGTCTCCATGTTAAAATTCCCATCGGAAACTTCTGTTTGTTTCGCAATAAAATCAATGTTTGATGGAATTATTGATGACGTATTAACATATTATTTAGACGTAATGTGTTTAATTGCCACACTTCTGTAGGCAGTAAGACAGTAACAGTGAATAACCCCGCCACCCATACATCACATACGAGCACCTGTCATATTATGTGACGACCTATACGTCCATACAGACAGAATACCGGGTACATACTTACCAGAATGCTTCATCGGAATTCAGTTTTTACGCCATCATTCATTAAGACTTCTTATACAATTAATCCAGGAACTCCATGACGATCCTCAAATGGAAAACAGCTGGTACTTGGAAATCTCCGTTCAAACGTGATGACGTCACAACGGAATTTCAGTTAACAAATAGAATGTTTTTTGTTCAAAACATTTATTGACACATTTATGTATTTTATTTATTATTCAATCGACAACGACTTGCTTGTCACATCGGGTCACATTGGGCAACGGAAGTAGTTGGTGTTCATGCTGATCGCAACTTAAAGTACGGCTGCTAAATTCTCACTGATTTGGTAAGGTTATTTGATGAAGACGGCTATGACCCATGTACGAACATAATCATCACAATGCGGGTAGAATTGACCGAAATATCGATGTTCGTAGCGGACTTTTTTCAATAGTATGCAAAAAGCTTGCCAGCCTTTACATTTATAATAGTATAGGTGGGGGTGGGAGGGTGGGGGGGGGGGGGCTCTGCATGTGGAGAGGGAACTTCAATCGCCTGTGCATATACTAAACGCGGCACGCGAATTTAGCCGATTTGGATCGGTGCGGTGTGGCTTAATCGATTTTCCGCAAGCCGTTTCCGCCTGGGGATATTTTTTCGACCAATCGACAGGAAGATAACATGCTGAACATTTTGGTATGTGAACCTCCAAACATTGAAGAGTTCATCTGTTGACAACTGGTACCGAAAGGATTTTTTTTTTTTTTACGGTAAAATGAATAAATGGAATTATTGACATCTTTTCCATATAAATAACTAAAGGGCATGACACTAACCCATCACATCTTATGCGGAAACCAACATTCTCAACTCAATCGCAGACGTCGAAACTTCGGGAAAATTACCCCACCTATATGTACACAATAACGTCGCTTCAATTTTACCATACATTGTGATACACCAGTGTTTGTCAAGAATTAATCACATTTCTTTTATGACTATCCATGAATTACCGTGTTTTACCCGTGAAATCGAAATCCATCTTACACCCGTGAAATACCAGATGCGCCCGTGAAATATCGATTTCGAAAAGTCACAGTTTTGCCGAACTACTTTCTTAGGCTCCGCCCAACTGGGGAATTTTAGTAGTGGCATGATTATGTCCCTTGCACACCTGCGATTAGCTCCCTTGCTGGATGCGCGCACCGAGCAACATTAAAAAAGAGTAATGGTAATCAAAATAACAAATAAAACATGATAAATGTCTTAAAATATCCAGCAATCTTTATTCTTGATCTTGAAATTATCTGTGATGAATCAGGTGCTTGTATCTATGTTTGTAACATAACTGTTCTACTTTATATTCAAAAGAACAGTCGCCCCAAGAACGGACATTTGCAACCTGTACGACAACGTTGACATTTTCTGTGTAATCCATGGAATTCCATTAGAATTGTTAATCTTCATTCTTGAAATTCTCCGTGCTGAATCAGGTGCTTGTATCTATGCTTGCGACACAACTGTTCTACTTTATATTCAAAAGAACAGTCGCCCCAAGAACGGACATTTGCAACCTGTACGACAACGTTGACATTTTCTGTGTAATCCACCAGAGCGACACTGAAATATTTTTCAGAATTCTGTCATTTATCCTAAATCTCTATACTACAGTAGTCAGAGAAAAGCATGTCAAAATTAACTCTTTGAATGCTAGTGGTGAAAATAACCTCCAACTATATCGTCAACTTTCATTATTTTCAGAGAGCAATGAGTAAACAAACATCATTTTGACTAGTTGCGAACCGTAACATGCAACCGTCCGTAGCCACAGTCATGATTCCACTCATAGGCCTTCTCTGCAGAATAGCGAATCAGGTCTGATTCGCACTTTAGCAGTTAATTGTGAAAGATTTTATATAGTTTTGAACTGAAATGAGTGTTAATATTATGAAAATAACATAGTCAAGTACTTATGACATAAATTTACATATGTAGTTGACCTGATGAAGTAAATTTAAGCTATTATCAACAAGTGATCCAGTCAGCGGCAGCCAAATTCCAACATGTAAAAGTTAAGATGGGGTCCAATAATTTTATGAACCTTCTACAATAGAAACAATTGTTTCAGAATTATTAGTATGTATTACTTTTATTATACTACTATTTTTTTCAGATGGAAATTCCGAAAATATCTCCAATATTTCACAATTAACTGCTAAAGTGCGAATCAGATCCGATTCGCTATTCTGCAGAGAAAGCATATGAGTGAAATCGTAACTCAGCCTACGGATGGTACACGAGTAGAATGCAAGTTACCGTTCGCAACTACATTTTGACAGGATGTCTCAAAAAGAAAGATAAAACACCGAGAGTTGTTCACATACCAGTAATTTCAGTTTGAAAAATAGAAACAGAATGCTACACAAAGAGCAAAAATAATGAAAAGCAACTTGAGAATTAACAATTAATTAATTTTATTATTGTTCCTTTCAGTGCCAGAAAAAACTGATCCAAAAGTTGACCGATGATGGCGTGCCAAAAAATCAAATAATAAAAATATCAAGCCACAAAAAAAATTATATCAGTTTATTTAAACAACTGCAGCCATTTGAACACTTATGCAAACAAGAAACATCTCCGACATACTTTGTAGCCAACAATAAACAGAATCTAAAATACAACATCTGAGAAAACATACCCCACCCACCTACTTTACACATGTCGCACGAATGAATATTATTATTAATCAATGCGCCAACCAGTCTCTCATCTCTCCAGGATTTTTTGTTCATCCAACATTCAACGGAAATGTTAGTTTCACGTTTTCGAACCAGTCGCTATCCAAACAAAATACCACGAATCCTGACCCGTTGTTTCTAAAATGGCGACATCAGTTTTCGTAACACGATATGATTATCCACTTTATTCCTCGCCAGGATTCCTTGTCAAAGACGAATGCACTACAGCGACAGTGAATAGGGAATGTCTGCAGGCATCAAATGCTGTTCAAAACACTGTTAAACAACTTGTTGTGACACTATTCTCGTTAGTTGGAATGAACATAAAATAAAAGATAGCGGCACTTTCGTTTTCTCGCCTCATTATATATTCATGATTATATATTCATGTAACATATTATTCCGCACTTTGCTGTTGCCATGGCGGTATTTTTGCGTGGAAAATCCATAAAGTATACACATCGAATTGTTAATTTATGTTAAAGCGTATTTATTGTTTCATATTAATATGATTTAGTATCTTCTATAGACATGATAGACACGGGATAGTTCTGTTAGTCATAAATCTCCTCCACAAAAAATGTAACTACTTTGTAATGCGGCGTGTGAAAGAGGAAATTGGAATTTAAGGCACCCCACCGGTTACGATAGAAACTGGAGGTATCTAGCGGGAACATAAAATAATTAAATAATGCAAAATCGGTAAAAGGGGCGTTACATAGTCATAAAATAAATAGAATATTTGTTTTCTTCAGTGTAAGATCGAATTTTATTTCATTTTGTGGACGAAAAATGTCGGATTTCCACGAGTGGCGAAGAAAAATGTCGGATTTTCACGAGTGGCTTTTGGCAAAGCCACTCGTGAAAATCCGACATTTTTCGTCCACTCGATGAAATAAAATTCGATCTTACACTGAAGAAAACAAATATCCTCTATGTGTTTTTACACTGTATTTTGTCTTTAATTTCAAGTTTAATGTATTGGCCTTATTAATTATTTGTATTAGTAAATACAAGCAAAATAGTGGGTGGGGTATATTGGTGGGGTAACTGCATACCCCCCCCCCCTTCCCCCCAACAGAGAAGCAGAAAAGGCTGCGCATGTTGCATGTTCATAGTCGTGGTGGGGATATTCTGGCCGCTTCACCTATATATTTCTACTTCTTAGAAACAGCTGCGTAATTTGGATTTCAAAAAGTTTAGATGAAGTCACGTTTGACGTCATACAACGTGACGTCACAACGCGGGAAACATATCACTGTGTAACTATTCATACGCACAGCACGATTCTTTTTCTTACACTCTCAAAAAATATGCATATAATTATATCCGCCGTGAAGTTTAATAAATACGATATTCCATTGTACATGTTTAAATAGCGGAAATAATACACTCGTGTCCGTCAGCTTCCGTGCAAGCAACTCGTTCGCTACGCTCACTCTTTGCTTGCGCGGAAGCCGACGCACACTCATGTATTATTTCCAGCTATTCAAAATGTACGATGGAATATCCTCTATGTCATTTACAGAAAATATTTTTTTGAAGATCTATTTCATGAAAAATCGCAGTTGTCTTGAGGTAGAAAATTACACGGCTGTTCTCATACATATATGTGCATTTGCTTACATATGTGTTTCTATGTTAATGGTATACATTATTTGTTACAGAATGAATATAATACTACATGTAGCTTAATGTAACTAATATTTAAATTATGTTGCGACATAATTATGTCAGGCCCGTAGCAGTGGAAAAATAATGCCATGGCGGACGATTGATGGGTGGGGGTTTTCCCACATATTAAAAAAATCAATATAAACCCTCAAAATGGTGTTTCCTGCGTTCTAGAGCCAAAATAGGGTGGTGTCTACGGCCATGCATGTTCCCATTGCTCAAAATGTAAGAAAATACATTTATACAAAACCGCTGAGAATGTAAACTGTGGTTCCGTTTCTATATGACCTTAGCTGTTTCTGGGACGTTAAACCCATTCACTTTCACTGTTTTGCCATGGTACCAAATAAAGTGGTTACCATGGCAGCAGTATGTTGGTTACATAATGATTGTAACATTAATTTGATGTAATGTGTGTATTTTATGTCGCCTAACATTATTTAATTACTGAAAATGTCAAGTTGTGTATGAAAAAACAGTTTTTCGTTGCCATGGTAACCGATTGAATGGGTTACTACATGTATGTAACAATTAGGTTAAGTTACAGAATGACTGTAACATTAATTTCATGTAACATATGTTTTTAATGTTGCCATACATTTACATTGCTCAAAATGTAAATAGAGAATAGTAGGTTAGTGCCGTGAATGGGAAAACATATCTGGCAAGGCTTAGGAAACGGGATGGGCGAGGCTTTGCCGAGCCCATCCCGTTTCCGTGCCGCGCCAGATATTTTTTCCCATTCACGGCACTTACCTACTATTCTATTTATCCCGTACACAGTTACTGTTTGTACACATGGAAGTTGTTGATGTTCAGTGTGGCTCCGGCAAATAGTGACTGGACATATTGCTGATTCGTATTACTGGATATTGTCAGCGATTGAAGTGCGACATCACTCTGCCTCTGGCCAGTCTGGGTATGTAACGTTTCATTTTCGCACGTGTTTACACTTGTCATAGCCATATTTGTTGCAGAATTTGAGGGGCAGTTACTTTGTGATTTTGGCCTGGCACCAACATCAGCAGCAGGACAATTAAGAGTTGTGTTTCTTTGTTGCTTTCGATCGGCATGCTCTCAGGCTGAACTGTTGCACTGGCTGGATATTTTTTGTTGATGATAACAAATTGGAACATTCTTTCTGTTTGTTCTCTGACATCGCACTGTATGTCAGGATCGACTGAATGTTTTTGTGATCAGATACCTGCATGATGTATGTTGGTACTACGCCAGAATCACGAAGTTTCTGCACCAGATGTTTTCTGGCAGAATGATTTGTAATTATTTTGTTTTTGTCTACCCCCTCCCCCCCCCCCCCCCCCCACCCCCCTGTACAGCCATTGTTTTTAGCATGGATGCAATTTTCTTCTGACCCACATTGGATCGCGTGAACTGGCATTTGACACTGGCGTTGTGCGTGATGCTATATAAAAGGGATCGTCATCATTGCAGAAGTTCGCTGGCCGCTTTGCTGAATATAATTTGTATAGTTGAATAGGGTCTCTACTGGGCTTTCTTTCGGTAGCCGCATAAATTCGTGGGACGACTTTCCGCACATCGGATATATTTTCCCCTGTCCGGGTTTTCGTTTGCGTCTCTCTCTTTAATTCAAGATATTCTGTGCCGTCAGATGTCGACATCAGTTGAATATCACCCCATCTGCCAACAAAAAGTGACAATAGAGTTAGTGTACGTGGCTTCGCACTCCTCGATATTTTACATATGTCATTGTTAATACGGATGTGTTTACACGATTCAGAAAAATGTAACAAAGGTCATCAAACAAGTAAAATTTCAAAGTCTGCAAAGCCAAGTACACTTACTCTCTAATGTTGTTTCAGTTTTACAGCTTTTGTAACTTTATTTTTTTATATTTTGCATTTTTTATTCATTTCATAATAGCTAATTAGTTTTCCCCGAAAAATAAGTACATTTGAACGCATTCAACAAGACAATTTCAATGACGATAACAAGTATAGTTTTGTCCTGACGGTGTTTACTCTACTGTATTTATTTTATATGTTTAAATTTTAAAAAGGTGACATTATTTATACCGTTAGTCATGTTGTTTGCCAATTTAAACATTGTATTTAAATATTCTTAGCTGTAATCTTTTTCATGATTTTTTTTATAAATAAATTATGATAGTTTCAATTATGGTCTACTATTATCAGCAAGACCTCCCAGTTTTCTAAATATCATATTCATGGGTATTACCTTAGGTTGTAATTCTCCTTGGTCCCACGATGTCCGAAGTATACAGTATTATTGAACCACATGGAGTTTAACAGCGCTGAAGGATTTGCATTTCCAAGAATGTCTTTTTCGTAAAGTATTTCAATCTCTTCATCGCTGATGGGTTGGGCTACCTTCGGCTTGTTACCTTTTCCAGCCTTTTTCAAGGATTTTTGTTTTGCCTTCAGTGCGTCTCGTTAACTGAAATTGGGGGCATTCGGCAATTATTTTGTACGGATATGTGTGTCTCTTCAGTTTCCTGTCAATGCTGGATATTATATTCCTCAATGTTGATTGCTCATATTCACCGCCATCCACTTTCCTGATTGACAGTATAGAGTTCGCTACATATTCATCAAGGTGATCTGCTTCTAGGTGCTGCATCTCTCTGGTTTCTCCCTTTTGCGCAAGGAATCTTTCAAACTTTTTCAAGAAGGGTTTTCTTCACAGTATTCTTATTGACTTCATTGTCAATGAATTTTGTTACGTCTTCAGTTGACAAATCGCGAAATTCTTCATTGTCAGTTTCATCAACAGATCTGTGTGCGGTTTCATCATTTGGGCACAGCTTAAAAATACAGTTATAATGACATCTGCATTTTTTGGTCGAAATTTTATCGCACAAAAAATGCAGATATCATTGAGGGGATGTACAGGGGATGAGATTTAAGAGACACATGGCGTGAGCGAGCAATTGAGAGACATGCAGACCAGACTGCCTGCTCCACGTTTTGCTGTCGACGAACTTTTGGCCATTAAATCTTAAAAATAGTTCATGTAAGTACTTTTTAATCAATAACAATGAGGGGGGGGGATGGGATTCTAGAAAAAATAACAGGTCATCCCCTGTACACACACTCATTAGTTAACTTCTAGTACATCTACTACACGTGATGTGTCGATTTCAGCTTGTTGCTCTGTATGTGCCTACGTGTTCAAAGTAATTTCATCATCGAAATCGGATGGCAGAATTCCCATTGCAGCACACACGTCAGCACTGATCTCTACTACTTCAACACCAACATTTTCAGCACTGCCACTACCACTAATGTCGTCCCAGAAAATGTCAAATGTTCCTGGATCTAAATAACCAGACATCTTTTTTTTGCAATACTTTTCCAAACTCAAGTAGAATTTATAATTTATCAATGTTTTTGCATTTTCCAATTTTATCCTTGTTTGCAGAAGACAGCAAAATACAATGGATTGTAGGACTTGGAAGGCTGCCAGTTAGTGCAGCAAACATGTAAACAAATACTCTTAATTAGATGCATTTTAATTTCTTTCTGTTTTCTTTCTTTATTATCATTTTACATTATTTCCTAAGTAAGTGCCAAATCTCAAATGTCAGCGCTTTTCTCAAGCGTATCATTTTGTTTACAAGACTTCACCTAAATGTCAAAGGTTACTGTATCAAAGTAGTTCTAAAGCATTATTAAAACACATATTCATACACAGTGATTGGGTCGTATTGACTGGATATCAAAAATGTTTCACGGAACCGTGTTTCACGGCACATAGGCACTTGCCATTGTGTTGACGGGATAAAATTAGATACCTAATTACATTAGTTTTTTTAAAACCGTTGCCATGGTAACCAATTAACTCGGGTTACTATGGTTATAGTAGATTTGTTACTGAATTAATATTAATTTAATGTTTATATGTCGCAGTCTTTTTTTTTTATTAATATGTTAAAATTATGTGCAGAAACACATTTTTTTCAAAACCGTTGCCATGGTAGCCAATTTCGGCAAAAATAAAGCATTTACATGGTATTTTTTACCATTTAAATTGTAGAAATTACAAGAAAATATGAGTATATATTGATGTATGTGACATGGTAATTAAATGTATTGCAAATAAGATAAATATTCAAAATAATTACATTTTGGGGCAAAAACTGTCTTTTCGTCATATTTTACCACCCAAAATCAGTTATTTTCCATAAAACATAAAGATCCTTTTAAAATTTTATTTTATTCAATAAAATTCTCGGTTTTATGCACGTATCTCCATTAGTTTTCAAGTTATTTTAATAATAATAATAACATAAAAGCTGTTATTTTAGCTGATTTCGGTGCCGTCGGTTGCCATTCAAATACATACGAGGAAATGAACACAACATGTTGCAAAATTCTGATTTACAGACCTTAATAACTTTTGAACCGCTTATCCGATTTTCAAAATATATAGCTCATTGTAAAGTTTTCGCCATGCTCTACATGGATGTACTAAATTGTAATGTATATTTCAACTAGAAAACAAATACCTAAACCCCAGGTCTACGTATTTATAGACAAGGGCCCTGTATAAGGCTCTAGGAGCATTTCTTAGTAAAAGTTTGGAACCTGACTTTTTAAAATAATTAAGGTATGCTGAATTCGACTAGCCCGGTTCCCAAGCTGAATTTTGAGTTTTTGATCATCTAATTAGCATAAACAAAATGGCTGCCAAATTGACAATTTTCGGCACTTTTTTGGGACAGGCACTACTATGCCATTTAAATAAATGCACAGTGTTCACATGTACCCATCTTACATCTTAGAAATGTCAGGCGCGGATACAGGGGGGGGGGGGGGGGGGGGTGGGAGGTTCCAGGGGGTCCGGACCCCCCCCCCCCCTCCCCTGCAACCGGCAAAAAAAATAATAAAAAAAGAAAATCTACAATACTCGAATAGTTGGATGACTTTTTTCGTTGCCTAGGTGTCAGGAAATCTCATCTGCGGCGATCTGGCATTTAACATTTTCCTGGGGGAGGACCCCGAGACCCCCCCCCCCCCCCACGACTTTACGATTTCGCGCGCGCGGAGGTCGGGTACGCCGAATTTTAATTACAGACTCCCCCACCCCTCCTGCAATTATTTCTGTATCCGCGCCTGAATGTCCCTATTAAATTCGTAAAATGCCCAATATCTATTATTATGCTAATTAGCTACTGTCATTACCAAAACATCTAATGCCAAACAATCGTGTTTCGGTAATGCACCACTGAACTGTGATCTCTTCCAAATCCGATATTAGTATGATCAACTTAGACTAACATGCCATGTGTTTATATCATGTTTAACTTCTATTTTTCATTATCTGAATTTTTTCATTTATTATTTTCTTTGCTATAGAGACTGGCTTCCATCCCATTGGGTCACATAGCGAAATCTAAACTCGAATACTCCGATACGAATACGCGCATAATTTTGACACTTCGTGAACTGTACGAAACCGAAATCATCTGACAATACGTTTAAATAATATTAATACACCAAATTTCATTCATAATTTGTATGCAACTACTTTCCTTACTAGTTATTTCTCAACATTTCTTTGTAAAACAGCGTGCATAACACGTTCAGTTTATCACCGAGGTAAAATATCGGAAATCTGCAAAGTAACCGACTAATGAAATCGATTGACGTATGTGGGGGTTTCCCGCTCAGATGTCAGATAGTCTGGCAGCCAAGTGTATGGCACGTTTCATGCAGGAGCTTAACTTTATTTTGAATAAAATATATTTTTTTATTGGCGATTTTGATTGCCCAGATCATCAACATCAAGAATCCGACTGATGACACTATTTCATCTTTGATCATTTTGAGAAATTTGCATAAATTCAAAATGGCTGCCAAACAGTTATAGTGTGTCATATATAGTTGTTTCCACATGAGGTATTAGCATACATTAACAGCATAAAGTGGATATACTTGACTTATCGAGATAAGTGATCAACATTAAATTTCAATTCACTGTTAAATGGTAAAAATCCAACATGGCCGCCAAACGTAACATGATATTTTGCATATAACTGCTCCCACGTACATTCCATATGAAAACAACATGTATACTAATCTTGGATATATTGACATGATAAACGCTTACAGTAATTTTGATAGTAACTATACACATTTGTGAAGAACGAAAGTCCAAGATGGCCGCCATATATAAAGAAATTATCCCATGACTATCATCACAGAGAATAATAATTTAGTATATAATTGAACGTTTTTACTAACTTAGGAATACAATTAGATAACTACCAATAGCAGAAATCATAGATGGCCGCCAAATATAAAAATAATGTTGCCTTATATTGAACAAATTGCATATAATTACTAGGATTATAAGTAAATATATCTATTAGATACTTATATAGATGGTAGACGTATATATAAAGATAAATTACCTCGCAATGGCAATCATATCGTGTAATGATTAAAATATTACATTTCAAAGGAAATAAATATATGGATAATGGAGGCTCTAGAGATGCAGTATACATGGACAACAACTATTACCCAACAGTCCCAACATAACAAAATTGAAGTGCAGTACACGAAGACATGAAAACAAGGATGCCGCTTTGGTATTGTCAAAACAGTCCAGTTGGGTGGTTGAACCTGATTAGCCACCATAGATTTCTCCCGCAAACCTCTCCATCATACGTGAAAAGGACAGTATTATACAAGGCAATGATGAATCAAAAATGATTAATGCATGTACAAAAAATACATTAATTACACAAAATATATCGGTTTCCGTAATGAAAGTTAATATTGTAAATATAACTATAAGAAAACAATGATATAATTATGATGACACAAATAATTTAGACAGTTGCATTGTTCAGCATTTTCATATTAGTCTTATTAAATTGCGTGAATACTGTATGCCTCATATCCATATTATGGTACCTTGAAGTTTGTCACGTTCTATATATGGTTGTGTACCATGTGTATTGCTGTCTGCAGGTACTATAATCTTTTTTGTTACCGTGAGTATTTAGTACTGGCGCAATTAGATTGTCTGTCATATAATATCAATTACATTTGTATTATCGTGTCGTGTCCTAAGTTCGTGAAGTTTCCATCTTCATGTTTTCGGATACCTCGGTCCTTACTCGCGTGTTTTGACGTGTGCATGAAAACCCGGATGTAAATATTGACATCTGATCTTCTGCTGTCAAAAACTGCTCAGTCCAGAAAAAATGCGTGTGAAACAAGTAAAGTAACACACATTGTTCTACAAGTTACTTAAAATTGATAAAATTCACTATTCCCATATATCCATGGCAACAAAAGTCAAAATTCTTGTATTAGTACTTCGTGTGATGGTCCTGTAAACTTTTCAGGAAAAGTTCATTGACCCCTACACTGCGTCTAGGAACTTCCGGTTTGATTAAGGCCATGATGTTTTTTTTATTGGGTTTTCGTCCTCCTTGTATTTTTATTGCCAATTTGTTTTCCCTTCAATTTCTACACAAAATATCCATGATATTATGTTGGACATAGTGTGTGTATTTTCCCTATGACAATGTGAATACATGTTATATTATCAAATCACTACATGATTCCTTGGTATTCTAGTATTCTGCATGCACACATTTGTTCACATACCATGTTTATATTATGTCCTATAAAATGTGTGTCTATGAATAATGAAGCAATTTTTGTTAATTTATATTTTTAATACTTCCTATTAAAAATGATTAATTAATAGCAAATAATAATAATTTAAAAATAAAAGGTCACTGCATCATCAAAAGTGGGACTATAAACCAATATTAAATTCATCTTGGCCTATTTCCATGAATTCCTGTGTAAACGCAAACGAATTGCAAGCTGGGAAATGTGTATTACGAAATTGAGTACATTCAATGGCGGCCTCCTCGCAAATATGCATGCAGTATTTATCTCTGTTATGCAGTGTTATTTCAACAATATTTTGTGATTATGCGCATCTTAGACACATTGGATGATAAAACAAATGGTAAGTATGTTTGAAGTTGATGTTGTGTCTATGGTATAGCTATTAATGCGTTATATATGCTTAGGTTCACGATTATCGGACACGCAAGGATAGTTCTCGGAATTATTATATTTGTGATTACGGTTGTTTTCTTTAATTTGATCCACATTTATGTATACCGACGGCGTCATGTCTTAGTTTTTACATATCATATGCATTCACAGGTGCTGAATTATGTCATGTTTAAATAAGTAAAAATCATTTAATGGCATATAATTACACAATAATTCGACAAAAATAAAGTATTTGTATTGCTTATCGTTGAAACAATACACAGAGAAAATTGGTGTACATACAATACCTCATCATATACATATGTTGCTCTACATCGGCGATAGTGGTCTGAAAACACATCAATTACTTGCAGCTTACAAAGTAATATTAAAGTGGTGTGCATACAGCCGCTTTGTGGAAACTGACTACTTTCACAGAAAGAAAACATGTGGCCAATAATATCAGCTAAGTGGTTGTACTAAGTAGGTTGAAAGCACGTAATGGTAGCCAGAAACTGGAATAAGCTACTGGATGGCTGAACTATGAAGTTGTTAATGAAGCTACATAGAGGAGCTATTTCATGCGATGTTGCACAGTAAATCACATTTGAGTTTTTGGAGCCAATGATATAAACAACGATAATCTGGCGTTTTTACAAATTGGGAAGTCCTTGAAGTATATTGTAAAGTACAATATATCTCCCTGCCAACAATAGAAGTATGAATGCTGCTATGGAATGGCAATACAAGACTGTTGACTGGTGTATATCAAGGTGTAATTACATAAGCTATTTACTAAACACGTTAGTTATCAGGTAATATGATACTTGGTGGTCACCTTGGACTTGTGTTATATAGATTAGTATATAATTTAACATCAAAGCTAAAAAAAAAAACACACATTTTAAAAACATAATTAAAAAAAGTATATTCTTTGATATGACGAATTACGGTAGTGAAAGTATGTAAAATTGTCACAGTTGGTGGCCATCTTGGATTTTTTCTATATGCAGTTAAGGAATTGAATTTTAAAGTTTCCCATTTGTGTCAGCACGTTAATACATTCATTATACTCTCTTAGATGGTTTAATTTCCTCCTGGGGATGCAATTATATGGCACGGTATATCTTGGTGGCAGCCATCTTGAATTTATGCAGATTTCTCCAAATTCTCAAGGGTAACAGATTGTCATCAGTCGGATTCTAAAACTAGAAAGTCTACATACTAAGGCAAAATCAGTAATAAAAAAAATAAGTTATTTAAAACAAAGTTAAGCCCCAAAATCGGCCTTTGGCCGCCGGCGCCGGACTAAAAAGAGAATTACGGAAGTTAATTTATTCTGCCGGAAATTCTGCTGCAAAATGGCGGCCGTAGCATTGTAAACTGTATAAACTTTATGTAGTCGGACAAAAGGAGCGATAAACACTTTATTTTAATAGGCAAGTCACCCATTGTAACTCATACAGGCTATTTAATATAATTTCTGGCTTTGCACTGCTGGTTTAGCTCCATTAGACGCGTATTTAGACAATAATCGACAGATGTCAAATCTTGAAATCAAGTCGCTACAGTAGGTATCTTTGAGGTCTATGGCTGTAACGGTAGTGAAAGCCATAGTGCTATGTCTATGCTCAACTATGAAAGACAGCGCCTGGATATAATCAACAGAGTATATATAACAACAACAACAAAATAAATATGATGTCACTGACTCAACATCTGACGTCATTTATTACCAAAATTCCATTAGTTGTCAAACCTTAACAGCGCTATCATCTTTTTTTACTTGTAGTAAACTGTATACAGCGTATCGCATTGGTCCTCAGAATGCACCATCACTAGCATTTATACTTATGCTAATATGAAATAGGCACTGCCTATGACGGGCGACGTTAGTATATGAAACTAAATTTACCAATTGATAGCTTTACCATGATGTTAGTATGCTATAAACAGTACCGTAGTATATTGTAGTATTGCAGAACTACTTCCCGCAACTACCACGGTGTTACAACTTCTCTATTATAATTAAATGGTGTCATTGTCGCACTTCTCTTATTTGAACCAGTGATACAATTCAGATATTTCCGTTTCATATATAGTACATTAATAGCCTAGGCATAGTGGAGCGCGTGGTCGAACGGTCTGAGGCGTCGGTCTGCTGATCTTACGATCGTGGGTTCCAGCCTGGCGTGCGTTGTGTCCTTGAGCAAGACACTTTATCCACACTGCTTCAGCCCACCCAGATGTAAATGGGTACCGGCTAAATACCGGGAACATCGATTGTATTTGATTGTATTTGATTGTATGTACATGTACTTATGAATAAAAATATGATCCACTAGTGATAAGCCTCAGTATTGAGGGTACAGGGTTCATACCAATTATCCGGACAATCAGTTTATCGGACACATGAAAGTACCTTTTAATTGAGCGCATTCGTTTGATCATAATTTGCAACAAATACATCTAAGTCACGCAGGTGCTTGCTTTTTTCATGCCAGTATGAAGAATATATTGCCAAGGTAAACATTTTAGTAAGATTTGCTGAAAATATTCCTCAACTCTGTCCACAAGTTGTTAACAACGTCAAAAGTATCGCGGGGGCTTGTAATCAAGTGCGCCCATTACTTCATTTCAGAGATGTTCTATAAATACAAAAGAAATCTATAAATACGTTGTTTTCCAAGAAGCGAAGGGCGACTGATTTTTCTGCAGAACTACACAACGCTGTTTACACTGGTTTACAGGCGATACAATTATGATTTCATGTTGAGAATACAAGTTATAAGACGAGTATACGTTTGTCCGAATAATTGATTGTCAATGTTAATTTTGGGGCAATCTTACGACTGATGGTCGGGCCCAATTTTAAGTGAGAAAGATGAAAAATTTCGCTAAATCGTTTACATGCGTTGAGAAAGCATGAACCGACGATTGTTCTGTGAAAAGTTTATGCCCGTAGCTGCTATTTTAAGAAAAATATCGTAAAATAACTGCCATTTTTGTCCGATAATCTACAGGATCCCTGTATACTGGCAAAAGCAAAGCATTATGGAAACTGTATTCGTACATTTACGATCATTTTAAGAAAAAAATAACAAGACTAAGAATCTTCAGTGATATTATTCCCAATTTTCGCAATCTCAGTCGTCATTGAGCACGACTGTCACTTCGAGAGTTATACACATTTTGCCCATTTTTGGTATGAATTGTGTTAAGTTTTACATTTACTTTTTTTGATTAACCCAGTGCTGTGTCAGATGTGTTTGTATCCTGGACTACAGCAACAGGTGCCATAGACGCACACTTACAATGCATACTTTGTTCTGGTAGTCGTGTTCCCCAATTATCCCGGATCGCTTGACTATGTCTTGTATTTTTAAACTCACATCAGCGAATTTAAGTGCAGCGTGGCGGCTTTAGAAATTCTCCAGGTGTGTCCTTCCAGTGATGCTATTATTTTCTCGATCCCTGGTGGTGTTTGAGCACATTTTGACCATTTTTCGTATTAGTTTTGTCCTTTTTACATACAGCTTCACTTAAGCTGTTGGTAAGAGGTACTTGTGTCATGAACTGTGAATTCAGCACAGGCCGTGACACAACCGAGCAGGCGCAATAAAACAGCAGTTACAATGCATACTTGTTTCTGTTAGTCATGTCCACAGGGTAGCATGGATCGCTTGACTTTGTCATGTAAACAAAATCACAACATGTGCGAGAGAGAGAGAGAGAGAGAGAGAGAGAGAGAGAGAGAGAGAGAGAGAGAGAGAGAGAGAGAGAGAGAGAGAGAGAGAGAGAGAGAGAGAGAGAGAGTAGAGAGAGATGAGAGATGAGAGAGAGAGAGAGAGAGAGAGAGTAGAGGAGAGAGAGAGAGAGGATGAGATGAGAGAGAGATAGAGAGAGAGAGAGAGATGAATGTGGGAGAGCAGACAGAGACATGGATGTGAGAGAGAGAAAGGTGTTAAAATAAATACGGAATAATGAAACTCCATTTCGTTGCAAATATTTTTTCTTTTTTTTCCCAGAAAATATTGCAATGCGCACTTAAGGCATTTCTACTCTCTCGGGGGACTCTTCAGCGTTGTGATAAAAGCAACTTTAGTCTTCCTAACGACAACACAATTTTGAAATGCAGTAACTTCGTAAGCTATATTATGTATACTTTCCGAGGTTATCTCCATTTTGTTTTAGAAGCAGTTGGCCCTTCGGGCCAACTTATTCGTCGCCCGTATTAGTAATACCACGTGTCGTAAAAACACCGTCTGCTTGGTTTATCGGTTTACGGTAAAACAAATTTTACACTTTCATTCATATGTTTCACTGAATGGTAAGTTTTCATATACGCGTAACATAAAGCGGGCGACAAAGAGTCGCCCGTACTACAGTACTGTAATATCGGATTTGGAAGAGATCACAGTTCAGTGGTGCATTACCGAAACACGATTGTTTGGCATACACTGTATGTTATATTTAGTATTTCATTTTTAATACGTACTAAATATAAACTTAACGGTGTTGTTCTAGTGACGTACATTTACCAAAATTCTTGTTTGCGGGCTACAATGGATCCCGTGATTAGCATGAAGAGGCCGTCATGACGCCAGTTTTCGGGGTAGTCGGAGTTTTCGGGGTATTCACATATTTTGTAATTTGTAGACATGTGTGCAGCCGCGATGTGCTTTACGTCACGTAATTAAAATAATCATGACATTACGTATAGTAAGTTCTTAAAAAATGCCACCAAATCCAGTGTTTGGACCAAATACTGGTAATTTTTGCCATTTAGGTCATTTTGTTCACTAACCTAGCGTGATTTTCGTGATTTTATGCGTCCGCCATTAATCTACTCATTAATATTGTTAAAATCATAATCAAGAGAAAAGTTTCAAGTTTTCCTTCACTGTGCCTCATTCATCTGCGTGATGATCTTATAGCCAATGAAAACTCGGGACGAATAAGCAAATTTATTGACACTTTCGGAAAATACACCGAAAACTCCAACCATAAGTCAATATTCAAGATGGCCGACTCATGTGTTGCTAAACGAGCTGACGCGAATTTTAATCTAACAACAATCTTATTTTGAAGGCAAGAAACATTGAAAGAAATGTTTATCATTCTATTGAACTAACAATTTAGCTCATATGTTTTGTTTGATAAAAACCGCTAGTTGATGAACTTGTTAATACCCCGAAAACTAGACCCACCATCATATACCTCCAAAACAAAGCAGGAGTCAGCAAATACAGACCTTGCTACGATATAGCTTTGCCAAGAGCTCCATCAATCAGCTGGCAAAGGACATGTGATTCTTCTGGATGATGTATGGGAAAGGTATAAGGAGCTAGCTGAGGAATCTTCAACCATGATTCATCCTATCAAAGCAGAAGAGGAACATTCAAGGAAAAGTTGCAGTCACATCTTGGGGACATTTTCAATTTCTTTCAACCTCTTGACAGGTGTATATCGGAACGAAAACCCGTATTGATTCCCAGACACACAGGAGAGTGAGTGACGACAAGTTAGCCTTTCCTAAATATGAGCCCCTGGATGACATTTTCCTTTCACTTGTTCATGTAGCTCTGAAAGTCGGTGGAGACATAATGGAAACTCCAGGACACAAAGGGTTCTCTGTCAGTGAAGAAGATGCTATAGCATGCATTCCAGATAGTTTATATATGCTACTGAGACTGATCGTCGGTGGCCAGGCATCCCTTGAAGATGATAGCCCTGGGAACAATGAAGAACATGTCCGGAGCAGAGTTCTGAGTGTGGCACACTATCTAGTCTACTGCGTCAATGGTGGCAAGAAATGGACTCCAAAACATGTTGGTATTGCAAGTACTCTTCATCAAGCTACATGGTCAAAATACCTAGTACGATTATTCAACAAGGCAGGGCATTGCCTGAGTTATGAACAGTTGTTGCAAGTAGACACTTCCTTGGCTGAGAGCACTCTCAAATCATTGGACCAAGCAACTGGTGCCGTCATTCCACCAAACATTGTGGCAAATAAATTAGTCCACTACACCTGTGATAACATTGACATCCTTGATGAAACACTTGATGGAAAGAATACTGTCCATGCAACTCAAATGGCAGCATGGCAATGAGGCCAAACAACTGGTGTTTCTCTTAAAAATATCGAGCTATCCACAAGACATACTTTGATTGTGGCAAATGCCCTGGAGGAGCTGCATCCTGTCAGTATAAATCATGGAACATGCAAGCCAATATTCACAGCACCCATCGACGAAGCATGCTTCATCAAATCTGAGGAGGACAATGAGTATGCAAGAAAAGCAAAATCTACAGAACTATCTTTCTTCTTGCGCCGTCAAAATTCAGAGATAAAATCTTCTTGAACAGTATTCAATCAGTCATTTCCATCAGAGGAACCAGAACAGACAGCAGTAGGATATTTGCCTATAATCCTTGCTCCCGCTCATGAATTGGATACTTTGAATACCACCGTTATGAGATGCATGGCAATATCTTCACATTTTGGACAGGAACATACAGTCCTCACAATCGACCAAGCGCTGTACTGCAGACTTATGGAGGTAAAGTGGTCTGTTCCAGAATACCAGGATAAGTTAATACCGCGCCTTGGTGGCCTTCACGTATCGATGAACTTCATCAAGGCGATATAAGATCACATATGAATGGTTCCGGACTAGCTGACGTGTGGGTGGAGAGTGGACTACTCGGACAAGGCACTGTAGAACGTGTTTGGACAGGAAAGACATACAACAAAGGTTTGAGGGCACACAAACTGACTTTGCAAGCTCTGTCTCCTGATGCCAAGCCTTCTCTCCTTTGTTTCAAAGGCGGACGAGGACTGCCATGTTTGCATTTCCAGGATGGCTGCTGATGACGACCCGCAGAATATTTCTGAACTGATAACATTTCTGGATCTATGGAGGATGAATTTGTCGAGAGTAGATCTGATGTGAACTTCAGCTTCTGGTGGCAATATATGGACATGGTCACAATACTGCTGCAATACACTCGAGCTCAGCGTGATGCATCTGGAATCTCCATCTTTACTCGTTCAGTCTGATGTTTCCCTACTTCACGCGGTATGACCACCTGAACTATGCACGATGGGATCCAGTGTATCTAGTGGAGATGCATCAGCTTCCAGAACCAGTTTTATCAGAGTTCCAAAGAGGCAATTTTGTTGTCAAAAGATCTGCTCACAAGTTCAGCCAAGTAGATAATGACCGGGCCATGAAATGGATAAACGGCACAGGCAAAAAAGGAGGTGGTATCATTGGTATCACCAAGACGACATCAGCTCTGTGCAGGTGGACACTCTCCTTTAACCTGAGATCGCACATAGCAGAACAAACCCATGGAATGTACAGTCTCCACCGTGGGAGTACAGACCTTCACAACGAAGTAACCAAATCACGACAAACGAGAGACAATGATGACGAGAGTTATTTACTTTCCACTTTCCAAGGATTCAGTGTGTTCTCATCTGTATCACATCCAAGTATGTTACAAAACATAGCTACGAAATACCTAGCAAGAGAGTCAATTCAAGAATCACAACTACGTTCCAAGGAGCTTGGACAAGAAGAATTTTCTTTCCGATCACAATCTCAGCATTTTTAATGATAAATCGAGCACATATTTACATCCCGCAACCGGTTCATATTCCTCTCTGGATTTAGCTCTGTGTCATCCTTCTCTGTATTTAGACTTTACGTGGAAAGTTGGTGACAACCTATGTGGGAGTGACCACTTTCCTGTCTTCTTACAGAGTGATGGAACACCATCCACTGAGTCCAGAGGTGGAAATTACATAAAGCCGATTGGGACACATTTCGTAATATGTGCATGATTGAACTAGATTTTGAGAGATGCGGAAGATCCACTAGAACACTACGTTTCCCTTTTGCACGATATTGCAGAAAAGACAATACCAAATTCTAGGCAAAGCCCAAACGTGTCAATAAACCATGGTTTGACGAAGAATGCAAAGAGGCAATGACTGCTCGTAAGCAGTCTATTCGTCAGATCAATAATAACGCAACACCAGATAATTTGAATGCTCATAGAAATTTTAGAGCGAACGTTCAACGCACAATTAAAGCTAGCAAGAGAAAGACTTGGAGATCTTTTGTCTCCAAGTTTAATTCGCCATCTAAAATGAAAACAACATGGGACATGATTCGTAAGATAAACGTTAAAGCAGCTGGGTAAAGGTAAATAAACTTCTATCAATCACCTCAACAAAGCAGGACACCAAGTTTCTTCAAAAGATGACATCGCAAACACTTTAGCAGATACATTCTCCAAGAACTCCTCATGTAATAACTATTCTGAGGAGTTTTTGAAGGTGAAATCTGAGCAAGAGAAAACTAAATTTAACTTTAATTCAGACAATTCAGAACAAGGCTCCTGAGGGAATTAAAAGCTTCCCTTGAGAAAGCACATGATACATCAGCTGGCCCTGATGATATCCACTACCAACTGCTTAAACATTTACCTGAACACTCTTTAGACAACCTCCTTGAACTATTTAATACCATTTGGGAACTAGGCGTCTTTCCGCCTTCATGGCGGGAAGCTACAATCATACCTATTCCCAAACCGGGCAAGGATCACACCGACCCATCAAGTTACCGTCCCATCGCACTTACTAGCTGCGTCTGTAAAACCATGGAACGAATGATTAACGACAGACTTGTCTTGTTTCTGGAATCCAATGGACTGATATCTGAATATCAGTCTGGATTTCGTCGCCAGAGAAGCACTGCTGACAATCTGGTTAGATTCGAAGCATTCATTCGAGACGGTTTTGTTAACAATGAGCATATATTTCCCTTTTGTTTTTACCTTGAAAAGGCATATGACACGACGTGGAAGTATGGGATTATGAAGGACCTTCATGACCTCGGTCTGACGGGTCATCTGTCTGATTTTATTTCTAATTTTTTGAAAGACAGACAATTCCAAGTCCGAGTCGGTACAACCCTTTCCGATCCCCATGAACAGGAAATGGGTGTACCGCAGGGAAGTATATTGTCTGTTACCCTTTTTAACATTAAAGTGAATACTATTGTAAAATGCCTGCAACCAGGTGTTGACTGTTCTTCATATGTCGATGATTTTTTTAATATGTTACAAATCATAGAATATGCAAACTATTGAGCCCCAATTACAACTGAGCCTCAATACAATTAACAAGTGGGCCACAGAAAACGGCTTTAAATTTTCGAAATCAAAAACTAACTGCATGCATTTTTGCAAAAGACGCGGTCTTCACCCTGATCCCAAACTTAAACTGGGATCACATTCCATCCAAGTTGTTCGGGAGCAGAAATTTCTTGGTCGTATCTTTGATCCTAAATTGACTTTTAAACCTCATTTACAATACTTGAAAACTAAATGCCAGAATGCACTCAACTTAATGCGAGTGGTATCAAATCATGACTGGGGTGCAGACCGAAAGGTGCTGCACCGCCTTTACATCGCACATGGTCGCTCAAAACTAGACTACGGATGCACTGTATATGGATCTGCCAGTAAATCCGATCTTCGGACTCTCGATCCAATACATCACCAAGGCTTAAGACTCTGCATGGGTGCATTCCGTACGTCTAGCGCACATAGCTTATATGCCGAAGCAAATGAGCATTCTCTCCACGACAGACGCACCAAATTATCTTTGCAATACGCCACTAAACTACATTCCAATCCATCTAATTTGTATGACACTGTCTTTCATCGAACTTGAGATGCTGTATTTGATAAGAAACCAAGCTTCAAGCCACCATTCGGCAAGAGAATGGATCCTTTGATACACGATGCTGGCTTGGATCTGGATCAAATAGGCAAATACGCTGTTCCAGATACTCCATCGTGGCACTTGGAGCAGCCCAAAGTGATCTTCGATCTTAGTCAGCACACGAAAGCAACAACTGATCCACCCATTTTTAATTCACTTTTTCTTGAAGTTAAAGACAGATACAATACATACACTCCGCTTTTTGCTGATGGCTCAACGGTCGTGGACCGGGTAGCAACTGCTGCCGCTGTCCCTGAGGGAGATCTTCAATCCAGATTCCCAGACAAATCTTCGATATTTTCTGCGGAATTGAGGGAAATTTTACTTGCTCTTGATTTTGCGATTCATTTTATTTTCCGATTCATTATCTTCACTACAAGCTTTGTACAACATGAAGCTTGAATATCCACTTATCCACCAAATCCTGGAGGGCAAGGACATTATTTTTGTTGACTCCCCAGTCATACTGGTATCAAGGGCAATGACAGGGAAGATAGTGCTGCCAAGGCCGCCCTGGAGCAACCGACTTCTCATTTTCCTGTTTGCTATCATGATTTTAAATCATCCATCAACTCGTCCATCTCCGATACAATGCAGACCCAGTGGAATCTTCTCACAGATGCTGTCAAACCGACTTTAGGCGAATGGTCTCCTGGCTACAGACATGTACGCCGGGATGAAGTTGTCCTTAGTCGATTTTACTCCTCTCTATTGCTCATCGTATTGGTATGTTTACCCTAATCATCTGATTGCCTACCACATATATATCATACTATATTACTATGCTTGGCCATATCATACTTGGGCAAACACATGAGACGACACTACATGATACACCACCAAGGTATCATAATTGGGCAAACACATGAGACGACACTACATGATACACCACCAACGTTCCGTAATTGGGCAAACACATGAGACGACACTACATGATACACAACCAAGGTATCATAATTGGGCAAACACATGAGACGACGCTACATGATACACCACCAAGGTACCATTGAATCATAATTGGGCAAACACATGAAGACGACATACATACACACAAGGTTCCGTAATTGGGCAAACACATGAGACGACACTACATGATACACCACCAAGGTATCATAATTGGGCAAACACATGAGACGACATTACATATACACCACCAAGGTTCCGTAATTGGGCAAACACATGAGACGACACTACATGATACACCACCAAGGTATCATAATTGGGCAAACACATGAGGACGACAGTACATATCACCACACAGTACTCGTTGTATTGGGCTCCACATGAGACGACACTACATGAAATAACACCTTCAGGTATTCCATTAATGGGCAAACACATGAGGCGATACTAGATGATACACCACCAAGGTTCCGTAATTGGGATTACACATGAGACGACACTACATGATACACCAACAAGGTATCATAATTGGGCAAACGCATGAGATTATATTACATGATACACCACAAAGGTTCCGTAATTGGGCAAATACATGAGACGACACTACATGATACACCACCAAGGAATCATAATTGGGCAAACACATGAGACGACACTACATGATACACCACCAAGGTATCATAATTGGGCAAACACATGAGGCGACACTGCATGATACACCACCAAGGAATCATAATTGGGCAAACACATGAGACGACACTACATGATACACCACCAAGGTATCATAATTGGGCAAACACATGAGGCGACACTGCATGATACACCACCAAGGTATAATTGGGCAAACACTTGAGACGACACTACATGATAACATTGCAAAACACGAGACGACACTACATGATACACCACCAAGATATCATAATTGGGCAAACACATGAGACGACACTATATGATACGCCACTGAGGTTCCGTAATTGGTCAAACACATGAGACGACACTACATAATACATCACCAAGGTTCCGTAATTGGACAAACACATGAGGCGACACTACATGATACACCACCAATGTGCCGTAATTGGACAAACACATGAGACGACACTACATGATACACCACCAAGGTATCATAATTGGACAAACACATGAGACGACACTACATGATACGCCACTGAGGTTCCGTAATTGGTCAAACACATGAGACGACACTACAGAAACAAACACATGTGGCCGTATTTGGCAAATGATACACCACCAATGTGCCGTAATTGGGCAAACACATGAACGACACTACATGATACACCACCAAGGTTCCGAATGGCAATTACACATGAGAGCAAACACATACAATTGAGGTACATCCACCAATGTGCCGGGGCAAACACATGACGACACTACATGATACACCAGGTTCCGTAATTGGAGCAAACCAAGAGACGACACTTACCATGATACACCACCAAGGTTCCGTAATTGGGCAAACACTTGAGGTGAGACTTCATGATACACCACCAAGGTATCATAATTGGGCAAACACATCGGGCAACATTACATGATACACCACCAAGGTATCAGAATTTGGCAAACACATGAGGACAACATTACATGATACACCACCAAGGTATCAGAATCTGGCAAACACATGAGGACAACAGTACACGAATCACCACCAGTACCGTAATTGGGCAAACACATGAGATGACACACTTTATTATCCCCGATAGGCAAGAGGGCGTATAGCGTTAGCCCATAAACGTACATGCATGCGTGCGTTATCAACCCCTTTCATTTTTCAGTAAATTATGAACCGCTTCACAGATTTTGATAATATTTGGCCACAATGTATGTCATTGGATGGTGCTTTGTTTTGCACACGGTACATGTCACTGAGGACTTAGTTAACCTTGTTTAAAACATTTTTGTTTATTCAATAACTAATGAACCGCTACACCTATTTTGATAATATTTGGACACAATGTGTCTATAGTTGGTGCATTGTTTTGCAATAGACCCATGTCCAACCACCCAGTCCACTGAGGACTTATGTTCACTTTGTAAGGCAAATGTTTTTGTTTTATTTTATTATCAAGGATGCCAGCGAGGGGATTAGCTTAGTGATAATGATGCCCGTGTTCGCCTATTATTTTGAAGAATGGCATAAGTTGTGTAAGGCTGTAAGGGAAACCATACAGATAGATAATCTTAATTTGTCCTGTTCAAATGATTATCAGTCAGGGGTGTAACTGATTTCAATTATGTTCGTGATAAATTGATAGAGATGTGTTTGCAGGTCATGCATAATTGTCTCCCTTTGCGAATAACGCGTGTCGGTTATGTTGGCTGAATGAAATTTTACGCTGAAAACGGGGTTTCAACTTAGATTCTACTCATCATTCGCATTGGTTCGTGTTATAGATCAGTATATTCCATTAGTAAGTAATGTAACTATGTATATAGATTGACATTCACTGGCACGAGTGGCACGGAAATTGCCGAGTTTATGCACATTTCGCGCCCTATTTTTGTACAATAAAGGCTATGTTTACTGGTGTTTTGTGAAGCTCTGAAAGTTTTCACGAGTGATTGTATAGTTTTCCAGTATATATCAACACCTTGTAAACACTTTTAAACATGTTTCTTCGTTGCGCATCGTAGATTAGCGTTGCGCAAAGTCTTCAACGTGCATAGGTAATTCCCGGGATAACGTGCTTCAGTTATTATTTTTGGCGCCATGTTTTATCGATGCTTGCTGCAAGATAACTCTGTAGGGCTTGTCCCGATAAGACAGTTAGTCCATTGCTTGCCTGCTCTTTGATTGTGGGTTATGACTATTGTAATTGTAAAGATGATTATGGTCAGATGGTGATCAGATATGCCCCGTGGTTTTGCCAGCAGTCTGCGTGGTCTACACTGCCGGTGTAAGCAGCATTAGACAAGACAATCATGACAATGCTGACATGGAACTGTTTCATTGATTAATAAACGTGGTAGGTTCCGGTCAGACTGCGCATATAATGTGTATGGTCGCATGGGCAGCGGTCAAATCAGTTTCCGCGCACGATGATCAGGATCTCAGGCCGTCAAGTGAGGGATGGGTCCAAAAAAATAGGAAAATAGGAATTCAGACGGTGAAAAAATAGGTCTAAAATAGGAATAAAATAGGAATATATAGTCTAAAATAGGAATAAAATGATATTTTAAGATTTGTTCCTAATACATTGTATGGCCAACCTGACCTTTTAATATTTGTATTGATAATTTGTATTGTATTGCTCAAAGACTATAACTTTTAAGTTATGAATTGCTTCAAGATCCAAAAACAAGATTTTGACACACTACTTGTGCTATATTAATTAAAGTAATGTACATATATGTTGGCCGACATACCTTCAGCCAACCCAATCCACCCTTGTCTTTTTGTTTTGAATATATATATATATTTTATTAATGAGAATGCTGGATGTGGTGTTGTATTAATACAGAAACAATAAGCAATTTTAATATTTATTGTTTGCCTTAGTTTCTCGACCAATGAAAGAATAGCATTATGTCTCAATCACATGCGACTCTTTCTCCAATATCCACTAAATTTATTCATTAAATTTTCCGATATGTAGACAGTTATATTTAGATCCAGACGTCACGGCTTGTTGTCAGAAATGCACATAGCATGCATCCTGTTGTGACGTATACATGTGTGCTGCGGTGTCAAAGGGCCAATAACGTAGTAGTATCCCAAGTCGAAAGCTCGAATGGGTGAGACTTGCATTGAAGCAAACATGTGTAGACGAACTAATTTCTTGCTCTCGCTACTGCTTAATTGAAATTAATTTATTTAAAAATTCAATATATGAACCATAACCATCATAGGCTGCGGAATGGAAAAATTATTGGACATTTTTTAAATTTAATGGGCGTGAAACGCCATTTCCTGCATCCTCAGGGCCCAGTCTTGAGGGCCCAAATGGCCCGATGTTGCAAGGGGGGTCCTGGGACATGCTCCACAGTAAATTTTGAAAATGTAAGAGGCGTGAAACGCCATTTGCTGCATTCTCATGTCCCAGTCTTGAGGACCCAAAGGGTCTGGATGTTGCTAGGGGGGTCCGGGCGCATGCTCCCCTGATTTTTTTTTTGAAATCTAAGAGGAGTGAAACGCCATTTTCTGCATCCTCAGGGCCCAGTCTTGAGGCCCAAATGACCCGATGTTGCTAGGGGGTCCTGGGACATGCTCCACAGTAAATTTTGAAAATATAATAGGCGTGAAACGCAATTTCCTTCATTCAGGTCCCAGTCTTGAGGACCCAAAGGGTCTGGATGTTGCTAGGGGGGTCCGGGGGCATGCTCTCCCAATTTTTTTTTGAAATCTAAGAGGAGTGAAACGCCATTTCCTACATCCTCAGGGCCCAGTCTTGAGGGCCCAAATGGCGCGATGTTGCTAGGGGGTCCGGGGGCATGCTCCACGGTAAATTAGTGAAACGCCATTTCCTGCATTCTCAGGTCCCAGTCTTGAGGAATTTTCGGAAATCGAAGAGGAATGAAACGCCATTTCCTGCATTCTCAGCAAGTTTATTACATAATTATTATTTTAACAAAATGCCCCCCCCCCCCCACTTCCGCCGCCCCTGACCATTACATACAGCAACATTAAGCAATATTATATAACCACATATTGAATGTTGTGTTGGCTATTACACAAGCTGGCAAAGCATTAAGTTGGTTAGCTAACAAGGCAACAATAGACAAGGAATATTTGCATATAGCCAGATAAAATGGACCACATATCATAATATTGACTATTTATTGGTGTTTCAGACTCGGAAAGCTGCAACTTAAGTGTACAGAGCCGGTAATACACCTGTATTTGCCAATTCAGCACTGTTTGTTTGTTGGGGTTTAACGGCCTATCAACAGTTAATGTTAATGGGTTTAGTACTAAATCCCATATATTACCTGTACAAGTACATGTCTATGTTCAAGTACATGTACAAATGGGGGGAAAATCCAAAAATCAGAACTGAATATTTACAATAACAAAACTATATATTCAGCCCTGAAATCAGAATATTCCTGATCTGATGTCAGGTCCTCGCCACACCAGAATCACTTGGCCCCTCCCAAAAGCAGTAGGATCAGTAATAATCTTACTACTTTTATAATGGGCAATAACCCAATTCAACTCCCAGGTAACTAAAGAGCCAACGATAACAAGAGGTGTAGGAGAACATCATAGATCGACTACGAGGGTTGTCGATGTACACATAGCTTGACAAACAAGGCGGCTGCGGCCTGCATAAAAACCTTAACCAAGGGGAATTAACTAAGTAATTCAAGGTTAAATGTAGGTCAAGGTCAAATATAGGTCAGGGGTTGTTGATGTACATCACTAGGAGATGAAGTTGTCCAAGTATGGTTGGTGTAGGGCCAGGAGTATTCCATCTACAAGCTTGACTAAAAACCTTAACCAAGGGGAATTAGCTAAGTAATTCAAGAGGAAATGTAGATCAAGGTCAAATATAGATCGGGGGTTGTTGATGTACATCCCTATGAGAAAATGTTGTCCAAGTATGGTGTATGTATGCACAATAGTATTCCATGTAAAAGCTTGACTAAAAACCTTAACCAAGGTTGACTAGAAACCTTAACCAAGGGGAATTAAGTAAGTAATTCAAGTGGAAATGTAGGTCAATGTCAAATATAGATCAGGGGTTGTTGATGTACATCACTAGGAGATGAAGTTGTCCAAGTATGGTGGGTGTAGGGCCAGTAGTATTGCATATACAATCTTCGACTAAAAACCTGAACAAAGGGGAATTAACTAAGTAATTCAAGAGGAAATGTAGGTCAAGGTCAAATATAGATCAGGGGTTATTGATGTACATCGCTATGAGAAAAGGTTGTCCAATTATGGTGTCTGTATGCACAATACTATTCCTGGTGTCTGTATGCACAATAGTATTCCATGTACAAGCTTGACTTAAGACCTTAACCAAGGGGAATTAACTAAGTAATTCAAGAGGAAATGTAGGTCAAGGTCAAATATAGATCAAGGTTTATTGATGTACATCGCTATGAGAAAATGTTGTCCAAGTATGGTGTCTGTATGCACAATAGTATTCCTGGTGTCTGTATGCACAATAGTATTCCATGTACAAGCTTGACTAACAAGAGCTGTATGAGAACAGCATAGCTCGACTACGAGGGTTGTCAATGTACACATAGCTTGACAAACAAGGTGGCTGCGGCCTGCATAAAAACCTTAACCAAGGTTGACAAAAAAACTTAACCAAGGGAAATTAAGTAAGTAATTCAAGGTTAAATGTATGTCAATGACAGATATAGGTCAGGGGTTATTGATGTACATCACTAGGAGATGAAGTTGTCCAAGTATGATTGCTGTAGGCCCAGGAGTATTCAATATACAAGCTTGACTAAAAACCTTAACCAAGGAGAAACAACTAAATAATCCAAGGATAAAAGTAGGTCAAGGTCAAATATAGGTCAGGGATTATTGATGTACATCACTAGGAGATGAAGTCGTCCAAGTATGGTTGATGTAAGCCCAGGAGTATTCCATATACAAGCTTGACTATAAACATTAACCAAGTAATTCAAGGTTAAATGTAGGTGAAGGTAAAATATAGGTCAGGGGTTATTGATGTACATCCCTATGAGAAAAAGTTATCCAAGTATGGTGTATGTATGCACAGTAGTATTCCATATACAAGCTTGACTAAAAACCTTAACCAAGGTTGACTAAAAACCTTAACCAAGGGGGATTAACTAATTAATTCAAGGTTAAATGTAGGTCAAGGTGATATATAGGTCAGGGGTTGTTGATGTACATCACTAGGAGATGACGTTGTCCAAGTATGGTTGGTGTAGGGCCAGGAGTATTCCATCTAAAAGGTTGACTAAAAACCTTAACCAAAGAGAATTAACTAAGTAATTGAAGAGGAAATGTAGGTGAAAGTCAAATATAGATCAGGGGGTTATTGATGTACATCCCTATGAGAAAAGGTTGTCCAAGTATGGTGTCTGTATGCACAATAGTATTCCATGTACAAGCTTGAGTAAAAACCTTAACCAAGGTTGACTAAAAACCTTAACCAAGGTGACTTAAGTAAGTAATTGATGAGGAAATATAGGTCAAGGTGAAATATATATCAGGGGTTGTTGATGTACATCACTAGGAGATGAAGTTGTCCAAGTATGGTGGGTGTAGGGCCAGTAGTATTCCATATACAAGCTTGACTAAAAACCTTAACCAACGGGAATTAACTAAGTAATTCAAGAGGAAATGTAGGTCAAGGTCAAATATAGATCAGGGGTTATTGATGTACATCCCTATGAGAAAAGGTTGTCCAAGTATGGTGTCTGTATGCACAATAGTATTCCATGTAGAAAGCTTGACTAAAAACCTTAACCAAGGTTGACTAAAAACCTTAACCAATGGGAATTAACTAAGTAATTCAAGGTTAAATGTAGGTCAAAGTCAAATATAGGTCAGGGGTTGTTGATGTACATCACTAGGAGATAAAGTTGTCGAAGTATGGTTGGTGTAGGGCCAGGAGAATTCCATCTACAAGCTTGACTAAAAACCTTTACGAAAGAGAATTAACTAAGTAATTCAAAGGAAATGCAGGTCAAGGTCAAATGTAGGTCAAGGTCAAATATAGATCAAGGGTTATTGATGTACATCCCTAGGAGATGAAGTTGTCCAAGTATGGTGGGTGTAGGGCCAGGAGTATTCCATCTACAAGGTTGACTAAAAACCTTAACCAAAGAGAATTAACTAAGCAATTGAAGAGGAAATGTAGGTCAAGGTCAAATATAGATCAGGGGTTGCTGATGTACATCCCTAGGAGATGAAGTTGTCCAAGTATGGTGGGTGTAGGGCCAGGAGTATTCCATATACAAGCTTGACTAAAAACCTTAACCAAGGGGAATTAACTAAGTAATTGAAGTGGAAATGTAGGTCAAGGTCAAATATAGACCAGAGGTTATTGATGTACATCCCTATGAGAAAAGGTTGTCCAAGTATGGTGTCTGTATGCACAATAGTATTCCATGTACAAGCTTGACTAAAAACCTTAACCAAGGTTGACTAAAAACCTTAACCAAGGGGAATTAACTAAGTATTTCAAGAGGAAATGTAGGTCAGGGTCAAATATAGGTCAGGGGTTATTGATGTACATCGCTATCAGAAAAGGTTGTCCAAGTATGGTGTCTGTATGCACAATAGTATTCCATGTACAAGCTTGTCTAAAAACCTTAACCAAGGTTGACTAAAAACCTTAACCAAGGGGAATTAACTAAGTAATTGAAGAGGAAATGTAGGTCAAGGTCAAATAAAGATCAGGGGTTATTGATGTACATCACTAGGAGATGAAGTTGTGCAAGTATGGTGGGTGTAGGGCCATTAGTATTCCATATACTGCTTGACTAAAAACCTTAACCAAGGGGAATTAACTAAGTAATTCAAGAGGAAATGTAGGTCAAGGTCAAATATAGATCAAGGGTTATTGATGTACATCGCTATGAGAAAGGTTTTCCAAGTATGGTGTCTGTATGCACAATAGTATTCCATGTACAAGCTTGACTAAAAACCTTAACCAAGGGTGACTAAAAACCATAACCAAGAGGAATTAACTAAGTAATTCAAGAGGAAATGTAGGTCAAGGTCAAATATAGATCGGGTGTTATGGATGTACATCACTAGGAGATGAAGTTGTCCAAGTATGGTGGGTGTAGGGCCAGTAGTATTCCATATACAAGCTTGACTAAAAACCTTAACCAAGGCGTGACGGTGACGCCGACGCCGACGCCGGGGTGACAACATAAGCTCTAACTATTCTTCGAATAGTCGAGCTAAAAACTTACCTGAGGGCCAAACCAGGCAAATCGTGATTCCTATAAGGAAGAACCCATACCGATAATTTACGCCGTCTCATTCGCCCGACCACCACCCACCAATTCAGCACTGAATTTATGTATTGATTTGATTTCAAGTGCCCTTACGACACCAAAATCATTTTCTAGGTCTGTTATTTTTAATCACCACTTACAATATTAAACTACATGTAGGACATAATAATAATTCCTACAGCAATTCGTTTCTAGGAATCAAGAGACAGCAGTGACCCACCCATCTCCACATATATTGTAGGGCTTAGACTATATAGAAAGCTAGTGTTTTCAAACACAGAATGACAAAAGGGTAGTATTAAAGCAGCTTACAACAAGGTAGACATTAGCAGCAATCACTTTATAATCATCATTGATGAATTGGTTGAACATTTATTTATATTACTAACTAGAAAATGTGTTCATAGAACATGGATGCACCCACCGACAGCCTTGATAGTAAAAGGGCACCGTTATTACAAAGCTCAGGCTAATCCCAAGACAGACATTGTGGGTAAATATTATTGAAAATGGTGAACGAGTTAAGGAGTTATTGAGAAAAAATTAAATATTTTAAACACATTTGCCTTACAAACAAGGTGAACATAAGTCCCCAGTGACCTTGACCTTGGCTGTTCGGGCGTGGGTCGTATGCGAAACAAAATACCATCCCTGGACAGACAATGTGGGCAAATACGATTGTAATTGATGAAGGAGTTATTGAGAAAGCATTAAAAACTTAAACACATTTGCCTTACAAACAAGGTGAACATAAGTCCCCAGTGACCTTGACATTGGCTGTTCGGGCGTGGGTCGTATGAGAAACAAAGCACCATCCCTAGACAGACATTGTGGGCAAATATTATTGAAATTGATGAAGGAATTAAGGAATTATTGAAAACTTATGCATTGCCTTACGGACGAACGGACACATGCACGGATGGATAGACTGGGGTAAAACAATAAATTGTTGGTTGCATAATACATTTTAAAGACATTAATTTTCAGAGCAATTACTCTTGATTGTGTGACAGACACCCTTAGCATACCACATCAAATAGCCAAGATATCCAAATAATTTGAGAATGAGAAATAGGATACTGTGCACTATTCTACTCCTCATCCTGACGTAAGGCACATCACCATATCCAGCACCGATAAATATATATTTAATCTTGTAGCAAATTTACATTACATTCCGGTATGAACAGTATTTAGTATATTAAAGTTAATGATTATGCATTTATTTGCTATGAAGATTTAATCACATCATGAAGACAGGATGAGGATGATGAAATGGAGTTTAATGTCCATTCAATAGCCAAGGTCATATAAAGTCGGGAGTACACATGTAGTGTGAAGAGAAATCATAAGTCAGCATTGAATTACGAAGACATGATTTAGTGCGTTATTTAGTGCGTGTTCAATAGTGATACGTATATAAGTTAAAGTCGTGTAGATCATGTGCATTCTACATATTTCTACGCTAGATCACTGATCAATAACATGCATTATTATACCCGCCCCCCGCAACGAGTTGTGGCGTGGGGGTATACTGGAGTCAGGTTGTCCGTCCGTCCGTCCGTCCGTCCGTGCGTCACTAAGCTTAACATCAGAGAAATATGTATAACTTCCTTCAGCTAACATGCTTAATATTTCACACATGCATTCCTGTAAGGCTCTACTACCATGCGGTAGCCTGTAACCGTTAACCCATAATCATTGCAAATATTGTACAGTGGAACCTCTCTAAACCGGACACAAAGAAAACATCTGTGATCTTATTTTAGACGCAGGCATTCGGCGTGTTTCGGCTTTCATCGGTATAACTATATATATACGAACAAGGCTTCTAACTTTGGTAGGACACAACCTGGTTTCACAACACATTTTTCGATTTTATTAATGCTAATTATATATTAATGTGAATATTTTAGCGGAAACTCAAAGTGCACATGTTCATTTGAGAATTATTATTATCTTGCTAAAATAATATAGTTAGAACATATTTATGCAAATAATATCGAATTACAGCTCCTTTTCCTAGGTCGGACACAACCTCGTATCAGAACAATTAAATGAAATAATGTTTTTAATGCTCTAACATCAATATTGTAGTGGAAAGTTCATATGGTCATTTGAGAAATATCGATATCCTGCTGAAGAAATATATAGAAAATTACAATGTTAAACATGTTGTGTCCGACCAAAGTTAGAAGCCTTGTTCATATATATATAATATATATAGAGAGAGGTATACCGATGAAAGCCGAAACACGCCGAATGCCTGTGATTTTAGATGGGTTTCTTGGTCATTTCTCAGATAATAATGTATGTTCATGATTGAAAAGCATACACATACATTTCAGAATTTCATGTGCCTGGTTTACAGAGGGACATCTCTAAACTGGACACCCGGGGGAGTCTTTAATATATATATATAGTATTAAATAAAGAAGTAAGAATATCGTTTTCAGTATATAGTATTTTACTTTTTTTTAATATTTCAATCCATGATCTACATATCATAACATATTTACAAGTCACCGATAAATGCACATAGTTTATCATGTTTACAGATGTGCACACTATTAGAAAATGTTTTCCAACAAAATGATCAGGGTTTACTATGTTTGCAGACTTATTGTTATAAAACGGTTCAAATGCAAATTACTTGTCAGGGGTCGGTTTCACTAAACTTCGTACAACTAAAATATTAGTAAGTGCAAATTTAGGATCGTCTAGGAATTTCAATTGATGGATTTACATTTATTGAGCATAGGCTGCATATGCTCAATAAATGTAAATCTAATAATTGTTTACAAGAACACATTGTTAATGTAAAATTTACAGACTATAATAATTTTGCTCTTACAAACATTTTAGTTGTACGAAGTTTAATGAAACGGCCCCCAGGGTTTACAATGTGTGCATAAATTAGTGCATAACAGACAGATAATAGATCATAATCTACACTGTTTTTTACAAGAATTACATTTATTTTGCCAGCAGCTCCAGATATGAATGTATTTCCATAAACATACAACGAGTGCAACAGTGTGCATATGCTGACAATTCTGATCAAATATCATACTGATGTAGCCCGATAACAATCTATATAGCGTGTTAGCAGCATGAAATAAATGAATGGCGAAAAGTACAGTTTGTTTATTTGTTTGTTGGAGTTTAACAGCCTATCAACAGCTAAGTCATCGGTTTAGTTTGTTTGTTTGTTAGGGTTTAACGGCCTATCAACAGCTAAGGCCATTTAAAGGTACATGCCCACTCAGTAGGCACAAAATGTTATTTATACCAGAGACATCATCGGAGACATTTTCTGGCAAAATAAGCATTCATTCACCATTACCCTACGTATTGAGTGGCATTATTATACATCTCATATCAGAAGTAAATGTCCAGACTGATATCAGGGGCGATAACGGTGTTTCCTTAAACTATTTATTTTCCGTATTTAATTTTTGATGTGCAATGATCATACTTTATAATCGGCCAAAAAGATTATTAATTCAGGTGGCGCATTTAATTAATATAAATAATTAAAACATGTTATGCTTCATTTGCATATGAAAATAGCCTGATACCGCCGCGTGTCACTATCAGTAAAATAAATATTACTAAATGATTATATCTGTATATCGGGCACTAGTAACTTTTAGAACTGGTGGAATAGTGACACAATTATACACTTATTTAATTGATATAAAGAACATTTTGTGCCTACTGAGTGGGCATGTACCTTTAAGGCTGGGTCAATGGGTTTAGTACTAAATCCCATATATTACCTGTACAAGTTCATGTACATGTTCAAGTACATGTACAAATTGGGGGAAAATCCCAAAATCAAAACTGAATATTTACAATAAAAAATCTATATATTCAGCCCTGAAAACAGAATAATCCTGATCTGATGCCAGGTCCTCGCCACACCAGAATCACTTGGCCCCCTCCCAAAAGCAATAGGATCAGTAACAATCTTACCACTTTTATAATGGGAAATAACCAAATTCAACTCCCAGGTAACAAAAGAGCCAAAGATAAAAACGTACCTGAGGGCCAAACCAGGCAAATCGCGATTCCTATAAGGAGGAACCCCTACCGTTAATTTACACCTTCGTGTTCACCCGACCACCACCCACAATCGGTTTAGTACTAAATCCCATACATTACCTGTGCAATTGGGGGGAAATCCCAAAATCAGAACTGAATATTTACAAAAAAGAAACTATATATTCGCCTCTGGAATCAGAATAATCCTGATCTGATGCCAGGTCCACGTCATACCAGAATCACTTAACCCTCTCCCAAAAGCATTAAGATCATTTTTGTTTGTTTGTTGGGGTTTATTGTTTGTTTATGTTTGTTTATTGGTGTATTGACCTATCAACAGCTAAGGTCATGTAACGCCGGGCAAACGGGTTTGATCCCGTTTTAACCTGCTGCATTGGGGTAAAATCCCAAAATAAGAACATTTTATTTACATCGACCAAAAATATATTCAGCCCTGAAATTAGAATAACCTGACCTGGTGCCAGGTCCATACCACACCAAAGTCACTTGGCCCCATCCCCTAAAATAGGATTACGAATTATGGTAAAACTCACATAGGGGAATAACCAGATTCAACTGTCACATACAAAATGGCAATGAGAGGGCCAAACCAGGTCTCCAGTCGGGATTTCGGTTAGGATAAACCCCGATCGTTAAATTACCCATCGCATTCACCCACCTGCAACCCACCTGTTGGGGTTTAACGGCCTATCAACAGTTAAGGCCAGGTCAATGGGTTTACAGTAGGATCAGTAATAATTTTACTAATGTTTTAATGGGCAATAACCCAATTCAACTCCCAGGTAACAAAAGAGCCAAATATAAGAACGTACCTGTTTGTTTGTTTGTTGGGGTTTAACGCCTATCAACAGCTAAGGTCGGGTCAATGGGTTTAGTACTAAATCCCATATATTACCTGTACATGTACATGTACAAATGGGGGGGGGGGGGGGAATCCCAAAGTCAGAACTGAATATTTACAATAAAAAAACTATATATTCAGCCCTGAAATCTGAATAATACTGATGATCTGATGCCAGGTCCTCGCCACACCAGAATCACTTGGCCCCCTTCCAAAAGCAGTAGGATCAGTAATAATCTTACTACTTGTATAATGGGCAATAACCCAATTCAGCTCCCAGGTAACAAAAGTGCCAAAGGTAAAAACGTACGGAAGGGCCAAACCAGGCAAATCGTGATTCCTATAAGGAGGTACCCCACCGTTAATTTCCGCTGTCGCGTTCATCCGACTAACCACCCGCTATGTACAAGTACATGTTCATGCTCAAGTACATGTACAAATGGGGGGGGGGGGGGGGGGGGCCAAAATCAGAACTGAATATTTACAATAAAAAATCTATATATTCAGCCCTGAAATCAGAATAATCCTGATCTGATGTCAGGTCCTCGCCACACCAGAATCACTTGGCCCCGTCCCAGTAATAATCTACACAACCTTTGTAATCCATATAGAACTGCATACAAAAATGTAGAAACAATTATTATATTAAAAAGGTAATATTTTCTCGGCATAAAAACACCAAGGTGCACATCTTCAATATATGTAGAAGACGTGGGTATCGTTTCACATCAATTGACTGAAAGGTTGTAGAGGAATAGTGTACACAAAACTCTGTACCCTATATAGAATTACATACACAAATGTAGAAAAAATAGCCAAGTTAAAAAGGTGATATTTTTGTTAAAAGATATACATTTGTCCGTCATAAAAACACCAAGGTGCACATCTTCAATATGTGCAGAAGACATGTGTATAGTTTCAGATCGATCGACGGAATGGTTTTAGAGGAGTAGTGTACACAAGCTGTGCAGTTTTTCTGTTTGCTGCCCGCCTGTCGCCCGGTAAAACATAATACATACGTATGAAAAGTAAATTTTGTTTTCAATCAGTGTAGACTCATTGAATGTGGTTCAGCCAGTCTAAGGCAGAAGGGTGACTGGGAAGAACCCCTATACATTTTATATGGTCAGATGCAGTTGTACAGCTGGCTGCCAAAGTGAACACAACAGTTGGACAGTGTAGATCTGTGTTATGCCGGGGTTTGTCAGTTGATCAGACATGGGACCAGTACATCTAATTTTGTCATGGCTTGTCACAAATAACAGAAAGGATGCAAAGAGAATTGACCAAGTTCAAATGTGAATGTTACCCCAAATAAAACTCTTTATATTGAAGGACAGCATAGACCATGATCTCTCGGACATACATTTGATTTATTTATTGGTGTTTAACGGCCTATCAACAGGTTCGATCCCGCATTTACCTTGCGAGAGGGGTGGGGGGGGTAACCAGAATCAACTTTCACATCCAAAGACAAAGACGTGCCTGAGGGTCAAACCAAGTCTCCTGTAGGGATTCCGGAAAGGACGAATGACGATCGTTAAATGACCCATCGCATGCTCCCAACCAACCACCACCGGGCAGACATGGAACATGCTGATCTGGGATTGCGCTGGTAGTATATGTTGTAAGATAATTTTGTCAGTTGTCCGGCCAATATGGCATCCAAACCGCCAGTCATTCATGAAGAAATAGACCCACGTCTGACAAAATCGGAATAGGCAACACTTGTAAACAGGATCTACACTGTTTGCCATAATATCAATATAATTATGATAATTATGTACATCCATGCAATCTGGGCAGGGTGTTTACTGTTCGAAAATCACTCGGTTAAATATTCAGTGAATTACTATCAGGCAAGGTGTCTCAGATGACACCCATACAATTTAGTTTTAACTACATGGGTCGACAAGCTGATCAGGATCTACACTGTTTAGAAATGTAAGAAGCCCGTGTTGTCAGATTGCAGCACATCTTACATACCAAGTGTGACTAATATCTACATTTGTTTCAAATCGCACATTATCCTTTTTGTTCACTAGCCACAACTAGATGGCCGCGCCGCGGCCTGCATGTCGCGCCTTGTGGCGAGGCATGGACACTAAAAAAAAAAGATATAGTATAACGAAAAACTTTATCCAAAAAACTTAACCAAACACTTTAACCGGACACACGTATGTACGTATGTACGTACGCCAAAGTGCCGACTATATCATGCTTTCCACAAGCGGGCACGAAAAAACTTTAACCAAAAACTTCAAAGTAATTTGACCTTGACATTGGGCACAGGGGCCGCACGGGAGGGGGGTAGAATGAAAATATAGATGATGATAAACACCCATGTGAAGTTTCAAGGTAATGGGCAAAGCAGTTGCAAAGATATAGTATAACGAAAAACTTTAACCAAAAAACTTAACCAAAAACTTTAACCAAAGAACTTAACCAAAAACTTTAACCAAAAAATTTAACCAAAAATTCAAAGTAATTTGACCTTGACATTGGGCACACGGGCCGCACAGGAGGGGGGTAGAATGAAAATATAGCTGATGATAAACACCCATGTGAAGTTTCAAGGTAATGGGCAAAGCAGTTGCAAAGATATAGTATAACGAAAAACTTTAACCAAAAAACTTAACCAAAAACTTTAACCAAAGAACTTAACCAAAAACTTTAACCAAAAAACTTAACCAAAAACTATAACCGGACACACGTACGTACGTCTACGTACGCCAAAGTGCCGACTATATCGCGCTTTCCGCAAGCGGGCGCGACAAAAATGACCTTGACAAGGAAGAAAACCAGTTGAGGTACGTATTGTTTTAGAAGTTTCTCTTCCAGGTATACGAAACTACACCATTTTTAAATCCAGGCACATACAATAATTCAAGTTTCAACAATATATTTGTATGCATCCGTATCAAATGTTTGGATACATAGTAAAGCAGAACTACCAACCAGTGTTGATGAATGCGCATGTACAAAATGATACCCAAATGTGTAGCATGCTAATGATGGCAAGAAAAGCAACAACACCAAAATGAAAAATACTAAAAATTGACATTGGTTTTGTATTTAATAGATAATTCTAGTGGCTTTATCATTGCAAATATCCAAACGTTTTGTTTTTTTTACAAATAAAACAGTGACAATTGCTACGGAAGGTTTGTCAGTATAAACATAGCATGCATTCACAACATGGTAGCCAGTGATCTTCTGGAAACGACAGGAGGGGCGTTACAACAAGACTGGAGAATGGTTCAGTGAGAGAGAGTGAGTGAGTGAATAGGGTTTAACGTCCGCTTTTCTGACATAGAGGTACAAGCCTCAGGGAGTCTACACGCAGACGGGTCAACGGGGTCGTGTCCCGTGTCCACCTGTCCAAGGTCAGTGAGAGAGAATTCATGACACTTGCAGTGTGAGACATCAATCAATGCTATACTGTGTTCATCAACAAGTTTAAATTGTGCATCAGTACATGTGCCAGAAGCAGAAGCCATCTAATTCCTTTACATTTCATTACATGCAGCCCCACAACCAAACCAGAAGAGAATGTTAGGAAAATTAGTGACAAAGTAAAAAAAAAAAAGAAATGTAACAACATAAAACAGCCATGCTACAGTGCTTGCTATACCGGTCTGGCAAACACTGTAGACACGTGTCAGACTGATCCAGACATGTACCGGTTACAAACTCTGAACTCTGTGCATAATTTAAACAGACTTCTTAATTTTGATTTCCGCAACAGACGTTATGGTGTACTCAAGGTAGCAACTTTGTATGTTTTCATACGTTCACTGCCTGTGCCTCGAATTCACCCCCATCGTACAATGCTCCATGCTCTTTGTAACGACCATCATAGCGGTAACCATTTCTCCCCATGTTCTGATTGTATGTTATATAGAATAGTCAGATGGAAACATTAGGGAACAATTGACATATTATCGTTCAAAATAAAGATTTTTGAATATTTGAATGATGAAACCGGATTTAAATCGAAATTCAAGACAACTGCCGTATTGTTAAAGGGAATTCTCACTCTGTTACTTAGTTTTCAATATATTTCTTATCACCAGCATTAGGATGACAGACATATGAATATCATGTTGTCCATTGTTCATACATCAACAGCAATTAATATAGCCACACGGAACTACAATGAAGCACAGGATGTGGATTCAAAGCTGAAGGTTGAAATTACCATTGCTGTTCACAACTTGAAATATTCTGCATCAAAGGTACGGTACATAACATCACCCTGTGTTTGCAATGGGTAACCTTATTTTCACAGCATAGATACAGGTCAGCATTTATTTGCAATCAGTGTAGATTCATTGAATGTAGTTTAGCCAGGCTAAGGCAGAAAGGTGACTGGGTATAACCAGTGTACATTGTATATGATCAGGATCAGATGCAGTTGACCAAAGTGAACAGTTGATGGGAAGACTATCATTTTCGCCTGCATGGTCAGCCTGCATATTAGCTGCAATGTTGGATCTACTCAGATTGTACAACTGAAATGAATGCTGACCTGTATATATGCTGTGTGAAAATATAAGTTTAGCCATTGCAAACACAGGGTGATGTTATGGGTACGTACCTTTGATGCAGAATATTTTAAGTTGTGAACAAAAATGGTAGTTTCAACAGTAGCTTTGAATCCACATCCTGTGCTTCATTGTATTTCCGTGTGGCTATTTAATTCCTGTTAATGTATGAACAATGGAAAATAGGATATTCAGATGTCTGTCAAACTAATGCTGGCAATACCTCAACTAGTTTCCTTACTTGTGAAGGTCATGTCATGGCCATTTTTGTGTCTAGTGAACAAAAAGGATAATGTGTGATATGAAACAAATGAAGATATATATTAGTCACACTTGGTATGTCAGATGTGCTGCAATCTGATAACACAGGTTTCTTACATTTCTGAACAGTGTAGATCCTGATCAGCCAGTCTACCCATGCGATTAACCTGAATGTTATGTCTGTCATGCTGAGTGACTAAGTCGCCTTGCATGGCAGCCATTACATTTGGGTTACCCGATAGTAATTCTCTGAATATTTCTCTAAATATTTCACTGAGAGATTTTCGAACAGTAAACATGGTAAACCCCCTGACCAGACTGCATGGATGCACATAATTATCTCGGTCTTCATTGATCGGAAGTGCAATAAGTCATATTTTGTCAGATTGCAAACAATGTTTGTTAGAAATATTAAAGTTTCTGCAGTGATATTATGGCAAACAGTGTAGATCCTGTTTACAAGTGTTGCATATTCCGATTTTGTCGGACGTTGGTCATTATTCATGAATGGCTATATGGGGTGGTTGAAGGCAATATTGGCGCCACAACTGACAAAACGGATCTTACAACATATACTACCAGTGCAATCCCAGATCAGCAAGTTCAGTCTGCCCGGTGTTGGTTGGTTGTGAGCATCTTTGGCTTTCCTGTGTATGAGAGTTGAATCTCCTTATAAGAGTAATCCTACCGGTACCGTATTACTTTTAGGAAAGGGCCAAGTGACTTTGGTGTGGTATTTACCTGGCAACATGTCAGGTAATTCTAATGTCAGGGCTGAATCAATCAAATTCATTGTCTGTCCGATCAGGGTCTATGCTGTTCTTCAATATAACAGTTTTATTTTGTAACATTGACATTTGAACTTGGATTGAAACAGTGGATACATATGAAACAAACTAGAAAGATATCAATTATGGTGCTTTCTCTCTGCATCCTTTCTGTTATATGTGACAAGCCATGAAAACACATGAAAACAGTAGATGCACTGGTCTCATATCGGATCAACTAACACACCCCTGCATAACACAGATCTACACTGTCCAACTGTTATGTATTCACTTTGGTAGTCAGCTGCACAACTGCATCTGATCCTGACCAGTCACCTTTCTGCCTTAGCCTGGCTAAAATTTACTTTTTATACAACATGTTTTAAAAAAACAATGCATACAAATGTATTATGTTTTACCGAGCGGCGGGCAGGCGGCAGACAGAAAAACTGCAGAGTTTGTGTACACTACTCCTCTAAAACCATTCAGTCAATCAATCTGAAACAATACCCACGTCTTCAACACATATTGAAGATATGCACCTTTGATTAAAATCTATTTTGCTTATGATTTTTACTTGATTGATGCATAAGCATCGAAGATTTGAAACAACTGTTGAGAAAAAATATTTCCTACATTTTGTTGTTGGTGATTGGCGACTTCATATTGTCATTCCAATAATTGTAAACCTGGATCAAACCAGCTATGCAGGATGATTAGTGTCTATACTGATTGCAATGGTTGCACACAAACTCTATACATACATACATATAATGCCTATCTCATTCTAGTCACCAGTTTGATTTATTATAATAATGCAGTATAACATCTTAAAATTTCAGACAAGTGTAGATCCATACTATTCTTGACATTTACCCATGCTCTTCATAATTTAATAGGTTCTTACTTATTGAATGGCGGACAATGTAGTCCAATTCCGATTTTTCAAATGCACATGTTGATCGGTGAAAATGCTAGTTAAAATTGTTTTTAGCAGCTACTCATGAAAAAGTTACAAAATAGTGGTTACCAGATGAAATAGGTTTATAATAGATTTACAGATGTTTCTACGTCCCAGTGACATAATCTCTCCAATATCACAATGACTACAGCAATTATATTAAAGATATAATTTACTGTATTGAGCCACCTTTCGTTTTGACCCACTATATTGCATCAACAATGAAAGTGACTCAAACCATTTGGTGAAAGAAACTTGCATTAGATCCATTAGGCTACTTATTATTTTGTTTTGCTACCTGCTAACAATAAATGTCATCGTTAAACAAAGCTTATCTCCTCGCTGCCAGCCTTGATAATAATAAAAAAAAATGTGGGTCGTACTGGCAGCCTTGATAATAAAACCAAAAAAAAAATGTTTTTAACATTTTTGCTTTACAAATTTGCCTTACACACAAGGTGAAAATAAGTCCTCAGTGACCTTGACCTTGGGCTGTCAGATGTGGGTGATATGTAAAATAAAGCACCATCACTACACACACATTGTGGCCAGATGTTGTCAAAATCAATGAGAGCGGTTCACGAGTTATTGAAAACTGAAGGTGTTACTAACGTACATACATATGTACGTACGCACACACGCATGCACACACGCACGCACGCACACACGTGCACGTACGTACATGGACTAACACTATATCCCCTCTTGCCTATCGGGGAGAGGATAACAATATTGTCAAATTGAAAATAGTTATTTTAAGAATGACAACATTATTTGTTTAAGGTGAAAACAGTTCCTGATTTAGAATTAAATAATTGTCTATTGAAGTTTTGAGCTACATGGATCCTCCAGATTATCGGACAAAAATTGTAGTGTTTTTACAATATCTTTCTTTAAATAGCAGCTATTGGCATACAATTTTCACAGAACAATCATCGGTTCTTGCTTTCTCAACGCATGTACATTATTTAGCAAAATATGCCATCTTTCTCACTTAAAATTTGATCACATCATCAGTCGTAAGATTGTCCCAAAATTAACATCTACAATCAGTTATCCGGACAAAAGTATAATAGTCTTGTAACTTCTATTCTCACATTGAAATCATAAGTTTATTGCCTGTAAACCAGTGTAAACAGCATTGTCTAGTTCTGCAGAAAAATCAGTCGCCCTTCCTTCTTGGAAAACACCATATTTATAGAATTTATTGTATTTATAGAACAACTCGGCAATGACGTAATGGGCACAATCGATTGTACATGTAGCATATGTACATGAAGATTGTAATAATTCCACTTGTTTTATCTACGCTCTTGTTGCACAGTCTTTATTCAGCCCAATCATTGGAACATGAAACGTCGCTGCTTGTTGTTGATTGTCACAGTAACCACTACCTGAAATGAAGAATAAACATTATATTATCACCACATGCAGACTCAATAATATTCTAAAAGGAATGGCACAAGACAACTAGACATTATGTTTGTAAAACAATCATGGATATGGCCCCTTAATTGGCATACTTGATGGAGAAACTCTTTTATCCCGTCAACTATGTCGCTACTAGACGTGAAAAGCAGGTACGTGTATTTTTTCTCGTTCACGTCTAGTAGATACGTCATTATGTATGACGTTACGTCATTATGTGAATGACGTAACACGATAATCTTGTCGCTTCAGAAGACAAACTTATGAGGCCACAAATGCATTTTTAGAGACATTTGAACAACTTTGATGTGGTTAACGGGATAAATAGAATATTATTATAGTGTCATGAACGTGAATAAATATCTGACTCGGCTCGAAATCAGGATGTGCTCGGCAAGCCTCGCCCATCCTGATTTCTCAGCCTCGACAGATATTTATTCACGTTCATGACACTATACTAATATTCTCTATACAATTGTTTTGCTACTGACGCAAATGAGCATGGACGGAAGTACGGAAACTCAAGAGCAAAGCAATATGGCCACCTTACTATCACATGGAGGGCATACATATTCCATACACTCATTCATCCAGTTTTCAGATTGACATAGCCTGGTAAGATCAAATAGTTGTTACTAATATTATTTTTTTGAAGTTAATATTTCATGACTGTGGTTTAGAATGTTTGGCATGTAACAAGAGTTGGCAGAAGACAATGAAGTGTGCCTTGTGGTGCTATTTTTCTAAAAAAATTTCACCTGTAAGCATTACTACATGACCATGACCTTGAGGTGGGATATGCACAACAAAGCATAATGCATAGACACATAGTTGCCACAAATAAGCAAAATATGCAATTCAGTTAAAAACTAGTCTATTTCATGAAACCCGCCCAAATTGTATGGCCATATTAACAATGCAGAAACAATATTTTTTTTATATTAAACTTGATCAAAATTTAAGAATGAGCCTTCAAATATTGATTTTATTACGAACAAGATTGCAAGGCCAGTCAGCAAGAGGAGATAACTCACTGAAAACCAATAGGGTTCTTCATCTTGACGTGATAAACTTGTATACTGAATTTGGTTACGATCTGTAACATGTGTAAAGTAGAAAATCAGTTATTGCGTGGACAAAGATACAAAGTCCAAAAATAAACAAAGAGTTCCGAAGTTCACAATATACGCCCGTCGAGGCAAGGCCAGTCAACAAGTGGACATAACTCACTGAAAACCAATAGGCTTCTTCATCTTGCCTTGATGAACATGTATACCGAATTTGGTTACGATCGGTGAAGTATATATACCATGCCATGCATATATACTCTGTTTTATTTCCCCATGTTGCATGTTATTCACTGCAATGGGATGTAAATAAAGATATGTTGAGTTGAGTTGAGAGAACTTGAGTTATTGCGTGGACAAGGATACAGAGTGCGAACATTAACAAGAGTTGTCAGAAGACAACGAAGCTCGCCTGTTGGCAGCCTCCCTGAAAACAGAAGTAAAACAAAATTTAACCCAACATTAAGTTTATGAACGCACTAAGTTGATTTTCTACAGCATGATAGCACATTCATACATTCATACATGCATTCCTCATGTGAATAGCTAAGTTTATGACCTTGACCTTGGGGAAAGGGGTGGGGGGTGGGTCATGGATTTGCGGTAGCACAATAGAGAGTCATCAGATGAATGCATGTATGAAATATTAAAGCGTTCACTGTAAAGAAACAGAAGTTACACAACATTTACCCCAACGTAAACATGTACCCCATTTACCCCAAGTTTGTGACCTTGGGGTAAGGGTTGGGTGATGGGTTGTGGATTTCCTACAGTATGATAGAGGGTCATCTGAGAAATGCATGTATGAAATATCAAGGCGTTCCATGACAGTTTATGAATGTGCTATGTTTGTAACATTGACCCTGGGGTAATGGGTGGGCGGTTTGGTCAGATGAATGCATGTATGAAAGATTAAGGCGTTCCATGAAAGGAAACAGATCTTATAAGACATTGACCCCAACGTTAAGTTTATGAATGTGCTAAGTTGTGACCTTGACCTTGGGGAAAGGGATGGGGGGGGGGGGGGAGAGGTGGGTCATGCAATTGTTATAGCACAATAGGGTAATATCGGATGAATGCATGTATGAAATATCAAGGCGTTCCCTGTAAAGAAACAGAAGTTACTAGAAATGTGGCCTGTCGGCACACGAATGCCCCCGCTGGCAGCCAAAGAAAACGAGGCAAATTTGATTATAAGCCATTTACCCAGACCGTTAAGGTTTCGAACGCACTAAGTCTGTAAGCTTGACCCTGGGCTTAGCGGGGGCGGGACGAATGTGGATTTGCCACAGGGCGGCAGAGGACCATTGGAGCAATGTGGGTGTGAAACGTGAAGCAGATCCGAGCAAGCATACAGAAATTATCCAGAAATTATCCAGAAATTATAAGCCATTTACCCGAGCGTTAAAGTTTCGAACGCACCAAGTCTGTGACCTTGACTCTGGGCTTAGTGGGGGCGGGACGAATGTAGATTTGTCACAGAGCGGTAGAGGACCATTGGAGCAATGCGTGTGTCAAATGTGAAGCAGATCCGAGCAAGGAGACAGAAATTATAAGCCATTTACCTGAGCGTTAAGGTTTCGGGACGTACGTACGTACGTCCGTACGTTACGTACGTACGGACGCCGGTAACACTATATGCCCCCCTCACCATCCGGTGGCGAGGGTATAATAAACAGACATTTACTCCAACGTTAAGTTTATGATGTTGATCTTGGGGAAAGGGGTTGGTGGGTGGGGGGGGGGGGGGGGCGTGGGTCATGGATTTCCTGTAGCACAATAGAAGCTCATCAGATGAATGCATGTATGAAATATCAAAGCGTTCCCTGTAACGAAATAGAAGTTACACCACATTTACCCTAAGATTGTGACCTTGACCTTGGGGAAAGGGGTGGGGGTGGGTAAAAGATTTGCACGATAGAGTATCATCAAATGAATGCATGTATGAAATATGAAGGCGTTTCCTGTAAATCAACGGAAGTTATACAATATTTACCCCAACGTTAAGTTTATGAACATGCTAAGTTTGTGACCTTGGGGTAAGGGTTGGGTGGTGGGTCATGTACTTGCTACATCAGGATAGAGGGTCATCTGAGGAATGCATGTACGAAATATCAAGGCGTTCCATGAAAGGAAACAGATGTTATAAGAAATTTACCCCAACGTTAAGTTTATGAATGTGCTAAGTTTATGTGTGACCTTGACCTTGGAGTAACGGCTGGGTGGTGGGTCATGGATTTGCTACAGCATGTTAGAGGGTCATCTGAGGAATGCATGTACGAAATATCAAGGCGTTCCATGAAAGGAAACAGATGTTATAAGAAATTTACCCCAACGTTAAGTTTATTAATGTGCTAAGTTTATGTGTGACCTTGATCTTGGAGTAAGGGTTGGGTGGTGGGTCATGGATTTGCTACAGCATGATAGAGGGTCATCTGAGGAATGCATGTATGAAATAGCAAGTGTTCCATGAAAGGAAACAGAAGTTATAAGACGCCGACAACGCCGGGGGTATGCCATAAGCTCTTCTGCACTTCGTGCAGGCGAGCTAAAAATGCCCGCCAAGGGTAGATAAGACTGCCCGACCACCCGACCGCCCGACCGCCCGACCGCCCGACCGCCCGACCGCCCGACCGCCTGACCGCCTGACCGCCCGACCGCCCGACCCGACCGCCCGACCGCCCGACCGCCCGACCGCCCGACCACCTGTACAAGATGACTACATATTACGGCCCCTTCACTCAAACATGGCACATTTGTATATACAAGAGGGTCATGATGGCCCTAATTCGCTCACCTGACTCCATGAACATCAGAGGTGAATGTGACATTGAGTTCATATGTGTTTTAACAAAATTGTGCTATTTTTAGATGGTGGTCATCTTGGATTAAGCGATGACCAAATCTGAAAATGCTTCACCCAAGGATCTTATCTTACTATGAAGTTTGGTCAGCATCGGCCATGTGGTTCCTGAGAAAAAGACGTTCAAAATCTCGAATAAATGGACCTATTGGTGGCCATCATGGATGACATAATCATCCGATTACGACATATTTCACCAGAGCAATCGCCTCATCGATACCTTCAATTTGATATATGACATGAGCATATTCGGTCAAAAATAAAATTTGACCCCCACGGGCCACGCCCATTTCTAACCTCGAGGTCACCATTTTTTGTTTTTTGTTATTAAATGGTTTATTTCCACTTTTAAATACAACATTTTATAAAGTTTACAAGAGAATATAGCTAAATGAAATACAATGATTACATATTATATTAAAAAGTGAAATGTATGGGAGAGTAAAGTAGTTAAGATATACAGAGCATGAAAAAGAAGGAAGAATGTAAGGGTTTCTTTCTCTGTGTTCACACCTGCTGGACCTGTGTAGTTTATATTTAATATAGAGATATGTTGTGCTTGATTGTTCGTGCGGTGCCATTTTAACACCTTTGAAAGAGCATTCTACATCGATCATTCCTACCAAGTTTCGTCAAAATCCGACATTCACCCCAACATTAAGTTTATGAATGTGCTAAGTTTGTGACCTTGACCTTGGGGAAAAGGGTGGGGTGGGTCATGGATTTGCTATAGCACGATAGATTATCATCAGATGAATGCATGTATGAAATATGAAGGCGTTTCCTGTATTTAAACAGAAGTTACACAACATTTACCCCGATGTTAATTTTATGAACATGCTAAGTTTGTGACCTTGACCTTGGGGTTAGGGTTGGGTGGTGGGTCGTGGATTTGCTACAACATGATAGAGGGTCATGTGAGGAATGTATGTGTGAAATATCAAGGTGTTCCTTGAAAGGAAACATATGTTATAAGACATTTACCCCAACGTTAAGTTTATGAGTGTGCTAAGTTTGTGACCTTGACCTTGGTGTAAGGGATGGGCGGTGGGTCATGGATTTTATATAGCACAATATAGTATCATTAGATGAATGCATGTATGAAATATCAAGGCGTTCCATGACAGGAAACAGATGTTATAAGACGTTTACCCCAACGTTAAGTTTATTAATGTGCTAAATTTGTGACCTTGACCTTGGGGTAAGGGATGGGCGGTGGGTCATGAATTTGATATAGCACGATAAGAGTATCATCAGATGAATGCATGTATGAAATATCAAGGCGTTCCATGAAAGGAAACAGATGTTACAAGACATTTACCGCAACATTAAGTTGATGAGTGTGCTAAGTTTGTGACCTTGACCTTGGGGCAAGGGTTGGTTGTGGGTCATGTATACAGTATGATAGCAGGTCATCTGAGGAATGCATGTATGAAATAACAAGGTGTTCCATGAAAGGAAACAGAAGTTATAAGACATTTACCCCAACGTTAAGTTTGTGGACGCCGACGAGACGCCGACGTCGACGACGTCGGTGGTATGCCATAAGCTCTTCTGCACTTCCTGCAGGCGAGCTAAAAATGACCACCAAGGGGAGATAAGTCATCGGAAACTTTTGAAAATCAATAGGCTTCTTCGTCTTGCCGTGATAAACATGACGAATTTAGTTACAATCCGTCAAGTAGTACTCTAGTTATTGCGTGGACAAGCTGTGCCCGCCCGGTGTGATGGCTAAGTCATTAGTGGAAAAAGTAGGTCAAGGTCATAGAAAGTCAAACATTATATGTAAGTTACTGATGTAGAGCAGGAGTCGATTATTGTGTGTACGTTAGGGAGCCATAGGTGCTATAGTTACGGGGCGCCAAGTGGGACATGGCTCAATTTTGTCAACAAAATTCATTTTTGTGCCACAAAATTCAATTCTGTGTCACAAAATTCACTTTTGTGCCACAAAACTCAATTCTGTGTCACAAAATTCAATTCTGTGTCACAAAATTCACTTTTGTGCCACAAAATTCACTTTTGTGTAACAAAATTCAATTCTGTGTCACACAATTCAATTCTGTGTAACAAAATTCAATTCTGTGTTACAAAATTCAATTCTGTGTCACAAAATTCAATTCTGTCAATTCTGTGTAACAAAATTCAATCCTGTGTCACAAAATTCAATTCTGCACACGCATGTAAGAAGGACTACCATTGGTAAGAAACTGCACTGGAGAAATGGGTCACGGTCGCCGATCTACACATTCAATGTCGATGATTCATTTCTCATTCTGCCGATGATTCATTTCTCATTCTGCCATTTTGCTTCAACTATCTCCAAACAGTCAAACGTTGACAAACACATTCGTATTTAAACTCATTTGCATTATAATTGTACACATAATTCATGTACATGTAGATCTCCCGCGAGTACTGACGTCATTTATTGTGTATCGCAAGGTACATCTGCCCCAGTTAAATCAATAATACACGCGCTGTGGCCTGTGTTCTGACTGCTGTCTGTGTTTATAAACAGAATGTTGTGTATTGGGCCATTTGAGGAAACCATTTGTAGTATTTGTGTAGATACCATGGATACTAAGATGGTGTATACTGTAAATAATGCATGTAGACACTAGTTGCGAACACGTAACTTCGCAACTAGTAGACACAGATCCAATACCATTTGTTTCACAAGGTTAGATCTACTGTTAGAATATGACGTCATATAATGTCATTTTCGAGCATAAAACGTTACCTGATAAATAGAATACCAGACTAGTGTATTTTAATATCAAGTTTATCAGGCTCGGCTCGGAAACGATAGGAATTCCTCGGCAAGCCTCGGAATTCCTACGCGTTTCCTAGCCTTGCCTGATAAACTTGATATCAAAATACACTAGCCTGGTATTCTCTATATATGGGCATACTCTCAGGTCTAGCTATGTCCCGGCTACTTTAGGTTTGACCCTGTTTACATAATTGAGGGAAAATTCTGAATATTTTTCTTATTTCTCCTTCAAAGTATATATGCTTATATGGTGTGACCACTCATTTGTAATCATAATATAACCAAAATAACTGTCCATAAAGAAGTATAATATTGATATATTGGGTTATATTTTCGCATTGAAATATTTAAACCTGCAAGTGTACTCCACCATCTAGTAAAATGGACTAAGACCGATCTCAACCAATCAACGTAGAGATGACATAGACTATCCTACGCAAACTAATTTTTGTGTACAAAAATGAATTCTGTCCCACAAAACTGAATTTTCTTCACAAAACTCAATTCTGTCTTACAAAATTGAATCCTTTATAACAAAAATGAATTTTGTATACGAAACGTATGCAGAATTGAATTTTGTGACACAGAATTGAATTTTGTGACACAGAATTGAATGTTGTGACACAGAATTGAATTTTGTGACACAGAATTGAATTTTGTGACACAGAATTGAATTTTGTGGTTTTTAGTGTTACAAAACTCAATTTTGTACACATAATTAACCTGTCCTGCATGGCGCCCCGTAATAGTGGTTGAGGAAGTGACTCAAATGCAGAAAGTGGTCGAAATGCTATGGCTGGAAAGACCAGGGTAAATTATAATGCCCCCCACCCCCAAATAAATTAATGGGGACATGGGGACATTATTATAATCAGATGATCATAACCCACATATTAACCATTCTGAGGCATTTGGTTCTGGTGATCGCATGGGTGGACTATTCAAATCAATATGCATAATGATAAACAATATACAACTTGTGATGGCAGAGATTAAAGGTACATGCCCACTCAGTAGGCACAATATTTAAACTGTTCTTTATATCAGAGATATCAGCTGAGACATTTACTGGCAAAATAAACATTATTTCACCATTTCCACACGTACTGATTGGCATTATTATAATTTATATCCGACGTAAATTTTCCACACTGATATCAGGGGCGATAACCGTGTTTCCTTAAAATGTTAACGGACACTACTATTTATTGTCTGTATTTATTTTTTGATGTGCAATGATCATACTTTATAATCTGTCTAAAGTACTATTTCTTTAGGTGACACATTTAATTTGTATAAATAATTTAAAAATATCATGCCTCATTTGCATATGAAAATAGCCTGATACCACCGCGCGTCACTATCAGTAAAATAAATATTACTAAATGATTACATCGGTATGGCGGGCACTCGTAATGTTTAGAACTGGTGGAATAGTGACACAATTATACACTTATTTAATTCCGATAAAGAACACGTTGTCCCTACTGAGTGAGTGGGTATGTACCTTTAATATTTAAAAACACAAATGTTGCAAAAACTATTCAAATTCAAATTTCTATGTTATTTGGTATTGACTATGGTCATGCGGGCCATATGCGTGGGGCAAAGAGTATGGATGATGATAAACAAGAATATTAGTTTCAAGTCAACCAGACTAATCGTTGCAGAGATATAAGTAATTTAAAAACTTTAACACAGTTCCGACAGACAGATGGATATGGAAACATCCTTATGATCACTTAGTCTCACTTTCTGTATTGGCTTGACAAAAACAAGAATGCCAGGTCACTATATAAACCCTTCAAGGCAAGGTCAGTCGAAAAGTTTACAAAAAACTTCCAACATGAATTTCACAATTTATAATGTAACCTTGGGCATGGGAATACATCACATGGGTGGATTATAGAATGAAATGCATAACTTATAAGTCGAAAAGGGGGATAATCCATGACCCGGGGTCGTATTAAAACTCAAAATAAACTGTGCGCATATATTCATCATAACAAAGCTATATACCATGTTTCAGGTCTGTAGATAGTACGGTTTAAAGGTTTTATGACTTACAAGGTTGGTGACGGGACGGACGGACAAGGGTAACATTAAATGTCTCGTCTGTTATCGTGGTGGGGCATAAACAACTGCAGATAAAAATAATAAAAATATAAAGCAAATTACATATCAAGTGGTAGCTGCATGGTAGTTGACAGAAGAAACGATATGTTTGGAAAATGGCTTCAATTCGCCGAGTTCTCTGAAGCAGGGCCTGAATTATTCGCCCCTGTTAAGGAAATAGGTCATAGAAAGATGCACTTGGCCTCAATGATAACTGCTTCATAAGTGTGCTGTGACATATGAGTATAACATAATATGTGAATGACTATTATCTACGAGGGCCATTCTAAAAAGTGTTGATACTGTTGTGTTTACGTAGAACTTTGACAGCAAAGGAACTTGGGCTGTTCACAAAAGGGAAATCGATTATTCCCACTACGTATACAAAGTTACATTAAAATTCACTGAACCTTTTCGGAGATATTCAGTTTGGTAGTCGGTGTAGTTATATACACTAGCCAAATTACATGCAACTATGAAACAAATCTGAAATTAGAGCTTACATCAAAGTGCGTTGTTCTTTACGAATACCTGCAAAGCAGATTCTCAATCAGCTGCAGTTTTAGAGAAGGGAAGTTAGACCTTAATGACCAGGGTCGTTCTGGCAGACCCAAAACAGCAGTGATGCGTGAGAACATTGCTGCTGATTGAGGAAGACTCTAGCTAGGTACACGGTCTCAAATATAACATCTTTCCTTTTGTATCAGTTCATGAAATTCTCACCAAAAGTTTGGATCAAAACAGATTTGTGCTACATGGGTGCCCCACCTATTAACAAGGAGCAAAAAAAGCAAACAGGGTCAAATGTACCAAGGAAACACTAAAAAACTTTCAAAATTAAATAACCGTACCATGTCTGAGCTATTAACAGGCGCTGAGACGTGGATATACTTTTATGAGCCACAACGTCGTGTTGAAAACAGACAGTGGCTGAAAAGATACTACCCTACACCAGTCATTGCCAAAAAATGCCAAAAAAGTTATATGCTTCATTTTCTTCAATTCTAAGGGTATTGTTGTACAAATTCCTACTCCATCAGGCAGATCGGTCACAAGAAAGTGTTATAGAGACAAAGTACCAAAATCAGTGAAACGAAAATACCAAACAAGAATTCCACGGAATCAAATGTCTCACCTTGTTCCGCCTTGACCTTTACCCTGGGCCTAAGAAAAACAAATTTAATAGTTGTATGTTCATCTACATATCATAGTAAAGGTATGTATACAATGTGATGACTAGCTGATAAGGTGTTGATATAATGATCGTAACACAAACACTTAACATTGAAAGAATTAAAAACATAGAGTTTGACCTTGACCCTGGGGCCCGAGAAAAAAATTAATAGTCCTATATTCATCTACATATCATAGTAAAGGGATGTATAAAGTTTGATGACTGTAGCTGATAAGGTGTTGAAGTAATGACCCTAACACGAAAACTTAACATTGAATGATGACGCCGCCGCACCGTCGCCGCCGCCGACGCCGCCAACTCCGGAAAAGCAAAACCTATGTCTCGCTTTCCACTTTCGCGGGCGAGACAAAAACTGCGTCCAAAGACTGGTCTACACGGCCTCCATTTGATCCATGACAACGCAAAAGTTGGCATAGTGGCATAGTTCAAGAGTTTCTTAGAGACGAAAAGGTGCTACAAGTTAATCATCCAGCTTATTCCCCAGATCCGAGTTCTTGCAACTTTTTTCTCTTCCCCAGATTGAAAAAGATGTTAGCTGGGTGCAGTTATTCATCCAAAACGGCACTCGGAATCGGCGTTTTTCAGTTACTTAAGACCATACCAAGAGCAGACTATTCTGCAGTATTCGAGTCTTGGATTTCTTGACTACAAAAGTGTATACAAGTCAAAGGGGAATATCTAATTCCATGAACAGATGCTCAACATAATTACACCCCTTGTATCAATACTTTTATAATGGCCCTCGTATATGGTACATTGAGTTGCCATCTCTGCCATCTTTGTATGTACAAGCCATCGTACAGTTTCACCACTTCGAACGTTTGACACATACACAAAATAATGACAGTGGAAGTAATATAATTTGGTACAATACATCATAGACAGATATGACAACATCGTGCTATAAATATTATGCCAGCAAACTATACAAACGAGATGACCGCGGCTGATGCACAAGCTGATCTGGATCTACAGTGGTCGTAAAACCCATAAGCCCCATTTGTCCAGTCGCAGCCACATAATTATATGCTATACATATATCCCATCACTTTAGGAACCAACCATTTAGGTCCTCAATGTACAAATTGATTATTAAGTCATTACTTTCACTGGTATAGTCCACATGTTCTTGAAGAACGGTTCATATTTCGGTGTGTTATGGATTATTTCGGTATCTGGTGGTTTGGGTGCATTGTTACCAAGTTACCAAGCTGAACCATTGTGACTACCTCTCCCCATCTCCGATTGTATCAAGTAAACTCTGGTATGGAGGTCTAAATACCTAAGAATATATTGAGTACCGCAAGGTTTTAGCTTGGAAATGTAATATATAGGTACACAGGACTCAGAAACAGACGGATGCTTATTTGAATATGTGTAGCATTTTTTCTGAATTGACCTAATTAATATATTAATTAGGTCAAATCACAAACTCAGGAATAGCTCCCTTAATAAGTCTACTATCATGTTTTCGGTAGCAAGGAATATATCTAAGATAATTTCAGTAGTGTAATACCAATCAATGACGGCAAATCCAATATGGCCACCATATATGAGGAAATGTGTCTTAAAATCGTCATAAAATGACGATCGTCTTTCTTTTTTATGACTGTACGTATGATATCAGAAGCATGTGAAGCATATCTTACAAATTCAGTGATATAGAACCATTCCAACTGCATAAGGCCACTGTGAAAATCAGTTAGAAATATAGCTTATTTAATAAGTCACCTAGAGACTTCGTTTTGGTGTCTACACCCATGTTTTTGAGATCATGGAATCTATCTAGCAGAATTTTGGTGGCGTAATCCCATTCAATGACCCGCAGGTCACCCCTGACCTTGACGCGGTCTGCGGGCTTAATCTTGGAATTGCAATCGCAATTCCTAGGGATTGCGGTTGCAATTCCCAGAGAACTAACAAGGGGTGGGTTTCCTAAGGACTAACTGGGTTATATGCATGCACTAGCTATTGGTGCATGCACATATTACCTAAACACCCCTTGGTGACTCGTAGGTACTCTATGCATTCCCGCACAAAGGTAGGTACACTTACCTTTGGGCGTATGTGTGTAGGGGAACCTGGCTGGCTGTTTGCCGTGGCCTGCGACCCGGACGTTTTGGAGGAAGGGATCCTGGTGGGTAAGTGTCTTGCGTGGCTGGCAGAATTCCTGGCCAAGATGTCACGCATTACTACAATACACCACTTCGGCCCTGACTTCAAGGCAAACGGGAGGTCCTTGGGTGAGCACGCCCAATTGGATTAATCGGCTTCTGTGGCACCCGGTGCTGGAGTCGTGACTGGAGCATATATATTTTTTATTTTTGCTTTGTTTTGTGATTATTTCATATACGTGAGTACATTATCTTGTTCCCTTTTACATTGTGTGACCAGTCCGCGGCTCTAGTAGGTGTCACGGTTTAGTGCTACACGAGTGAGTTATTTGTCTTGCTCGAGTATATCACTATGTATCCTCGGTGTGCGGTGCGGAGACCCGCACCATTAGCACATCCCCTTTTGTAGGGCTCCATGAAGGGTTGGGGAACATAGTGATGAATATACCGGCCTACTGATATGAATCGCCAAAAAAACAAAAAACAAACCTCATCACAATTATCCACAAACCCAATTGATTGGAAGGCTTCGGACTTCACAAAGTCGTCTAGCCAACCTTGTTCAGCTGGCCCATCTAAGAAACGGACACGACCTGCAGAATTCAATTTTCTGTCTACTCCATCTGATTTCCCTCAACGACCACTACAACATCAAACAGAACTACAGCATGTAGCCACTTGGCCTCGATTCCTTGTGGTCCATGCAACTGACACTGACAAGCCTCTTGACAAATTGTCTGTCTTTGTTTTATCAAAGATACTGAATAGTGTGGCAGGGGAGCCCAGGAACTTGAAACGGTTGCGCTCTGGTGACCTTCTTATTGAAGTTGACAGAAAGAGTCATGCAGAGAATCTACTGCTTTGTACCAAGTTCTTGGATACCCCTGTCGACATTTCAGCGCATAAATCTTTGAACAGTTGCAAGGGGAGTGTCCGATCACGGAGTTTGCTCATGTAAGTAAGCAAGAAGTGATCGAACAACTCGAGCCACAAGGAGTTGCTGATGCTCGAAGAATTAATAGAAAAGTGAACGGACAACTAGTCCCGACTAATACCTTCATTCTAACTTTCAACCTGACTGAACTACCAAAAGAACTTAAACTAACCAGATGGTTACTCGTTACAGTTGACCCATACATACCAAACCCGTTGCGCTGTTACAACTGCCAACTGTACGGTCACCACAAAGACAGATGTAAGAGAGATCTTGCATGTGCACGCTGTGGCATTGCCAAGCACAGTAATGAAAACTGTGTGGAGGCCGAACATTGTGTCAACTGTAATGGTAACCATTCGGCATATTCGAAAGACTGCCCGAAGTGGAAGATCGAGAAGGAGATAGTTCGCGTGAAACATACACGCAACATATCATTTCCCTGAAGCCAGGAAGATTGTTGAAATACCAACAACTCCTATCCCTGGCTTTTCTTACGCTTCGGCTGCAGTCTCTCGCAAGCCCAGAAGAAGTATTTCAACCCAAACGGACGTTTCTTGGAAACCAGCTGAACACCCCACTATAACGTGGACCTATAATACGCCACACTACAAGCCTTCCACATCTAACTCATCTACACAATCTCCCGAGGCCGGAGCCCAAAGGCCTCAACATCAAAACCTTCTTCGGAAGGCAAAACCTCAAAGGTCACGCCTTCCAAAAGCCCTAAAGGTCGGGCTAAAAAGACCTTAAAACAAAAAATCACGGCCGTGTCTCCTCTGCGATCACGGCAAGGGCCGGGTGACAGGTCGGCCTCTCCACTACCACTCAGGGGTAGGCCCACGGCTATGGAGAGGATCCCTACAAAACCGCCCAGGAAAGGGTCTGATGACCCTGGATCGCAGAAAGGGTCTGATGACCCTGGATCGCAGAAAGGGACAGACGGCCCCATTCCACTGAAGAACAGGTTTGAGTCGTTGGACTCGATGGAGACTGAAGAGTCTTCTGACACTCCAACGGCCAAACCTGTTCCACCCCGCAAACCCATACTCCCACCTACATAAAACATGGATACTATTATCCAATGGAACTGTCGAGGAATTAAAGCAAATCGTGATGAATTAACAATTTTATTAACTCAATACAACCCCATTGCTGTTTGTCTTCAGGAAACATTCCTGAAAGTTGACGATACATTTTCTTTTAAATCACATGCACATACAGTAAGTGTTCAGATAACGCTGAACGCGCATCTGGTGGAGTCTCAATCCTTGTTAATTTGAGCACCCCACATAGTCTCGTGAATCTTAGCACTAATCTTCAGGCTGTGGCCGTTAGTGTTACGATTCACAAGACTATTACATTATGTTCTATCTACATTCCACCATCTGCAGTCCTGTTAAAATCAGAACTAGATAATCTTGTCTCTCAGCTCCCTTCGCCTTTCATTCTCCTTGGCGATTTTAATGGACATAACATGCTTTGGGGTTGTGAAAGACACAAACAAAAAGGGGGAACTTATTGAAAATTTTCTTTCCGATCACAATCTCAGCATTTTTAATGATAAATCGAGCACATATTTACATCCCGCAACCGGTTCATATTCCTCTCTGCATTTAACTCTGTGTCATCCTTCTTGTATTTAGACTTTACGTGGAAAGTTGGTGACGACCTATGTGGGAGTGACCACTTTCCTGTCTTCTTGCAGAGTAATGGACCACCATCCACTGACAGAGTCCAGAGGTGGAAATTACATAAAGCCGATTGGGACACATTTCGTAATATGTGCATGATTGAACTAGATTTTGATCGCTTTCGAGATGCGGAAGATCACTAGAACACTACGTTTCCCTTTTACACGATATTGCAGAAAAGACAATACCAAAAACCTCGGCAAAGCCCAAACGTGTCAATAAACCATGGTTTGACGAAGAATGCAAAGAGGCAATGACTGCTCGTAAGCAGTCTATTCGTCAAATCAATAACAACGCAACACCAGATAATTTAAATGCTCATAGAATTTTTATAGCGAAAGCTCGACGCACAATTAAAGCTAGCAAGAGAAGGACTTGGAGATCTTTTGTCTCCAAGTTGAATTCGCGATCTAAAATGAAAACCACATGGGACATGATTCGTAAGATAAACGGTAAAGGTAAATCAACTTCTATCAATCACCTCAACAAAGCAGGACATAAAGTATCTTCCAAAACAGACATTTCAAACACATTAGCAGATACCTTCTCCAAGAACTCCTCATGTAATAACTATTCTGAGGAGTTCTTGAAGGTGAAATCTGAGCAAGAGAAAACTAAACTTAATTTTAATTCAGACAATTCAGAACATTACAACGCTCCTTTCTCTGAGGGAATTAAAAGCTTCCCTCGAGAAAGCACATGATACATCAGCAGGCCCTGATGATATCCACTACCAACTGCTTAAACATTTACCTGAACACTCTTTAGACAACCTCCTTGAAATATTTAATACCATTTGGGAACAAGGCGTATTTCCGCCTTCATGGCGGGAAGCTACAATCATACCTGTTCCCAAACCGGGCAAGGATCACACCGACCCATCAAGTTACCGTCCCATCGCACTTACTAGCTGCGTCTGTAAAACCATGGAACGAATGATTAACGACAGGCTTGTCTGGTTTCTGGAATCCAATGGACTGATATCTGAGTATCAGTCTGGATTCCGTCGCCAGAGAAGCACTGCCGATAATCTGATTAGACTCGAAGCATTCATTCGAGACGGGTTTGTTAACAATGAACATATAGTTGCCATATTTTTGGACCTAGAAAAGGCATATGACACGACGTGGAAGTATGGGATTATGAAGGACCTTCATGACCTCGGTCTGAAGGGTCATCTTCCTGATTTTATTTCTAATTTTTTGAAAGACAGACAATTCCAAGTCCGAGTCGGTACAACCCTTTCTGATCCCCATGAACAGGAAATGGGTGTACCGCAGGGAAGTATATTGTCTGTTACCCTTTTTAGCATTAAACTGAATAATATTGTAAAATGCCTGCAACCAGGTGTTGACTGTTCTTTATATGTCGATGATTTTTTAATATGTTACAAATCAAAGAACATGCATACTATTGAGCGCCAATTACAACTGAGCCTCAATAGAATAAACAAGTGGACCACAGAAAACGGCTTTAAGTTTTCGAAATCTAAAACTAACTGCATGCATTTTTGCAAAAGACGCGGTCTTCACCCTGATCCCGAACTTAAACTGGGAACACATCCCATCCCAGTTGTTCGGGAGCAGAAATTTCTTGGTCTTATCTTTGATCCTAAACTCACTTTTAAACCTCATTTACGATACTTGAAAGCTAAATGCCAGAAAGCACTCAATTTAATGCGAGTGGTAGCAAATCATGACTGGGGTGCAGACCCAAAGGTGCTACACCGCCTTTACATCGCACATGTTCGCTCAAAACTGGACTACGGATGCACTGTATATGGGTCTGCCAGTAAATCCGATCTTCGGACGCTCGATCCAATACATCACCAAGGCTTACGACTCTGCCTGGGTGCATTCCGTACGTCTAACGCACAGAGCTTATATGCCGAAGCAAATGAGCCTTCTCTCCACGACAGACGCACCAAACTATCTTTGCAATACGCCACTAAACTACAATCCAATCCATCTAATCCAGCTTATAACACTGTCTTTCATCGAACTACAGATGCTGTATTCGATAAGAAACCAAGCTTCAAACCACCATTCGGCAAGAGAATGGATCCTTTGATACACGATGCTGGTTTGGATCTGGATCACATTGCCAAATACGCTGTTCCAGATACTCCACCGTGGCAGTTGGAGCAGCCCAAGGTGATCTTCGATCTTAGTCAGCACACGAAAGCAGCAACTGATCCATCCATTTTTAAATCACTTTTTCTTGAGGTAAAAGACAGATACAATACATACACTCCGCTTTTTACTGATGGCTCAAAGATCGGGGGACCGGGTAGCATCTGCTGCCGCTGTCCCTGAGGGAGATCTTCAATCCAGACTCCCTGACAAATCTTCGATATTTTCTGCGGAATTGAGGGCGATTTTACTTGCTCTTGATTTCGCGAAAATATCTTGGAGAAAGCAATTCATTTTATTTTCCGATTCATTATCTTCACTACAAGCTTTGTACAACATGAAGCTTGAACATCCACTTATCCGCCAAATCATGGAGCTACACCATATTTTACTTTCGTCTGGCAAGGACATTATTTTTTGTTGGCTACCCAGTCATACTGGTATCAAGGGCAATGACAGGGCAGATAATGCTGCCAAGGCCGCCCTGGATCTACCAACTTCTCATTTTCCTGTTTGCTATCATGATTTTAAATCATCCATCAACTCATTCATCTCCGATACAATGCAGATCCAGTGGGATCTGCTCACAGATAATAAACTTCATGCTGTGAAACCGACTCTGGGCGAATGGACTCCTGGCTACAGACATGTACGCCGGGATGAAGTTGTCCTTAGTCGATTGCGCATTGGACATACACGACTAACGCATTCGTATATGCTCAAAGGTGAGCCGCGTCCATGGTGTATTCCATGCCACAGCGCATTTACCGTGCAACACATCCTACTGGACTGTATCGATTTTGCCGATATTCGAGGCAAACACTTCAATGTTACTTCACTTGCGGTTGCTATTCCGGGTGGAGCAACATTGAAGGTTTGCTTCATTTTCTACATGAAACTAACTTGTATCGGAAAATTTAATTTTATCATTGTATACATGTTTCTCATTATTATACTTTTATAATTCTATACACGTTGTTCTTTTATATTGTTTATCATATTAATATTTTTACGTTATCATCTGATTGATTATCACATGTAACATACTATTTTACTATTCTTTTTATTCTTCATCTACATTGCTTGGCCCTAAATGATAGTCTTTTGTGTTGATGGGCCGTTAAGCACCATTCCATACCATTCCATTCCATTCGCAAGCCCAGCAGAAGTATTTCAACCCAAACGGACGTTTCTTGGAAACCAGCTGAACACCCCACTATAACGTGGACCTATAATACGCCACACTACAAGCCTTCCACATCTAACTCATCTACACAATCTCCCCGAGGCCGGAACCCAAAGGCCTCAACATCAAAAACTTCTTCGGAAGGCAAAACCTCAAAGGTCACGCCTTCCAAAAGCCCTAAAGGTCGGGCTAAAAAGACCTTAAAACAAATCACGGCCGTGTCTCCTCTGCGATCACGGCAAGGGCCGGGTGACAGGTCGGCCTCTCCACTACCACTCAGGGGTAGGCCCACGGCTATGGAGAGGATCCCTACAAAACCGCCCAGCCCAGAAAGGGTCTGATGACCCTGGATCGCAGAAAGGGTCTGATGACCCTGGATCGCAGAAAGGGTCTGATGACCCTGGATCGCAGAAAGGGACAGACGGCCCCATTCCACTGAAGAACAGGTTTGAGTCGTTGGACTCGATGGAGACTGAAGAGTCTTCTGACACTCCAACGGCCAAACCTGTTCCACCTCGCAAACCCATACTCCCACCTACATAAAACATGGATACTATTATCCAATGGAACTGTCGAGGAATTAAAACAAATCGTGATGAATTAACAATTTTATTAACTCAACACAACCCCATTGCTGTTTGTCTTCAGGAAACATTCCTGAAAGTTGACGATACATTTTCTTTTAAATCACATGCACTATACAGTAAGTGTTCAGATAACGCTGAACGCGCATCTGGTGGAGTCTCAATCCTTGTTAATTTGAGCACCCCACATAGTCTCGTGAATCTTAACACTAATCTTCAGGCTGTGGCCGTTAGTGTTACGATTCACAAGACTATTACATTATGTTCTATCTACATTCCACCATCTGCAGTCCTGTTAAAATCAGAACTAGATAATCTTGTCTCTCAGCTCCCTTCGCCTTTCATTCTCCCTTGGCGATTTTAATGGACATAACATGCTTTGGGGTTGTAAAGACACAAACAAAAAGGGGAACTTATTGAAAATTTTCTTTCCGATCACAATCTCAGCATTTTTAATGATAAATCGAGCATATATTTACATCCCGCAACCGGTTCATATTCCTCTCTGGATTTAACTCTGTGTCATCCTTCTCTGTATTTAGACTTTACGTGGAAAGTTGGTGACGACCTATGTGGGAGTGACCACTTTCCTGTCTTCTTGCAGAGTAATGGACCACCATCCACTGACAGAGTCCAGAGGTGGAAATTACATAAAGCCGATTGGGACACATTTCGTAATATGTGCATGATTGAACTAGATTTTGATCGCTTTCGAGATGCGGAAGATCCACTAGAACACTACGTTTCCCTTTTACACGATATTGCAGAAAAGACAATACGAAAAACCTCGGCAAAGCCCAAACGTGTCAATAAACCATGGTTTGACGAAGAATGCAAAGAGGCAATTGACTGCTCGTAAGCAGTCTATTCGTCAAATCAATAACAACGCAACACCAGATAATTTAAATGCTCATAGAATTTTTAGAGCGAAAGCTCGACGCACAATTAAAGCTAGCAAGAGAAGGACTTGGAGATCTTTTGTCTCCAAGTTGAATTCGCGATCTAAAATGAAAACCACATGGGACATGATTCGTAAGATAAACGGTAAAGGTAAATCAACTTCTATCAATCACCTCAACAAAGCAGGACATAAAGTATCTTCCAAAACAGACATTTCAAACACATTAGCAGATACCTTCTCCAAGAACTCCTCATGTAATAACTATTCTGAGGAGTTCTTGAAGGTGAAATCTGAGCAAGAGAAAACTAAACTTAATTTTAATTCAGACAATTCAGAACATTACAACGCTCCTTTCTCTATGAGGGAATTAAAAGCTTCCCTCGAGAAAGCACATGATACATCAGCAGGCCCTGATGATATCCACTACCAACTGCTTAAACATTTACCTGAACACTCTTTAGACAACCTCCTTGAAATATTTAATACCATTTGGGAACAAGGCGTATTTCCGCCTTCATGGCGGGAAGCTACAATCATACCTGTTCCCAAACCGGGCAAGGATCACACCGACCCATCAAGTTACCGTCCCATCGCACTTACTAGCTGCGTCTGTAAAACCATGGAACGAATGATTAACGACAGGCTTGTCTGGTTTCTGGAATCCAATGGACTGATATCTGAGTATCAGTCTGGATTCCGTCGCCAGAGAAGCACTGCCGATAATCTGATTAGACTCGAAGCATTCTTTCGAGACGGGTTTGTTAACAATGAACATATAGTTGCCATATTTTTGGACCTAGAAAAGGCATATGACACGACGTGGAAGTATGGGATTATGAAGGACCTTCATGACCTCGGTCTGAAGGGTCATCTCCCTGATTTTATTTCTAATTTTTTGAAAGACAGACAATTCCAAGTCCGAGTCGGTACAACCCTTTCTGATCCCCATGAACAGGAAAAAATGGGTGTACCGCAGGGAAGTATATTGTCTGTTACCCTTTTTAGCATTAAACTGAATAATATTGTAAAATGCCTGCAACCAGGTGTTGACTGTTCTTTATATGTCGATAATTTTTTAATATGTTACAAATCAAAGAACATGCATACTATTGAACGCCAATTACAACTGAGCCTCAATAGAATAAACAAGTGGACACAGAAAACGGCTTTAAGTTTTCGAAATCTAAAACTAACTGCATGCATTTTTGCAAAAGACGCGGTCTTCACCCTGATCCCGAACTTAAACTGGGAACACATCCCATCCCAGTTGTTCGGGAGCAGAAGTTTCTTGGTCTTATCTTTGATCCTAAACTCACTTTTAAACCCCATTTACGATACTTGAAAGCTAAATGCCAGAAAGCACTCAACTTAATGCGAGTGGTAGCAAATCATGACTGGGGTGCAGACCGAAAGGTGCTGCACCACCTTTACATCGCACATGTTCGCTCAAAACTAGACTATGGATGCACTGTATATGGGTCTGCCAGTAAATCCGATCTTCGGACGCTCGATCCAATACATCACCAAGGCTTACGACTCTGCCTGGGTGCATTCCGTACGTCTAACGCACAGAGCTTATATGCCGAAGCAAATGAGCCTTCTCTCCACGACAGACGCACCAAATTATCTTTGCAATACGCCACTAAACTACATTCCAATCCACTAATCCAGCTTATAACACTGTCTTTCATCGAACTACAGATGCTGTATTCGATAAGAAACCAAGCTTCAAGCCACCATTCGGCAAGAGAATGGATCCTTTTATACACGATGCTGGCTTGGATCTGGATCACATTGCCAAATACGCTGTTCCAGATACTCCACCGTGGCAGTTGGAGCAGCCCAAGGTGATCTTCGATCTTAGTCAGCACACGAAAGCAACAACTGATCCATCCATTTTTAAATCACTTTTTCTTGAGATTAAAGACAGATACAATACGTACACTCCGCTTTTACTGATGGCTCAAAGATCGGGGACCGGGTAGCATCTGCTGCCGCTGTCCCCGAGGGAGATCTTCAATCCAGACTCCCAGACAAATCTTCGATATTTTCTGCGGAATTGAGGGCGATTTTACTTGTTCTTGATTTCGCGAAAATATCTTGGAGAAAGCAATTCATTTTATTTTCCGATTCATTATCTTCACTACAAGCTTTGTACAATATGAAGCTTGAACATCCACTTATCCGCCAAATCATAGAGCTCACCATATTTTACTTTCGTCTGGCAAGGACATTATTTTTTGTTTGGCTACCCAGTCATACTGGTATCAAGGGCAATGACAGGGCAGATAGTGCTGCCAAGGCCGCCCTGGATCTACCAACTTCTCATTTTCCTGTTTGCTATCAAGATTTTAAATCATCCATCAACTCATTCATCTCCGATACAATGCAGATCCAGTGGGATCTGCTCACAGATAATAAACTTCATGCTGTGAAACCGACTCTGGGCGAATGGACTCCTGGCTACAGACATGTACGCCGGGATGAAGTTGTCCTTAGTCGATTGCGCATTGGACATACACGACTAACGCATTCGTATATGCTCAAAGGTGAGCCGCGTCCATGGTGTATTCCATGCCACAGCGCATTTACCGTGCAACACATCCTACTGGACTGTATCGATTTTGCCGATATTCGAGGCAAACACTTCAATGTTACTTCACTTGCGGAGCTATTCCAGGTGGAGAGCATTGAAGGTTTGCTTCACTTTCTACATGAAACTAACTTGTATCGGAAAATTTAATTTTATCATTGTATACATGTTTCTCATTATTATACTTTTATAATTCTATACACGTTGTTCATTTATATTATTTATCATATTAATATTTTTACCTTATCATCTGATTGATTATTACATGTAACATACTATTTTACTATTCTTTTTATTCTTCATCTACATTGCTTGGCCCTAAATGATACTCTTTTGTGTTGATGGGCCGTTAAGCACCATTCCATTCCATTCCCATTCAATGACAGTAAATCCAATATGGACGCCATATATGAGCAAATGTATCTTAAAAACGTCATAATTAATTACCGTCTTTTATTATGTATTGCATGTGTGTGAGGTATCAGAAGCATGTAAAACATATACATTGTATTGCAATTCCAGTCCTGTAAAGCCACTCCAACTACATTAAATCAAATATTACCACCGTGACAATTAGTTATAATTTGATGTTAAAGCCAGTCTATATGCTAGCATATTAACTAGGTCAAGTCACAAAAACGGGACAAACTCGATTTTAAAGTCGCGTCATTGGCTGGTTAACTGCGGTCAGTGTGAATTTATTGAACGTGCATGTATTTGTATTTGTCTCCAGTCGTGGCTTCAGATGGACATTTTTGCCAGGCCGAAACATAATCTGAGAGAAAACAATGTCAATAAATTAGTCCTAGGTCTCCATAATGGCATGCATATTTTCTCTGGTCTATAGAAAGGGATGCATTCTTTACACAGACAGGGAGTTTTTATCTTCCACTTTTACTAGGTTATGACGATTTTAAATTATTTTGGTCACCCTACTGGAGTTTAATACTGTTTGTAGGGAATATATGGCTATGGTTACAGGTTTGATATTGGGGACAAGATTATCTTCGTCAAAAGTAATTATTATATGACTAAGTATTTCAGTCATTCTCATTGGCCGAAACACGGCCATGTGATTATCTACAAATTTAATTTAGACCTCTGAACGGTTTGTTTACATGAATAAATATGTAAACAATCCTATTGTTCACCTCTTTAGAGCGCATGCGTAAATCTGACTCCGATCAAATGGTACTGATACATGTAATTGTTATTGTGTTTACACTGTTAGTGACTATTCCTGATTTTCGGAATATTTGTGGTAATTACGGGTCATATAATAAAACAATTATAGTCTTTTGAGTCTGTGTACATGAGATTTACGGACTTTCGAAAAGTGATGTTCACCTCCACATCACTTTTCTCAGGTTCGGCGTCGGTGAACATCACTTTTCTCAGATCCGTAAATCTCATGTACACATACTCAAAAGACAATAATTGTATAATGTTTCCTCAGCGGTTGCCAACCTGTAAGAATGTTATTGTTTACTTCCTAATTTATGGCGATCCTGCATGTTAGATTTAGGTTGATTGCCAGTTAATTGCCATACCGCAAGTATATTAGATAACATAAGATTATAATAGATGTCCATGCTCTAATAGACGCAAACCCCCACTTTTTACGTTAAAAATTACCAATTTGTTGGCTGATTTTCACGAAATTTGTGCCTCTAATGAACACCCAGTACTGACTTGAAACAAAATCGGAGCTAATTGTCCAACTAGATTTCTTTTCTTTCCAGTATTTCGAAGGCAACTTCCTTGAAGATCGGGGGAAAAAACAACATAATTGCTACTTTAACTTTCAAAAGCGGAAGTGACGCCATTTTCAAAGCATCTCAAACCCATCTTGTATAATATGGGTGAAATTGACATCATCTTAGATTGTTGGCCGATATTTCCTAGGAGATGAGCAAAAATGGGCCAAAATATCGTGGTCCAAAATGTCCATAAACTGACAGACAGTACAATCAAGTCCATCAGACGTTTGAGAGTAACGTCCCTTCGTTATGTTTTTGTTCAGATAGCAGAAAATCGTATATTTTTTATTATTTTCCCTTTGCTGAATAATACTCGACTCCTATTCAACGCCCACCCAGGACTTCGGAGCCAGTGGTGATTCTAATAGATACATGGGCGTCTATTAGAATCTTACGGTAAATATCTTGCTTATGAGCACATGGGTGTATAAAGAACATATGTGACTTTATTTTATATACTACAGTTGAAATTCGCATACAGGGCTGGCACTGCGCTATACGGGTTTCCAGTTGTTGTAAATCCCTACGTAAGACGCGCATTTTGGATATTTGTCCGTTAAAATGATTGTACAAGCTTATTGTTATGTTAGATAGATACATTGGCTATGCAAATATAGGTGTAGACACTGAAACAAAGTATCTAGTTGATTTACTAAGGGAGATATTTATGATTTTGTGATTTGATCTAATTATTATGCTAGCCTATAGACTGACCTTTACATCAAACTGATTTTCACGCGGACCATATTGGCTTTAATACAGTTGAAATAGCTCTATGTGACTGAAAATATAAGGTATGTTTTGCTTGCTTCTGAATCATAGGTACGGACATAAAAAAAGAAGACGATCGTCAAATTATGCCCGTTTTAAGACTCATTTCCTCATATATGGTGGCCATTTTGAATTTGCCGTCATTGAATGGTATTAAGCCGCTGCAAGTCTCTTAGATAGATTGCTTGGTATCAAAAATAAAATGGGTAAAGACACCAAAACGAAGGCTCTAGGCGACTTATTAAGGGAGCTATTCCTGATCTTGTGACTTGACCTAATTAATATGCTAATTAGGTCAATTAAGACAAATGCTACACATATGCAAATAGGCATCCTACAGTTTCTGAGTCCTTTGTACCTATATATTATATTTCCAACTTAAAACCTTGCGGTACTCAACATTCTTAGGTTCACTATTAACCCTTAGACCGCTACACACAATAATTGTCGTCTGCTGTTGCTTTTATATCTTGCCTTAATTCTCAATATAAACATGGTTTGACAAATCATGTTGTAAATTATTCTAAAGTGCTGTTAAAGCATGTTTTTGATGATAAAAATGGAAAATAGAAAATAAACAGCAGACGACAAAAAAATAAGATAGCGATGTAAGGGTTAAGCATATAAAGCTGGCTAGTCGGCTACTAGCTATTGCATTGAGAATACGCTTTTAGGGGTATGACAATTTTGAAACATTTATTCTTATTTTTCATTTAAAGTATATGTTGTGCCACTCATTTGAACCGTCTTGTGAGTCGATTCTAATGAGTGGTCACAACGAATACATTTGTTGAGAAATAAGAAAAATGACGTTGTTTTTTTTATGAGAAAAGTGTGTGTCTTCAGCTTGTAATGGGTTATACTGCAGTACAGCCAGTAAATTCTGAAAAATTGTAAATATGTGGCTGTGACAGGAGAAATTGAGGCCTATGGCATTTGCAATCAATATAGACCTAGATCAGCCTGCAGTCTGATCAGGGTCTGCACTAAGTGAAATGTATATGATCATCTGCACTAAGTGAAATGTATATGATCACTACTCCTGAAATTAGAATATCCTGCCCTGGTGGGAGGTCCATTACACACCAGTCACTTAACTCCAACCCCATAAGATATAGAAGGAAATAGAAGTTATAATATAATGATCTGATGTTAAGTTAAGTGACGGACGGACGGACACACAGACAAATAAGTAAAAAGAAATAAGTAAAACATATCATGCCTCATTTGCATATGAAAATAGCCTGATACGACCGCGAGTCACTATCAGTGAAATAAATATTACTAAATGATTATATCTGTATGACGGGCACTCGTGATTTTTAGAACTGGTGGAATAGCGACACAATTATACACTTATTTAATTCCTATAAAGAACATTTTGTACCTACTGAGTGGGCAAGTACTTTAATATTTTTTAGCATTTTGTATTAATAAAATGTTTGTTAGATGAAGAACATGTTAAGTAATGGACAATAATTCAAGTTTCAACAATATATTTGTATGAATCCGTATCCAATGTTTGGTTAGTAAAGCATAACTATCAACCAGTGTTGATGAATGTGCAATGTACAAAGTGATACCAAAATGTATAGCATGCTAATGACTGCAAAAAAAGAAATACCAAAATGAAGAATCAAAGGACTGAAAGTCCTGAAATTATTCGCAGTACATGTATGTGTTCGTAGATGAGAAATAGACTAATGATTAATCTAGAGTGGAAAATGTTTCAAGTACATAGTAGTTTGAAGACTCGAAGAATAGAAGAGATGCGTACATTTTGGCACGATTGACACGTCGATGCGCGTGTTTCTGGCAAAATATGAAAACGATCCAGACAACTATTCATGGCCATTTGGTCAATTAAAGATGTTGTCCATTTTTAGCTACGGTTAGCTAAGATGTGAGCAGGTTTGGTAAAAAAAATGTTCGAAAATTAGGCTTCTATCGAGTTTACACGGATATATATGGTAAGACATGGTAAGTCATTCATATGTAATATCGCATGCATGGTGCACGGCCAAATGTTGAATACTTTTGTGCACTTTATATTCACATAATTTGATATGTATGTTTATTAATATTAATTCATTTCAGATAATCAATAGAAATAAAAGATAATATCACCCTGCATTCTTGTATTTCAAACCATTCGTGCAACGCAGACAAGAATTCTGTCTGTGAACACGGTAGACCCTGATCAGCCTGCAAATGTAGTCGGTGTAAATCCTGATCAGACTGCGCATTGGTATCCCATGTGCTACTAGATTCACTTGGCCTTGTGTGACCAGTATAGATCCTGATAAGAGGGCACAGTGGTGCTCTTCGTTTATGAACCGTCGTCAATCCCTTTTTTATGGCGGACAGGCGAGGGCAGACATTTCTAACATGATGCTGGATGTATAATTAACAGTACATCACTTATTGAGACGACACAAATATTATTCCCGCAAGGTCAAACACATCCGAAACCATGGAAACAGTCATCAGTAAATGTGGCTGTGACTAGTGAAATGGAGCTTATGAAAATTGTGACCAGTATAGCTCCTGGAGAAACAGTTATGTCATTATGATCTGTATTAGGGTACATGAGTCATGTAACCAAATATGTGGCTGTAACAGGATAAATGGAGCTTATGGGATTTATTACCAGTGTAGCACCTTATCAAATAGCACTCTTCTGTAGACTGATAATGATTTATAATGCTTGTCAGAAGTATGACGGGTGTTTCATTGATGGGATGGCGAACAGTGCAGATTATGATCAGACTGCGGATGCACTGGCTGATCTGGACATACAGGTTTTCGCAAAACCCATAAGCTTCATTTCTCCACTCACAGCCACAAATATCTGTAAAAGCTGTACCTACAGATAATGTCAAGTTTTTCATCACCAATTCTTTCTCTTATCCCACACATCGTCCTACTCACCCTGTCGCATGATGTAGAGGTACCAGATGGTACCGGTCCCGGTTGGTACTGGTACTGGCATATAGGGATCACCCATTTCATGCTATCACTTCCGGAATGTCGAAAAGGTCAATACAGTTTCTAGTCCGAGAACAGAAACCACCGAAACCGAAGATTGTATTTGTGCACCGAACTATGGTTACGAATAGCGAATGATCAAATCTGGCGGTTAATCGTCCCTCTCTTAGAATATGGAAACATTTGCATAACATAAATTTAGCACACAAAAAGCAAACAAAACATTTATTACAATGAAAAGGTGATCAAGCTTGTTAGAACTATTTTGTATGGCGTAAGGCCAGTGTTTTTAAAAAAATAATCCCACAAAATATGTTATGCGACTGACATATGCTAATTTGCATAAAAGCTGTAAGACCTCAAATTTGTATGTTGGTTGTATAATTCCTCCCTAGCGCTCGAATAATAATAAAAATTGACAGTGGTTTTGTATTTGTTAATTCCACAGTGGCTTTATAATTACAAATATCCAGCACAGCAAATGTTTTTTCTTTGACAAATAAAACAGTTACAATTGCTACGGAAGGTTTGTCATGCCAGTCTATAAATAGCATGCATTCACAACATGGTGGGAAGTGATCTTCCGGACACGACAGAAGGGGCATTACAATGAGACTGAAGAATAGTTTGGTGTGAGAGCATTCATGACACTTGCAGTGTGAGACATCAAGTGATGCTATACTGTGTCTTTCCAACGAATTTAAAATTTTGCATCAGCACATGTGCCAGAAGCAGAAGCCATCTAATTTCGTTACATTTCATTACATGCAGCCCCACACCCAAAACAGAAGAGACTGTTAGGTAAATTAGTGAAAAAGTGAATAAAAAAAGAGATGTAAAGAAATAAAACAGCCATGTTACAGTGCTTGCCATACCGGTCTGGCAAATACTGTAGACACTTGTCAGACTGATCCAGACATGTACTGGTTAAAAACTCTGAAATGTGTGCACAATTTAAACGGACTATTTAATACTGATTGCTATAACAGACAAATTGTTACATTTTAAAACAGTATGTTTCATACTTTCACTGCCTGTGCTGAGAATTCGCCCCCATCGTACCATGCTCCAGGCTCTCTGTAACGACCTTCATATCTGTTATAGACAACCATTTCTCCCCAGGTTCTGATTGTATGTTATTATTTGAGCGCTAGGGAAGTTTGTTTGTTTGTTGGGGTTTAACTGCATATCAACAGCTAAGGTCATTTAAGGCCGGGTCAATGGGTTTAGTACTAAATCCCATATATTACCTGTTCAAGTACATGTACAAATGGTGCCAGGTCCTCGCCACACCAGAATCACTTGGCCCCCTCCCAGCAGCAGTAGGATCAGTAATAATCTTACTATTTTTCAACTCCCAGGTAACAAAAGAGCCAAAGATAAAAACGTACCTGAGGGCCAAACCAGGCAAATCGTGATTCCTATAAGAAGGAACCCCTACCGTTAAATTACACCGTCGCATTCGCCCTACCACCACCCACGCGCTTAAGGGAAGAATTGTACAACCGACATCCAAATTTGATGTCTTACAGCTTTCATGCAAATGAGCATACGTCGGTCGCAGCACATATTTTACATATCTTACGCCATAAAAAAGTAGCTCTAATAAATTAGCTTGATCGCCTTTTCAGAGTAATAAATGTTATGTTTGCTTTTTTTGGGCTAAATTTATAAAAAATGTTTCCATATTCTAAGGGTGGGACATTTAACCGCCATATTTGATTATTCGTGATTCGTAACTGCATGGTTCGGTGCATGAAAGCCATCCAGTATCTCTACTAAGGTCACTGTAATGCATGGCTAATGCGAATATGGGGCGTGTAATTGACCTCATGTGGTGATCAAGTACCAAGCCTAATGTAATTAATAAGGCCGTTAAAACACAAGACTGGTGAGTGAAACTATCTTTTATTTCTATTGATTATATTATGAAATTACTTGATATTAATAAAAGTACATATCCAAATATGTGAACATAAAGCATATAATTATTCAACAAGGCGATTGGCCGTGCACCATGCATGCACTATTACATATGAATGACTCACTATATCTCAAGGAAATATATCCTTTTAAACTCGATATAAGTCTTATTTTCGAACATGTTTTGACCAAACTTGCTCACATCTTCATCGGAAATTAAAACATGCATGCCGTAGCTAATAATGCACAACATCTTTAACTGAATAGATAGTGGGATGGAAACATTTGGGAGCAATTGATGTTTTATCGTTCAAAATAAAAAAATGTTTGTTGAATATTTTAATGATGAAACCAGATTCAAATCAAAATTCAAGACAATTGCCGTATTGTTAAAAGGAATGCTCACTCTGTAACTTAAGTATTCAATATTTCTCATCACCAGCATTAGAAGACATTTGAATATCATTTTGTTCATTGTTCATACATCAACAGGAATTAAAATAGCCACACGGAAATACAATCAAGCACAGGATGTGGATTCAAAGCTAACTGTTGAAACTACCATTGCTGTTCACAACTTGAAATATTCTGCATCAAAGGTACAACATCACCCTGTGTTTGCAATGGGTAAACGTTCATTTTCACACAGCATAGATACAGGTCAGCATTCATTTCAGTCGTACAGTCTGAGTAAATCCAATATTGCAGCGAATATGCAGGCTGACCAGTTTCCATGCCGGGCAAAAATGATTCTTCCCATTTTGCATACACTGGCTAATGTAACTGACATGCCATGAAAAAACAAGACTAGAAATGTGGCCTGTCGGCACACGAATGCCCCCGCTGGCAACCAAAGAAAACGAGGCATATTTGATTATAAGCCATTTACCAGAGCGTTAAGGTTTCGAATGCACCAAGTATGTGAGCTTGACCCAGGGCTTAGCGTGGGCGGGACGAATGTGGATTTGTCACAGGGCGGTAGAGGACCATTGGAGAAATGCGTGTGTGAAATGTGAAGCAGATCCGAGCAAGGAAACAGAAATTATAAGCCATTTACCCGAGCGTTAAGTTTCGAACGCTCAAAGTCTTTGACCTTGACCCTGGGCTTAGCGGGGGCGGGATGAATGTGGATTTGTCACATGGCGGCAGAGGACCATTGGAGCAATGCGGTGTGAAATGTGAAGCAGATCTGAGCAAGGAAACATAAATTATAAGCCATTTACCCGAGCGTTAAGGTTTCAAACGCACCAAGTCTGTGTCCTTGACCCTGGGCTTAGCAGGGGCGGGACGAATGTGGATTTGCAATAGGGCGTTAGAGAAACATTGGAGCAATGCGTGTGTGAAATGTGAAGCAGATCGGAGCAAGAAAACAGAAATTATAAGCCATTTACGCGAGCGTTAAGGTTTCGAACGCACCAAGTCTGTGACCTTGACACTGGGCTTAGTGGGGCGGAACGAATGTGAATTTGTCACAGGGCGTTAGAGGACCATTGGAGGAATGGGTGGGCGAAATGTGAAGCAGATCCGAGCAAGGAAACAGAAATTATAAGCCATTTACCCAAGCGTTAAGGTTTCGAACGCACCAAATTTGTGACCTTGATCCTGGGCTTAGCGGGGGCGGGATGAATGTGGATTTGTCACAGAGCGGTAGTGGTGCATTGGAGCAATGCGTGTGTGAAATGTGAAGCAGATCGGCGCAAGGAAACAGAAATTATAAGCCATTTACCCGAGCGTTAAGGTTTCAAACGCACCAAGCCTGTGACCTTGACCCTGTGCTTAGCGGGGCCGGGACGAATGTTGATTTGTCACAGGGCGGTAGAGGACCATAGAAGGAATGCGTGTGTGAAATGTGAAGCAGATCCGAGCAAGGAAACAGAAACTATAAGCCATTTACTTGAGCGTTAAGGTTTCGAAGGCACCAAGTCTGTGATCTTGACCCTGGGCTTAGCGGGTGCGGGACGAATGTGGATTTGTCACAGAGCAGTAGAGGACCATTGGAGCAATGCATGTGTGAAATGTGAAGCAGGTCTGAGCAAGGAAACAGAAATTATAAGCCATTTACCCGAGCATTATGGTTTCGAACGCACCAAGTCTGACCTTGACCCTCAGCTTAGCGGGGGTGTGACGAATGTGGATTTGTCACAGGGCGGTAGAGGACCATTGGAGCAATGCGTGTGTGAAACGTGAAGCAGATCCGAGCAAGGAAACAGAAATTATCCAGAAATTATAAGCCATTTACCCGAGCGTTAAGGTTTCGAACGCACCAAGACTGTGACCTTCACCCTGGGCTTAGTGGGGGCGGGACGAATGTGGATTTGTCACATGGCGGTAGAGGACCATTGGAGCAATGCGTGTGTGAAATGTGGAGCAGATCCGAGCAAGGAAACAGAAATTATAAGCCATTTACCCGAGCGTTAAGGTTTCGGGACGTACGTACGGACGCCGGTAACACTATATGCCCCCCTCACCATTCGGTGGCGGGGGCATAAAAATGTGGCATGTCGGCACACGAATGCCCCCAGTGGCAGATTGTTTGTTTGTTTATTGGTGTTTAACGGTCTATCAACATATAAGGTCATGTAAGGCCGGGCAAACAGTTCGATCCCGTTTTAACCTTCTGCGTTGGGGGGAAAATCCCAAAATCAGAACGGAATATTTACATCGAGAAACGATATATTCAGCCCTGAAATTAGAATAACCTGACCTGGTGCCAGGTCCATACCACACCAAAGTCACTTGGCCCCTTCCCCTAAAATAGAATTACGATTAATCGTAATACTCAAATAAGGGGTATAACTAGATTCAACTGTCACATACAAAATGCCAAAGACATATGTGAGGGCCAAACCAGGTCTCCAGTCGGAATTAGGATGAACCCCAATCGTTAAATTACCCATCGCATACTCACACCTGCCACCCACTAGTGGCAGATTGAAGAAACTCTGGCAAAGTTAAGAATAAATTTTAATTTGAGAAAAAGTTAAAAGTAGTGAAGCTCAAAAGGTCATGGTCATATTAAGGACAACATGAAGGTGTGGTATTTGTGCACAAGTATGATGTATTGAAATATTATAGTGATCCTTCAAGGGCTGTAGAAGATATGACAACATTGAAAAACTCCTGCGAAGTTCTTAATGTGTGAAAAAGTTCTAAGTTGTCAAGGTGAAAAGGTCAAGTTCATATTATGAGGAGCATGGATGTATGGCATTTGTACATGTATTGAAATATTGAAGTAATCCATCAAGGGATATATAAGTTAGGACAGAATTGCGAAACTCCGGCAAACTTTTTAATTTGTGAAAAAGTTCAAAGTTGTGAAGGTGAAAAGGTCAATTTCAATTGAAGGGCAGCACGAATGTGTGGCATTTCTCCACAAGTATGATGTATTGAAAAATTGAAGTAACATATCAAGGGAAAAATAATTTATGACAGAATTGCGAAACTCTGGCGAACGTATTGATGTGAGAAAAAGTTCAAAGTTGTCAAGGTCATATTAAGGGCAGCATGGATGTGTGGCATTTTTCCACAAGTATGCTGTGCTGAAATACTTAATAATCCTTCGAGGGATATATAAGTTATGACAGAAATGAGAAACTTCTTACTGTGCTGTGAAGGTCAAAATGTCAAGGTAAAAAGGTCAATATAATATTGATAGTAGTATGATGTATTGCTATATGTCCACATGTATGCTGTGTTCAAATATTTAAGCAATCCTTCAAGGGATATAGAAGTTATGACATAATTGAGAAACTCCGGCGAACTTCTTAATGTGCTGGACACACAGACGGACGGACGGATGGACTCACAGACGCACAGTCCAAACACCATATGCCTCCGGCTCTACTGAGATCGGGGGCATACAAAGGTAAATTTATTTGCAACCAGTGTATACTCATTTATCTAGGATAAGGCAGAAGGGTGACTGGGTGACTGGGTAGAATCAGGGTACATTGTATATAATCAGGATCAGATGCAGTTGTACAGCTGACTGCCAAAGTGAACACATAACATTTGGACAGTGTAGATCTGTGTTATGCAGGGGTGTGTCTGTTGATCAAACATGAGACCAGTATGTCTGATTTACATATAACAGAAAGGATGCAGAGAGAATGGACCAGAATGGATATATCTCTAGGGTGTGTGTGAACATACATATATTTCATATGCATCAACAGTTTCAGTCCAAGTTCAAATGTCAATGATACTAAATACTAGATGGCCGCGGCCAACATATCACGCCCTCCGAGGTATTTGATGGTCCCAGTATGTATGTATCTGGTTAGAGCAATCAAATTGGGGACATATTTGGGTACTTTCACGCAAATTGCAGAGTAATTTTACCTTGGGCTTTGGGGGCACATGGGTGGGCTATAGACTGAAAGTATTGATGGTGATAAAGAAGTATATGATGGTTCAAGTCAATTGGACTTAGTAAATTTAATAAAAAACTTTTAACCCAAAGTAATTTGCACTTGACCTTTGTACTGCAAAACTGTAAAGTAGTAATTTGACCTTGAACTTGGGCATGGAGGCCGCATGTGTGGGCTACAAAATGAAAATGTGGATGATGATAAAGAGGTATGTGAAGTTTCAAGTCAATTTGACATAGGGTTGTAGAGATATTTGGTACTTAAAAAACTTTAACTCAAAGTTCTAAGTAATTTTACCTAGAACTTGGACATGGGGGCCGCATGTGTGGGCTATAGGATGAAAATGTGGATGATGATAAAGAGGTATGTGCAGTTTCAAGACAATCGGAGATAGGGTTGTGGAGATATTTATTTGGGACTTAAAAACTTTTTGGATATTTGGTACTTCAAAAACTTTAACGCAAATACCTGAAGCACGGATGCGCTATATCACGCGGACCGCACGTGGGAATGATCAAAACTGTTCATATTGAAGAACAGCATAGACCCTGATCGGACAAACACTGACTTTGATTGATTTATTGGTGTTTAACCATAGGTGTTAAAACAGATGGTCAGTATGTTGTTGTCATATGAGCATTTTAGTGGATTTTGGGTAGATTTGGGTGGATGTTGTTGGTTATTGGTAATTTACATAGTTTACTAAGGCTCAAACATTACACACAACCAAAATCTTCAATTATCTACACATTCACGGTTCCAAAATACCCAGAAAGGATAAAAGGAATGAAACCTTTTTCAATATTTGGCCAATAACATTTCCACATGCGATGCTTTCAGACTGATTATATCATCAATTTTCAACCACAAACTCCAAATTCGGGTTCTATCAATTCAGACGACATATATTAATCTGCTGATGCCGAATGTGTGAACAACATTTATCTCCTCCTACGTTTAAGACATTAAATTCCATAAAATTGCAAGATTTTCTGGCGAACCCTGAAAGTGGGAATTACACTCGTGGCGCGCCATTTGATTGGATACCCATTTCCCGCGATGTGTCAAAATCCACTTTGACATGTGTGTTATGCAATGAACGTCGCCATGTAAACAGGTTTACACGTCTACGTAAGCATGTGTAACCAAATTTCTCCGCGTTGAGAGCTCGACCATGTATCAGAGATAATTTCATGTTTTTCAGACGATATAATTATAAATGTTTGACTTGCATTGGCAGTTCAGGACCAATACATTAATACATGTATAAACAAACAATTTGTGACTGGTTAACAATAATGGTTTTATTGATTTTGTTTGTTTGTTTGTTGGGGTTTAACAGCTAAGGTCATTTAAGGCCGGGTCAATGGGTTTAGTACTAAATCCCATATATTACCTGTACAAGTACATGTACATGTTCAAGTACATGTACAAATTGGGGGTGGGGGGAGGGGAATCCCAAAATCATAACTGAATATTTATAATCGCAAAACTATATATTCAGCCCTGAAATAAGAATAATCCTGATCTAATGCCAAGTCCTCACCACACCAGAATCCCTTGGTCCCTCTCAAAAGCAGTAGGATCAGTAATAATCTTACTACTTGTATAATGGGCAATAACCCAATTCAACTCCCAGGTAACTAAAGAGCCAAAGATAAAAACGTACCTGAGCGCCAAAGCAGGCAAATCGTGATTCCTATAAGGAGGAACCCATATCGTTAATTTACGCGGTCTCATTTGCCCGACCACCACCACGGTTTTATTGGTTAAAAGAATATACGGGTAGAAGCTCCGTTTCTCACTTTGTAGATTACAGTACTTATATGTGTAACTTGCGGCAGGTGACTTAAATTGTATGTTGGTAACAAACAATGCACCCAAACCACCAGATATACCGAAATAACCCATAAAACACCGAAATATGAACCGTTCTTCAACCTGTGGTTTAACGGCCTATCAACAGCTAAGGTCATTTAAGATCAGGCCAATGGGTTCGATCCCGCTTTAACCTGCTAAATTGGGGTGGGGGGGAATCACAAAATCAGAACGGAATATTTACATCAAAATAAATATATATTCAGCAGTGAAATTAGAATAACATGACACGGTGCCAGGTCCATACCACACCAAAGCCACTTGGCCCCTTCCCTAAAAGTAATACCGGTATGATTACTCTTATAAGAGAAGTATATATATATCTACATATGCTTCACATCGCACATTATCATTATTGTTCACTAGCCACAACCAGATGGCCGCAGCCTACATGTCGAGCCCGCCGAGGCATCTGGTGATCTCAGGGTAAGATATATATACTGTAGCAACAAACAAATACATCGAAAAACAAGAACTGGCATTGTTAAACAAAGCTAATCCCCTCGCTGGCAGCCTTGATAATAATAAAAATAAAAATCAACTCCACAGTGACGTTGACCTTGGGCGGTCGGACGTAGGTCGTATGCAAAACACACATTGTGGTCAAATATTATCAAAATTATTGAAGCGTTTGATGTGTTATTGAAAAAAAAAGTTTAACATTTGTGCCATACAAACAAGGTGAACTTCTAACTCAGTTGACCTTGACATTGTGCACAGTGGCTGCATCATAGGACAGATAATGAATATATGGATGAGGACCAATAAGCATATAAGGTTGCAAGCCAATCCGACTTACGGTTACAGAGAAAGTAGGTACCTGAAAACTTTAATGCAAATTTTGACAAAAACTTTCATGAAAACTTCTAAGTCCTTTACCCTTGACCTTGGGTACAGGGGCCGCATGAGTGGGACAAAGAATGAATATATGGATGATGACCAACAAACATACAAAGTTTCAAGCAAATCTGACTTACGGTTACAGAGATACATTGTAGTAGGTATGTGAAAAGTTTAATGCAAATTTGGACAAAAATTTAATGCAAAATTTGACCTTGACCTTGGGATACAGCATGAATATATGGATGATGACTAATAAGTACATGAAGCTTCAAGTCAATGTGACTTAGGACTGCAGAGATATAACGTATTTAAAAACTTTAACACATATTTTAGATGGACCGACGGACGCACGGACACCCGGACACCCGGACATCATTGTGATGACTATGTCTCGCTTTCCGCAAGCGGGCTCGACAAAAATGACCTTGACATGACCTTGACACGGAAGAAAACTAGTGGAGGTGCAATATATTATTTTATTAGTTTCACTTCCAGCCATACAAAACTACACCAATTTTTAATCCAGGCACATATTTGTAACATTTTCATATTTACGAAAACTATTGTAGCATTTTTCTTTTCCAGGCAAAGAGTGTAATATTTTAATATAATTAATATTAATATTTTTAGCATTTTGTAGTTTTAATAACACTTTTGTTACATGAAGGACATGTTAAGTAATAGACATGAATTTACGTTTCAACAATATATTGTATGAATCAGTATCCAATGTTTGGTTACATAGTACAGCATAACCAGTAATGATGAATGTGCAATGTACAAGCTGATAACCAAATGTTTAGCATGCTAATAATGATAGTAAAACAACCAACAAGAAAATGAACAAGAGTTGTCAGGAGACAACGAAGCTCGCCTGTTGGCAGCCTTCACTCAAACTTGGCACAGTTGTTTGTTTGTTTGTTTGTTTGTTTGTTTGTTTGTTTATTAGTGTTTAACGGCCTATCAACAGATACGGTCATGTAAGGCCGGGCAAACGGGTTCGATCCTATTTTAACCTGCTGCATTGGGGGGAAAATCCCAAAATCAGAACGGAATATTTACATCGAGAACAAATATATTCAGCCCTGAAATTAGAATAACCTGACCTGGTGCCAGGTCCATACCACACCAAGTCACTTGGCCCCTTGCCCTAAAATAGGATTACGAATATCGTAATACTCACATAAGGGGTATAACCAGATTCAACTGTCACATACAAAATACCAAAGACGTATGTGAGGACCAAACCAGGTCTCCAGTCGGGATTCCGGTAAGGATGAACCTCGATCGTTAAATTACCCATCGCGTGCTGCGTGCTCCCACCTGCCACCCACTGGCACAGTTGTATAAAAAACATGAATATTATATAACTTGACCTTGGGTTAAGGGGTGTGCGGTGGACCTTGACATTGAGGTCAGTCGTGGATTTGCTATAGCATGATATAGCATATTAAAATGAATGCATGTATGAAATATCAATGCGCTCCCTGAAAACAGTATTAAAACAAAATTTAACACAACGCTAAGTTTATGAACGCACTAAGTTGGTGATTTTCTACAGCATGATAGCTATTCACATGAGGAATGCATGTATGCATGTGCTAAGTTTGTGACCTTGACCTTGGGGAAAGGGGTGGGGGGTCATGGATTTGCTGTAGCACAATAGAGGATTATCAGAGGAATGCACGTATGAAGTATCAAGGCGTTCCCTGTAAAGAAACGGAAGTTAGAACAAGAGGGCCATGATGGCCCTAATTCGCTCACCTGACTCCAGAGGAGAATGTGACATTGAGTTCATGTGTTTTAAAAAAATTGTGCTATTTTTAGATGGCGGTCATCTGGGATTAAGCGATGACTCATTGTACCAAATCTGAAAATGCTTCACCCAAGGATCTTAACTTACTATGAAGGTTGGCCAGCATCGGCCATGTGGTTCCTGAGAAAAAGACGTTCAAAATCTTGAATAAATGGACCTTTTGGAGGCCATTATGGATGACATAATCATCCGATTCCGACAAATATTGCACCAGAGCAATCGCCTCATCGATACCTTCAATTTGATATATGACATGAGCATATTTGGTCAAAAATAAAAATTAGACCCCACGGGTCACGCCCATTTTTGACCCCGGGGTCACCATTTTAACACCTTTGAAAGAGCATTCTACGTCGATCATTCCTACCAAGTTTCGTCGAAATCCGGCTGGCAGTTCATGAGAAGAAGATTTTTAAGAATTTGTGATATTTTTAGATGGCGGCCATCTTGGATTAGCGACGACCTCCGTTTTAACAAATCTGAAAAGGTTTCACCCATGGACCATAACTGTGAAGTTTGGCCACCATGGGCCAAGCGGTTCGTGTGAAGAAGAATTTTGAAATCTCTAATATTTAAAGAACGACCTTTTGACCTTTCGGCGGCATTCTTGGATGACATGACCATCCAATTCCGATAAAATAATATACCAGACCGATCGCCTCTTTGATACCTTCCATTTGATATAGACATGACCATATTCGGTCAAAAATAAAATTTGACCCCAATTTGACCCCACGGGCCACGCGCATTTTTGACCCCAGGTCACCATTTTAACAACTTTGAAAGAGCAATGTACATGTACATCGATCATTCATGCCAAGTTTCGTCGAAATCTGGCTGGTGGTTCATGAGAAGAAGATTGTTTAAGAATTTATGCTAATTTTAGACGGCGGCCATCTTGGATTAGCGATGACCTCCATTTTAACAAATCTGAAAAGGCTTCACCCATGGACCATAACTTTTAAGTTTTGCTACCATCGGCCAAGCGGTTCATGTGAAGAAGAATTTTGAAATATCTAATGAAAGAACGACATTTTGACCTTTCGGCGGCCATCTTGGATGACATAACCATCAGATTTCGATGCACCAGAGTGATCGACTCGTTGATACCTTCGATTTGATATATGACATGACCATATTCGGTCAAAAATAAAATTACCACAATTTGAACCCCACGGGCCACGCCCATTTTTGACTCCGGTGTCACCATTTTAGCAATTTGAAAGAATATTGTACATCGATCATTCCTACCAAATTTTGTCAAAATCCGGTTGGCGGTTCTTGAGAAGAAGATTTTTCAAGAATTTGTGCTATTTTTAGACGGCGGCCATCTTGTAATACGTGATGACGTCAATTTAACAATTTTGTAATCCCCCTACCTAAGGACCATGACCATGAAGTTTGGTGACTATATGCCCAATGGTTACCGAGGAGAAGACGTTTGAAAATGTTCACGAACGACGGACGCCGGACGACGACGGACGACGGACACATTGCCGTAACAATAGCCCACATGAGCTTCGCTCAGGTGAGCTAAAAAGACATTTATTTCAACGTTAAGTTTATGATGTTGATCTTGGGGAAAGGGGTGGGGGTTTGGCCATGGATTTGCTGTAGCACAATAGAGGATCATCAGATGAATGCATGTATGAAATATCAAAGCGTTCCCTGTAAAGAAACATAATTTACACAACATTTATTCCAACGTAAAGTTTATGAACATGCTTAATTTTTTGACCTTGGCGTTTGGGTAAGGGTTGGATGGTGGGTTGTGGATTTGCTACAGCATGATAGAGGGTCATCTGAGGAATGCATGTATGAAATATCAAGGCGTTCCATCAAAGGAACAGATGTTATAAGACATTTACCCCAACGTTAAGTTTATGAATGTGCTAAGTTTGTGACCTTGACCCTGGTAGGGGTGGGGGAGGGTCATGGATTTGCTATAGCACACTAGAGGATCATCAGATGAATGCATATGTATGAAATATCAAGGAGTTCCATGAAAGGAAACAGATGTTACAAGACATTTACCCCAACGTAAAGTTTATGAATGTGCTAAGTTTGTGACCTTGACCTTGGGGAAAGTGTTGGGGTGGTCATGGATTTACTAAAGCACGATAGAGTATCATCAGATGAATGCATGTATGAAATATGAAGGCATTCCCTGTAAATAAACAGAAGTTACACAACATTTACCCCGACGTTAAGGTTATGAATGTGCTAGGTTTGTGACCTTGACCTTGGGGTAAGGGTTAGGTGGCGAGTCGTGGATTTGCTACAGAGAATTTGATAGAGGGCCATCTGAGGAATGCATGTATGAAATATCAAGGCGTTCCATGAAAGAAAACATATGTTATAAGACATTTATCCCGACACGTTAAGTTTATGAATGTGCTAAGTTTGTGACCTTGACCTTGGGGTAAGGGATAGGCGGTGGGTCATGGATTTGCTATAGCACGATAGAGTATCATCAGATGAATGCATGTATGAAATATGAAGGCGATCCCTGTAAATAAACAGAAGTTACACAACATTTACCACAACGTTAAGTTTATGAACATGCTACGTTTGTGACCTTGACCTTGGGGTAAGGGTTGGGTGGTGGGTCGCGCATTTGCTACAGCATGATAGAGGGTCATCAGATGAATGCATGCATGAAATATGAAGGCGTTCCCTGTAAATAAACGGAAGTTACACAACATTTATCCCAACGTTAAGTTTATGAATGTGCTAAATTTGTGACCTTTGGGTAAGCGGTGGGTCATGGATTTGCTACAAAAAGATAGAGGGTCATCTCAGGAATGCATGTATGAAATAACAAGGTGTTCCATGAAAGGAAACAGAAGTAATAAGACATTTACCCCAACATTAAGTTTATGAATGTGCTAAGTTTTGTGACCTTGACCGTCGGGTAAGGGTTGGGTGGTGGGTCACGGATTTGCTACAATGTGATAGAGGGTCATCTGAGGAATTCATGTATGAAATAACGAGGTGTTCCATGAAAGGAAACAGAAGTTATAAGACATTTGCCCCAACAGTAAGTTTATGAATGTGCTAAGTTTTGTGACCTTGACCTTGGGGTAAGGGTTGGGTGGTGGGTCATGGATTTGCTACAGCATGATAGAGGGTCATCTGAGGAATGCATGTATGAAATTAGATTGGTCAGTAAGCGAGGCTTACGGAATACCCCCCGCGTGTGCCCAGGTACCCCTAAAATATGTAAAAATGTCCAAGTGTGTGGGCTTGTGACCTTGACTCTGGGCTTAGCAGGAGCGGCATGAACATGATTTTGTCACAGGATGGTAGAGATCCATTGGAGCAATGCGTGTGTGAAATGTGAAGCAGATCCGAGCAAGCAAATATAAGTTATAACCGATTTCTCTGATGTTAAGTTTTTAAGAATTTTCGATGAAAGAAATAGAAGTTATAACATATTTCTCTGATGTTAAGTTTTGTAAAGAGACTAAGTATGTCACCTTGACCTTGGGATCAGCGGGAATTGGACGGTCGTAGACTTGTCACAGTATGATAGTACACCCTTAGAGGAATGCACGAGTGAAATATTAAGAATGTTCAATGAAGAAAATAGAAGTTATAACATATTTCTCTGATGTTAAGATTTGTAAAGAGACCAAGTATTTGACCTTGACCTTGGGATCAGCGGGCGTTGGACGGTCGTGGATTTGGCACAGCATGGTAGTAGAGCCTTACAGGAATGCATGTGTGAAATATTAAGCATTTTAGATGAAGAAAATAGAAGTTATAACAATATTTCTCTGATGTTAAGCTTACGGACGCACGGACGCACGGACGGACGCAGGAAGGACGCGCACACACACACACACACACACACACGCACGCACGCACGCACGCACGCACACACACACGGACGGACGGACGGACGGACGGACCTTAGGGGGTACTTGCTATATAAAAGATCAAAGGAAATACCCCGTAAGACACAATAGGCTTACGGGGTACGGATTAAGTTCCATTGTGTTATAACCCTAACCCATTGTCTTAGACCACGCCCCTTACCCCATAAGTACCCTAATGTGTGCCCGGACGGACGGACGGACGGACGGACGGACGGACGGACGGACGGACGGACGGACAAGCCGACTCCAGTATACCCCCCCCCCCCCCCCAGAACTCGTTACGGGGGGCATAATAACAAGGTGTTCCATGAAAGGAAACAGAAGTTATAAGAGATTTACCCAACGTTAAGTTTGTGGACGACACCGCCGCCGACGCCGCCGGGGGTATGCCATAAGCTCTTCTGCCCTTCGGGCAGAGGAGCTAAAAATCAAAGGACGGAATGTCCTGAATTATTCGCAGTATGTGTTTGTGGATGACAAATAGACTAATGATTAATCTAGAGTGGAAAACGTTTCAAGTACATTGTAGTTTGAAGAATCGAAGAATAGAAGGGATACAGAACTTTTGGCAAGATTGACAAGTCGATGCGTGTGTTTCTGGCAAAATATGAAAACGATTCAGACGACTATCCATGGCCATTTGGTTAGTTAAAGATGTTGTCAATTCTTAGCTACGGCGTGCATGTTTTAATTTCAGATGAAGATACAAGCAGGTTCTGTAAAAACATGTTCGAAAGCAAGGCTTCTATTGAGTTTACAAGGATATATAAAGCCTTGAGACATGGTGAGTCATTCATATTTAATATCGCATGCTTGGTGCACTGCCAATCCCCTATGTTGAATACTTATATGCACTTTATGTACACTAATTAATATTAAGTAATTTCATATAGTCAATATAAAACATGAATAAAAGATAGTATCACCCACCAGTCTTGTATTTCAAACCATTCATGCGACGCAGAAGAGAAGAAACAGAGAGCCCGGTCAGATACGACCGGCTCTGCTTCTGTCTGTGAACACTGTAGACCCTGATTAGCCTGCACATAAACCTTAGTCAGTGTAAATACTGATCAGACTGCACATCAGTATCCCACGTGCTATTAGATTCACTTGGACTTATGTGACCAGTATAGATCCTGATAACAGGGCACAGTGGTGTTCTCTGCTTATGACCCATCGTCGATCCCTTTTTTCGGCCGTGGCCGGTGGGCGGGGGCATCACTACTCCATCTACTCGGACATTATAAAGCAAATGATCAGACATTTCAAACATGTTGTTAGTTTTATAATTAACAGTACATCACTTATTCAGACGACACAAATGTTCTGCCATTGGAAACTAGATTGGTCAGTAAGCGAGGCTTACGGAATACCCCCCGCGTGGGGCCAGGTACCCCTAAAATATGTACAAATTTCCAAGTGTGTGGGCTTGTGACCTTGACTCTGGGATTAGCGCGAGCGGCATGAACGTGAATTTGTCACAGGGTGGTAGAGGTCCATTGGAGCAATGAGTGTGTGAAATGTGAAGCAGATCCGAGCAAGGAAATAGAAGTTATAACCGATTTCTCTGATGTTAAGTTTTGTAAAGAGACTACCGTATAACCTCGAATTAACGCCCCCGGAGGCGTTACATTTTACAAAGGGGGGGGGGGGGGGGGGGGGGGGGGGGGGGGGCCGTTTATTAGCCATTAAAAAAAAAAAAAAAAAAAAAAAAAAAAATTACCAAGGACCGCCAATTTCAAACACAAATAAGGATTTAAGGATTATTTGTGTTTTAAATTGGCGGTCATTGGTGAAATAAAATTTTTTTTATTTTTTTTAATTCGTGGGGGGGGGGGGGGGGGGGGGGGGGGTGGGGGGGGGGGGGGGGGGGGGGGGGGTAAAAAAATTACCAATGGACCACCATTTTTCAAAATTTCAAAGATTATTTGTGTTTGAAATTGGCGGTCATTGGTAACAAAAGTTTCTTCTTTTTTTTTTTTTATTTATTTGGGGGGGCGGGGGGGGGGCGTTTATTAGGAGGGGGGCGTTAATTCGAGGTTATACGGTATGTATGTGACGTTGACCTCGAGAGATCAGCGGGGATTTGTCACAGCATATGAAATATTAAGTATTTTCAATGAAAGAAATAGAAGTTATGATAACATATTTCTCTGATGTTAAGTTTTGTAAAGACACTAAGTATGTGACCTTGACCTTGGGATCAGTGGGGTTTGTACAGTCGTAGATTTGTCACAGCATGATAGTACAACCTTAGAGGAATGCACAAGTGAAATAATAAGAATTTTCAATGACGGAAATAGAAGTTATAACTTATTTATCTGATGTTAAGTTTTGTATTTGACCTTGACATTGGGATCAGCGGGGGTTGGACGGTCATGGATTTGGCACAGCATGGTATTAGAGCCTTACAGGAATGCATGTGTGAAATATTAAGAATTTTAGATGAAGGAAATAGAAGTTAGAACAATATTTCTCTGATGTTAAGTTTTGTAAAGAGACTAAGTATTTGACCTTGACCTTGGGATCAGCGGGGGTTGGACGGTCGTGGATTTGGCACAGCATGGTATTAGAGCCTTACAGGAATGCATGTGTGAAATAATTAAGAATTTTAGATGAAGGAAATAGAAGTTAGAACAATATTTCTCTGATGTTTAAGTTTTGTAAAGAGACTAAGTATTTGACCTTGACCTTGGGATCAGCGGGGGGGTTGGACGGTCGTGGATTTGGCACAGCATGGTAGTGAGAGCCATACAGGAATGCATGTGTGAAATATTAAGCATTTTAGATGAAGGAAATAGAAGTTATAACATATTTCTGATGTTAAGTTTTGTAAAGAGACTAAGTATTTGACCTTGATTGGATCTGCGGGGGTTGGACGGCCGTTGGATGGCACAGCATGGTGTAAGCTACAGAATGCATGTGTGAATATTAAGCATTTTAGTGAAGGAAATAGAAGTTATAACAATATTTCTGATGTTAAGTTTACGGACTAAGTATTTGACCTTCACCTTGGGATCTGCGGGGGTTGGACGGTCGTGGATTTGGCACAGCATGGTAGTTTTAGAGCTTACGGAGTCCATGCATAGTGGTAGTAGCCTTACAGGAATGCATGTGTGAAATATCAACGCATTTTAGATGAAGGAAATAGAAGTTATAACAATATTTCTCTGATGTTAAGTTTACGCGGACGCACGGACGGACGGACGGACGGACGGACGCACAGACGGACGGACGGACGGACGGACGGACGCGCCGACGGACGGACGGACGGACGGACAACCTGACTCCAGTATACCCCCCCCCCCCCACAACTCGTTGCGGGGGGTATAAATAGTTTTATACCTGTAGTACTATTCCCGCAAGGTCAAACTCATCCTAAACCTTGGAAACACTCATCAGTAAATATGGCTGCGACTGGAGAAATGGAGCTTATGGAACCAGCATAGCTCCTGGAGAAACTGTTAAGTCAAAATGAACCAGGCCATGAAAATTCCTCTCGTTCACTCGTCCTGATGAGTGGGAATGCATGCAGGACGAGTAGAAATTCTGAGATTTCTAATACAAATTTCTTATTTTTGCCATCTCTGTCGAAGTAAGGACTTGTGAAAGTTTTAACAATTTTCATGCCCTGTGAACTGTATTAGGGTGCATGAGTCATGTAACCAGATATGTGGCTATAACAGAGGATAGACAGAGCTTATGTGATTTATTACCAGTGCAGCTCCTTATCAAATAGCACAGTTCTGTAGACTGATAACAATATATAATGCTTCTCAGAAGCATAACAGGTGTTTCATTGATTAGAAGGCAAACATTGCGGATCATGATCAGACTGTGCAAATGCACAGGCTGATCTCGACATACAGGTTTTCGCAAAACCCATAAGCTTCATTTCTCCACTCACAGCCACAAATATCTTTGACAAGCTGTACCTACAGATCAGGTTGAACTTTTCATAACCACTTTCTTCTCATCTTATCCCACACATCGTCCTACTGACACTGTCACAGGCTTACCCATTTCTAATGGCCGTATTAATTACATTAGTCTTGGTACTGGACAACCACATGACGTCAATTACACACCCCATATTCGTGTTAGTCACACATTAGTTTAGTAGAGGTACTGGATGGTACAGGTCCCGGTGGGTAATGGTACAGGCTTATATGGATCTCCCATTTTGTGTTATCAATTCCGGAATGTCGAAAAAGGTCAATAATCTTTTTTATTCTGAGAACAGAAACCGAATCCGAAGATTGTATTCGTGCACCGAACAGTTACTAATCGTGAATAATCAAATATGGCGTTTCATCGTCCCACCCTTAGAATACAGAAACAATTGCAATAACATAAATTTAGCACACAAAGAGCAAACAAAACATGTATTACACTGAAAAGGTGATCAAGCTAAGTTGTTAGAACTATTTAAAATGGCGTAAGACACGTGTTTTTAAAAAGTTCAACCCGCAAAATGCGTTTTGCAACCGACATAAGCTCATGCATTTGCATAAAAGCTGTCGGACCTCAAGTTTGTATGTTGGTTGTATAATTATTCCCTAGCGTTCAAATAATAATAAAAATTGACAGTGGTTTTGTATTTGGTAATTCTACGGTGGCTTTATTATTACAAATATCCAGCACAGCAAATATTTTTCTGTGACAAATAAAACAGTGACAATTGCTACAGAAGGTTCGTCACGCCAGTCTATTCATAGCATGCATTCACACCATGGTGGGAAGTTGTCTTCTGGAAACGACAGGAGGGGCGTTACAACGAGACTTGTGAGAGTTTTGTTTGTTTGTTTGTTTGTTTGTTTGTTGGGGTATAACAGCATATCAACAGCTCAGGCCATTTAAGGCCAGGTCAATGGGTTTAGTACTAAATCCCATATATTACCTGTACAAGTACATGTTCAAGTACATGTACAAATGGGGGGGGGGGGAATCCCAAAATCAGAACTGAATATTTATAATCACAAAACTATATATTCATCCCTGAAATCAGAATAATCCTGATCTGATGCCAGTTCCTCGCCACACCAGAATCACTTGGCCCCCTCCCAACAGCAGCAGGATCAGTAATAATCTTACTACTTTTACAATCGGCAATAACCCAATTCAACTCCCAGGTAACAACAGAGTCAGAGATAAAACGTACCACGAGGGCCAAACAAGGCAAATCATGATTCATATAAGGAGGAACCCCTATCGTTAATTTACGCCGTCGCGTTCGCCCGACCAACCACCCACACGGTGTGAGAGAATTCATGACACTTGCAGTATGAGACATCAAGCGATGCTATACTGTGTCGTTCAACGAGTTTAAATTTTGCATCAGTACATGTGCCAGAAGCAGAAGCCATCTAATTTCGTTACATTTCAATACATGCAGCCCCACAACCAAAACAGAAGAGAATGTTAGGTAAATTAGTGAAAAAGTGAGAGAAAAAAAGGAGATGTAAAGAAATAAAACAGCCATGCTAGTGCTTGCCATACCGGTCTGGCAAACACTGTAGACACTTGTCAGACTGACCCAGACATGTACTGGTTAAAATCTCTGAAATGTGTGCATAATTTAAACAGACTGTTTAATACTGATTTCCGTAACATATACATGCATTTTAAAACAATATTTCTTTATAAATGCTCAAGGTATAAGTTCGGTTTCAGTTCTCAGAATAGAAAATTTAATGATCTTCTTGACATTCGACACAAAATGGGCGATCCCTATAAGCCGGTACCGGTACCAACCAGGACCAGTACAATCCTCTACCTCTATGAAGGTAACTGTATATAATGCGTGACTAACGCGAATTTTGGGCATGTAATTTACCTCATGTGGTGGTCAAGTACCAAGGTAATGTCTGGGATAAGATGAGAAGAAATTGGTTATGAAAAACTCGACCTTATTTGTATGTACAGCTCGTTGAAGATATTTGTGGCTGTCAGTGGAGAAATGAAGCTTATGGGTTTTGAGAAAACCTGTATGTCCAGATCAGCCAGTGCATCCGCAGTCTGATCGTAATCTGCACTGTTTGCCATCCCATCAATGAAACACCTGTCATGCTTCGGACAAGCATTATATATCCTTATCAGTCTACAGAAGTGTACTATTTGATAAGGAGCTACACTGGTAATAAATCCCATTAAGCTCCATTTATCCGGTTACAGCCACATATTTGGTTACATGATTCATGCACCCTAATACAGTTCTTCGTGACTTAACTGTTTCTCCAGGAGCTATACTGGGCGCAAATCCCGTAAGCTCCATTTCTCCAGTCACAGACACATTTACTGATCAGTGTTTCCATGGCTTCAGACAAATTCGACCTTGTGGGAATAGTATTACAGACATAAAACTATTTCCCAATGGCAGAACATTTGTGTCGTCTGAATAAGTGATGTACTGTTAATCATACAACCAGCAACATGTTAGAAATGTCAGATCGTTTGCTTTATAATATCAGAGAACATGGAGCAGTTATGCCCTCGCTCGCCGGCCACGGTCGAAAAAAAAAGGGATCGACAATGGGTCATAGGCGGAGAGCACCACTGTGCCCTCTTATCAGGATCTATGCTAGTCACACAAGGCCAAGTGAATCTAGTAGCACGTGGGATACCGATGCACAGTCTAATCAGGATTTACACCGACTACAGTTTAATGTGCAGGCTAGTCAGTGTCTACGGTGTTTACAGACAGAACCAGAGCCGGTCATATTTGAGCGGGTTCTCCTTTTATTCTTGTCTGAATCGCATGAATGGTTTGAAACACAAGACTGGTGGCTCAGATACTATATTTTATTTATATTGATTAACATATCAAAATATGTGAACATAAAGTGCATATAATTATTCAACATAGGGGATTGGCCGTGCACCATGCATGCAAGATTACATATGAATGACACACCATGTCTCACGGATTTAAGTATCCTTGTAAACTCGATAAGAAGCCTTATAATCAAACATGTTTTTACCAAACCTGCTACATCTTCATCTGAAATTAAAACAAGCAGGCCGTAGCTAATAATGGACAACATGTCTTAACTGACCAAATGGCCATGAATAGTTGTCCGGATCGTTTTCATATTTTGCCAGAAAATTGTGCATCAACTGTGTGCCAAAAGATCTGCATCCCTTCTATTTTCGAGTCTTCAAACTACTATGTACTTCAAACATTTTCCACTCAAGATTAATCAGTAGTCTATTTGTCATCCACAAAGACATACTGCAAATAATTTCAGGACGTTCCGGCCTTTGATATAGATAGTGGGATGGAAGCATACATTGGGGAACAATTGATGTTAAAGTTTATCGTTCAAAATAACAAGAGCTCCGTGGAGCAAGATGTTCCGCCTGGCGCAGTTTGATAGTACATAAGGAGCTTGTAATAACTTGGGGTTAGTGAACACCATGGGCTTTCTGAAGAATGATGCGAGATGTTGTTAAAAATACACCTATGAAATATTAAAGCATTCCATTGAGGGAAAGAGGTTATAATGAAGTGTAAATGAAGTCCTTGACCTTGGGGTTAGCGGGCACCATACACTTTCTGTAGAATGATGCAGGATGATGTTACAAATGCATCTATGAAATATTGAAACATTCCATCAAGGGAAACAGAAGTTACAATAAATTAACCCAAGCGTTAAGTTTTCAAAACTGAACATTTCCTAAAGCCTGTGACCTTGACCTTGGGGTTAGCGGGCACCATGTGCTTTCTGTAGAATCATGCCGGATGTTGCTATAGCTTAAACTTATTAAAGCATTCCATCAAGGGAAACAGAAGTAATACATAAAACCGATCGTTAAGTTTTCCAAACCTGGAATTTTCTACGCCCGTGACCTTGACATTGACCTTGCATGTATGAAATATTAAAGCATTCCATTGAGGGAAACAGAAGTTACAACAAATTAACATGAGCGTTAAGTTTTAGAAACACAGCCAAACGCAAAATCTTAACGTTGAATGCATGTGAAAAGTAGGTCAATGACCCATGAAAACTAGGCGAAGGTCACATGGGCTCCCTCTGTGTGAGATGGTTACACCACAGTGTTGATGTATACCAAGTTTGGAGGTCGTAGGACTTACAGTTTTCTGGAAACTGAGCTAAATACAACAAGAGTTGTCAGAAGACAACGAAGCTCGCCTGTTGGCAGGCAGACTTCACTCAAACTTGGCACAGGTGTAAGGGGTGTGCGGTGGACCTTGACATTGAGGTCAGTGGTGGAAGGTGTGGTGGATTTGCTATAGCATGATATAGCATATTAAGATGAATGCATGTATGTTTGTTTGTTTGTTTATTGGTGTTTAATGGCATATCAACAGCTAAGGTCATGTAAGGCCGGGCAAACGGGTTCGATCTCGTTTTAACCTGCTGCATTGGCGGGAAAATCCCAAAATCAGAATGGAATATTTACATCGAGAAAAAATATATTCAGCCCTGAGGTTAGAATAACCGGACCTGATGCCAGGTCCATACCACACCAAAGTCACTTGGCCCCTTCCCCTAAATCAGGATTACGAATAATCATAATACTCACATAAGGGGCATAACCAGATTCAACTGTCACATATAAAATGCCAAAGACGTATATGAGGGTCAAACCAAGTCTCCAGTTGGAATTCCGGTAAGGGTGAACCCTGATCGTTAAATTACCCCATCACATTCTCCCACCTGCCACCCACAAAATTCATGTATGAAATATCAATGTGTTCCCTGAAAACAGAAGTAAAACAATATTTAATCCAACGTTAAGTTTATGAACGAGTTGGTGATTTTCTACATCATGATAGCTATTCACATGAGGAATGCATGTATGAATGTGCTAAGTTTGTGACCTTGACCTTGGTGAAAGGGGTGTGGGGTGGGTCATAGATTTTCTGTAGCACAATAGAGGATCATCAGATGAATGCATGTATGAAATATCAAGGCGTTCGTTGTAAAGAAACAGAAGTTATAAAAATACATATACTCCAACGTTAACTTCATGATGTTGATCTTGGGGAAAGGGGTGGGGTGGGTCATGGATTTGCTGTAGCAGAATAGAGTATCATCAGATGAATGCATGTATGAAATATCAAAGCGTTCTCTGTAAAGAAACAGAAGTTGCACAACATTTACCACAACGTTAAGTTTATGAACATGCTAAGTTTGTGATCTTGACCTTTGGTTAAGGGTGGTGGGTTGTGGATTTGCTACATCATGATAGAGGGTCATCGGAGGAATGCATGTATGGAATATCAAGGCGTTCCATGAAAGGAAACAGATGTTATAAGACATTTACCCCAACGTTAAGTTTATGAATGTGCTAAGTTTGTGACCTTGACGCTGGGGTAAGGGGTGGACGGTGGGTCATGGATTTGCTATAGCACGATAGAGTATATTCAGATGAATGCATGATGAAATATCAAGGCGTTCCTTGCACGGAAACATATTTTATAAGACATTTACCCCAACGTTAACTTTATGAATGTGCTAAGTTGGTGACCTTGACATTGGGGAAAGGGGTGGGCGGTGGGTCATGGATTTGCTATATCACGATATGGTATCATGAGATGAATGCATGTATGAAATAGCAAGACGTTCCATGAAAGGAAACGGATGTTATAAGACATTTACCCCAACGTTAAGTTTATGAATGTGCTAAGTTTGTGACCTTGACCTTGGTGTAAGAGATAGGCGGTGGGTCATGGATTTGCGATAGCACGATAGGGTATCATCAGATGAATGCATGTATGAAATATCAAGGCGTTCCATGAAAGGAAACAGATGTTATAATACATTTACCCCAACATTAAGTTTATGAATGCTAAGTTTGTGACCTTAACCTTGGGTTAAGGGGTGGGTGGTGGGTCATGGGTAAATAAACAAAATGTACACAACATTTACCCCAACATTAAGTTTATGACCATGCAAAGTTTGTGACCTTGACCTTGGGGTAAGGGTTGGGTGGTGGGTCGTGGATTTGCTACAAAATGATAGAGGGTCATCTGAGGAATGCATGTATGAAATAACAAGGTGTTCCATGAAAGGAAACAGAAGTTATAAGACATTTACACAACGTTAAGTTTGTGGATGCCGACGCCGACGACGCCGACGACGCCGACGACGCCGGGGGTATGCCATAAGGTATTCTGCACTTCGTGCAGGCGAGCTAAAAACTTAACATTGAATGTAGGTAAAACAAAACATGAAAACTAGGTCAAGGTCACATGGACTCCCTTTGTGTGAGATGGTTACACCACAGTGTATACCGAAGCATTCCATCAAGAGAAACAGAAGTTGTAATAAAATAAACCAAACGTTCAGTTTTCCAAACCCATACATTTCTAAGTCATTGACCTTGACCTTTGGGGTTAGCGGGCACAATGGGCATTCTGTAGAATGATGCGGGATGTTGTTACAAATGCATGTATGGAATATTAAAGCATTCCATTGAGGGAAACAGGAGTTACAACGAATTAACCTGAGCGTTAAGTTTTAGAAACGGAGCTAAATGCAAAAACTTAACGTTGAATGCATGTGAAAAGTAGATAAATGAACCATAAAAAACTAGGTCAATGTCACATGGGCTCCCTCTGTGTTAGATGGTTACACCACAGTGTTGATGTATACCCACTATGGAGATAGTAGGACTTATAGTTTTCTGGAAACTGAGCTAAATGCAAAAACTTAACGTGAAATGTTGACGACGCCGCCGCCCACGCCCACGCCGACGGAAAAGCTATGCCTATGTCCTGCTTCTGCTAAAGCAAGTGGGACAAAAAATGTTTTAATGATGAAACCAGATTGAAATCAAAATTCAAGACAATTGCCGTATTGTTAAACGTAATGCTCACTCTGTAACTTAAAGGTACATGCCCACGCAGTAGGTTATAATATAGTGATACATATACTTTTGTATATTCTGTACGTATGCCATTTTCTGGCAAAATAAATATTCATTCACCATTACCCCACGTATTGATTGGCATTATTATACATTTTATTTTAGACGAACATTTTCACACTGATATCAGGGGCGATAACCGTGTTTCCTTAAAATGTTAACGGACATTACTATTTATTATCTGTATTTATTTTTTGATGTGCAATGATCATACTTTATAATCTGTCGAACATATTATTTTTCAGGTGACGCATTTCATTTGTATAAATAAGTAAAAATTATCATGCCTCAAATAGCCTGATACCAACGCGCATCAGTATCAGTAAAATAAATATTACTAAATGATTATATCTGTTTTCCGGGCACTTGTAATTTTTAGAACTGGTAGAAAAGTGACACAATTATACACTTATTTAATTCCTATAAAGAACAGTTTGTGCTTACTGAGTGGGCATGTACCTTTAAGTATTCAATATTTCTCATCACCAGCATTAGTATGACAGACAATTGAATATCATTTTGTCCATTGTTCATACATCAACAGGAATTAAAATAGGCACACAGAATTACAATCAAGCACAGGATGTGGATTCAAAGCTAACTGTTGAAACTACCATTAATTTTGTTCACAACTTGAAATATTCTGCATCAAAGGTACGTACGTACCCATAACATCACCCTGTGTTTACAATGGGTAAACTTTCATTTTCACACAGCATAGATACAGGTCAGCATTCATTTCAGTCGTACAGTCTGAGTAGATCCAACATTGCAGCGAATATGCAGGCTGACCAGATTTTATGCTGGGCAAAAATGATTCTTCCCATTTTGCATACACTGGCTAATGTAAGTGACAAGCCATGATAAAACAAGAAAATGTGGTCTGTCGGCACACGAATGAGATTGAAGAAACTCTGGCAAAGTTAAGAATGAATTTTAATTTGAGAAAAAGTTCAAAGTAGTGAAGGTCAAAAGGTCATGGTCATATTAAGGACCACATGGATGTGTGGTATTTGTGCACAAGTATGATATATTGAAATATTATAGTGATCCTTCAAAGGATATATAGAAGATATGACAAATTGAGAAACTCCTGCAAAGTTCTTAATGTGTGTGTGAAAAAGTTCAAAGTTGTCAAGGTCAAAAGTTCAAGGTTATATTAAGAGGAGCAAGGATGTATGGCATTTGTTTACAAGTATGATGTTTGGAAATATTGAAGTAATCCATCAAGGGATATATAAGTTATGACCTTTTCAAAGTTTTGAAGGTCAAAAGGTCAAGGTCATATTAAGGGCAGCATGAATGTGTGGCATTTGTCCACAAGTATGATGTGCTGAAATACTTAAGTAATCCTTAGAGGGATATACACGTTACGACAGAAATGAGAAAGCCCGGCGAACTCCGGATGCAAAGCCCCTTAAATTACCATTAATTCCCCATTAATATATACCCTTAATCATTAAAATACCATTAAAACGGCCATTAATTTGTGTTGCAATTAATTTAACGGGGTTCCACATAACCCATTAAAATGGCATTAAATAGTAAAATCATGCCCATTAATGTACAATTTTCCCAATAATGTACCATTAAAAAACACATAAACAAAGAACACATACATTAATGGCCATTAATTTTTGTATGGACTGATTTTGACAGCAATTTTAATGGTCATTAATTACTAAATTAATGGCCATGAAAGCTACAATGTTATATGAAAATATTTATGACCATTTATTTCTGTATGGACTGATTTTAACAGCAGTTTAATGGCCATTAATTACCAAGTTAATGCCCATGAAAGCTACACTGTGACATTAAAATAACCATTTCAAATTAATGGCCATTACATTCTGTATTTAATGGCCCTTCAATGAAAAACAACAAACTAACTGAAACCTTTATGGGCATTAAATTTTGGAGTTTCAATTCAATGGCCTGTATTGCCAGGTAAATCAGTTTTAATCGGGACTGAATTACGATGCAGATTACGATTTAATGGTACTTATGTTATTATGGTCATTAACCTTTAAAACGCTGAATAAGAAAATTGCCATCTGCTTATTTTCTTTTTCTTCATAATAATAACTTGTTAATTAAAATACCAGAAATCCCAGTTGCTAGGAATTGTATCAGACTGTGGGAATATTCTAAGAATGCTAGGAATTTACAAAATTTCTAAATGTCCCAAGTTTCATCTTGGAAATTTAGAGAATGTTAGTAATATTGGTGGTTCTTGAATGTGTACCCTTATGATTCTCACTGAAAATACCATTTGAGATATCAATGTAGACTTTCACTGAAATGTTAGGGGATTATTAACCTCCCAGACACAGACAGACATATGTATGATTATGCACACACATCAGTGGCAGATCCAGGATTTCACCAAGGGGGGGGGGGGCACATGGAACTTGAACGAGGTATGCTCGTCCGTCGACTGAGCAGTGCGAGGGAGTTGGCTAGGGGGGTCCGGGGAGCATGGCCCCACCCCGGAATTTTTTTGAATTGAGGAAGCCATTTCCTGCATTCTACGCTCAATATTTCGTAAAAAAAAAAAAATCAAAAAAAAATCTGAAGGGGGTGCCCCCCCCCCCCTGAATCCGCCAATGCACATATGTGCCGGAACAATGCTCTCGCAGTCTTTGTGGCTGCAGAGAGATCGAGGCGAAAAATAAGCACCTGAATTACAGACATACAACAACTACAAGTTAAGATGGCACATGCTATAAATTATTTAGGATTTAAACATGAATTACTTCAATATGTAAGTTAGCAAGAGTTGTCAGAGGACAACGAAGCGCGCCCGGTGGCAGCAAAGGAACCGAGGGCACATTTGAATGTGGATTTGCCACAGCGCAGTAGAAGACCCTTGGAGCAAAGCGTGTGTTAAATATGAAGCAAATCCAAGCAAGGAAACAGAAAATATAGGCCATTATTTACCCGAGCGTCCGAGCGTCAAGGTTTCGAGATACACAAAGTATGTGACCTTTACCCTGGGCTTAGAAGGGGCGGCACGGACGGACGTGGATTTGCCACAGCGCAGTAGAGGACCATTGGAGCAATGCGTGTGTGAAATATGAAGCAAATCCAAGCAAGGAAACAGAAAATATAGGCCATTATTTACCCGAGCGTCCGAGCGTCAAGGTTTCGAGATGCACAAAGTATGTGACCTTGACCCTGGGCTTAGAAGGGGTGGCACGGACGTGGATTTGCCACAGCGCAGTAGATGTCCCTTGGAGCAATGCGTGTGTGAAATATGAAGCAAATCTAAGCAAGGAAACAGAAAATATAGGCCATTATTTACCCGAGCGACTGAGCGTTAAGGTTTTGAGATGCACAAAGTATGTGACCTTGTCCCTGGGCTTAGAAGGGGCGGCACGGACGTGGATTTGCCACAGCGCAGTAGAGGACCCTTGGAGCAATGCGTGTGTGAAATATGAAGCAAATCCAAGCAAGGAAACAACAAATATAGGCCATTATTTACCCGAGCGACCGAGCGTTAAGGTTTCGAGATGCACAAAGTATGTGACCTTGACCCTGGGCTTAGAAGGGGCGACACGGACTTAGATTTGCCACAGCGCAGTAGATGACCCTTGGAGCAATGCGTGTGTGAAATATGAAGCAAATCAAGCAAGGAAACAGAAAATATAGGCCATTATATTTTTGAAGACAGACGGACGGACGGACAGACGGACGGACAGACAGACGGACGCCTACGACGCCAAGGGTATGCCATAAGCACGGCTTCCTTCAGAAGGCGCGCTAACAATCAAACCACAGTAACATATTTTACAAGCAATTAACTAGACTCGTAGAAAGGATTCAGACTAGTCTATGTATCATTTAAATATAATAAGAAAATGTTGAGTTCCTCAATTATGAAAAGAATAACCAGTAACCGACTGGATCCAGTAACCGACGTATGCGATATTGGTCTCGCATTCTATTACTTTCCAGTGTTAAAGACACAATACAATTACAAATCAAAAGACAGGCATAATAATACAAACTGGTTAAAAGACTGACACACATACTGTGACTGACAGACACTTGACGATTGATTAATTTATGCACACAACCAAACTACATTAAGACATTTCATAAACAAATGAACTACTGTCTGTGCCACATATTGCTGCCTATCTATCTATCTCTATATTCTATCTATATATTTTCAGGGTCATATATATTAAGGAAACCAATAGAAATCCGCTGTGAAAAGCTTTTTTTACAATCTGTTTTGGTCACAAATCATCTACATCTGCATTATCTGGGCATTTACAAATGTAGCATATTTATGTTCAATCAATCTGTCCCACACTATTATTGTTAAAGCCCACTTGTGGAGAGCTAGACATACGTGTAGTCATCATAACAAAGTCAGGGTGTTTATATGTGATTTCGACTTGTCCGTTTTTTCAAAATGCGATTTTGAACTTGTCCGTATGTTAGTTATATAGTAAATTCCTGCAAAATTTCACTTATCCGTACAGGTTCTGGGACAAGCTGGGCAACACACGGACAATGGATTTTGCCGCCCCTGTACTCAGGCTCCTACGACCGAGGTCATATAATTGGACTTAACATTTCAATCAATCAATCACATACTCAGACTTTACGTTCAGCAAATGTGTTAAGCTTCATTTCTTTATTTATATCTTGGTGGATTTTAATAATGTTTCGCAACCGTGTATATCTGAAAATAGTCGGGTGTACCAGTCTCCTACGCCCAAGGTCAAGGTCAAGCAATCAGACTTGTGGTTTACGTTACTATCAAGGTATTGTGACTTCTATTCGATATTTTACTAATGTATTTGTAACATGATCATGCATCATACAAAATGTTCAGCAGGAGAGGGTAAGCATTTGTTGTTGGGTAATCATATATTTAGAATCCAGCCACGGCAGGAAATTCGGGACTTTTGTTACAATTGAAGGGTTTTGTAATTCCAGTGCTGAATATTTTTTTCTTTATTGTAAATTCAGTGCTGATTTTATAATAATACCCCACCCCAGCCTGACATGTGAAGTGCTGGATTTGAACCTGTTGATCTGTCTATATGACTTAAGTTAAACAGATGTAAAACCCCTCTCAATCTATTAAACAAAACAACATATGACAAGCAATTAATTATGCCTGTAGCCTGATTAATATTGAGGGGTGATTAATGACCATTAAAAGAAGTATGTTTAATGGTCTATCATTTATTTTTAATGGCCATTAAATCAGCACATAACTTGATTAATGGACCATTAATTATGCACGTAACCCAATTTAATGGGACCCTTAAATGGCAATTTTTTTAATGGTCACACCCATGAAAATGTCATTAAATATTTGAATGGGCCCTTAATCATGTACACTTTAATGGGTGATTAATTCCCATTAAACCAAATCAAGCCATTAAAAAGTAAATATTTATTTTTAATTGGTTCATATTTCACGTGTTTTTCATGGGGTATACTATTGAAAATAATGGCCATTAAGTTTTTTTAAACGTGCCATTAATATCTTTTTTAATGGTCATTGAAAAATTGAAAAAATCAAGGGGTGTGATCATTATAATTTAATGGGATTGGTCATGGCTGCCCATTAAATCATTAAAGTGTACATGATTAAGAGGTTTTTAATTGCATTTTAATGGCATTTTAACAAAATAATTGAATGGCCATTTAATGGCCCATGCATTCAGTAGTGTGAGTTCGCCGAACTTCTTAATGTGTGAAAAAATTAAAAGTTGTGAAGGTCAAAATGTGAAGGTCAAAAAGTCAAGATCATAATGGATGTATGGAATTTGTCCACAGGTATGATGTGTTGAACTATTTAAGCAATCCTTCAAGGGATATAGAAGTTATGATATCGAGAAACTCCTGCGAACTTAATTCTTAAGGTGCCGGACACCACAGACGGTATGTCTTCCGGCTCTACTGAGACCGGGCGCATAAAAAGGTAAATTTGCAATCACTGTAGACGCATTGAATGTGGTTTATCCAGGATAAGGCAGAAAGGTGACTGGGTAGAACCAGTGTACATTGTATATGGTCAGGATCAGATACAGTTGTGCAGTTGACTGTCAAAATGCATACATAACAGTCGGACAGTGTAGACCTGTGTTATGCAGGGGTGTGTCAGTTGATCAGACATGAGATCAATACGTCTAATTTTGTCATGGCTTGTCACATAAAAGACTAGAAATGTGGCCTGTCGGCAGCAAAAGAACCGAAAGCACATTTGAAAACACAACATGCTGGATGAACGTGGGTTTGTCACAACATGATATATTCCATATCCATCTGAAAGGATCATAATTATGTCGAGAAACAAAATGGGCATTTCAATATTTTTACCATCAGGGAATCGGTATTCCATACATAATCTGATGAGAAAGCCTATACGTATGTACCTTCACTATGAAAATGGTGTTGAATGTACTGTGAACAAACGAGATCCTGATCAGGTTCAGTGATGTGGATTTATTCTATCTACAATTATTCTATCCAAGCAAGGAAACTTAATTAATTTAAAAATTATAAGTCATTTACCCGAGCGTTAAGGTTTCAAACGCATCAAGTCTGTGACCTTGATCCTGGGCTTAGCGGGGGCGGGACAAATGTGGATTTATCACATGGCGGTAGAGGACCATTGGAGCAATGCGTGTGTGAAATGTGAAGCAGATCCGAACAAGGAAACAGAAATTACTAGAAATGTGGCCTGTCGGCACACAAATGCCCACGCTGGCAGCCAAAGAAAACGAGGCATATTTGATTATAAGCCATTTACCCGAGCGTTAAGGTTTCAAACGCATCAAGTCTGTGACCTTGATCCTGGGCTTAGCGGGGGCAGGACGAATGTTGATTTGTCACAGGGCGGTAGAGGAGCATTGGGGCAATGCGTGTGTGAAATGTGAAGCAGATCCGAGCAAGGAAACGGAAATTACAAGCCATTTACCCGAGCATTAAGGTTTCAAACGCACCGAGTATGTGACCTTGACACTGGGCTTAGCGGGAGCGGGACGAATGTGGATTTGTCACAGGGCGGTAGAGGACCATTGGAGCAATGCGTGTATGAAATGTGACGCCGGTAACACTATATGCCCCCCTCACCAATCGGTGGCGGGGGCATAATAAGCCATTTACTCGAGCGTTAAGGTTTCGGGATGGACATACGGACGCCGGTAACACTATATGCCCCCCTCACCATTCGGTGCCGGGGGCATAACACAGGATGCAGAGAGAATGAACCAGAATGGATATGTTTCTAGTGTGTGTCTGAACAAACAAATATTTCATATGCATCACCTGTTTCAGTCCAAGTTCAAATGTCAATGTTACCAAACACTAGATGGCCGCGGCCAGCATATCACGCCCTCCAAGGTATTTGATGGTCCCAGTATGTATGTATCTGGTTAGAGCAATCGGATTGGGGAAATATTTGGGTACTTTCAGGCAAATGCAGAGAAATTTAACCTTGGCTTTGGGCTTCGGGGGCACATGGATGGGCTATAGAATGAACATTATGGAAAACGAAAAAAAGGTAGGTGGAGTTCCCAGTCAATTGCACTTATGGTTGTGGAGATATTTGGTACTTAAAAAGTAATTTTACCTTGACCTTGTGTATCAGAGCTATAGGATGAAAATATAGATGATGATAATGAGGTATATGAAGTTTCAAGTCAATCAGACTTAGTGTTATGAAGATATTTGGTACTGAATTATTTTTTTAGATTTTACAAAAACATTTAACGCAAATTTGTGTTGGCTACAGGATGAAAATGTGGATGATGATAAAGAGGTATGTGAACTTTAACGAAAATGCCGGAAGCACGTACGCAAGTTCGGGTTCTACCGATTCAGGAGACATATATTAATCTGCTGATGCCGATAGAATATGTGAACAAGATTTATCTCCTTCTACATTTAAGACATTAAATTTCATACAATTGCGAGATTTTCTGGCAAGCCCTCAAAGCGAGAATTGTACTCGTGGCGCGCCATTTGATTGTATAGCCATTTCCCGCGATGTGTCAAAATTCACAATGACGTGTGTTAGCCAATGAACATCGCGCTGTAAAGAGGTTTGCACGTCTATGTAAGCATGTGTAACAAAATTTCTCCGCTTTGAGAGCTCGACCATATATCCGAGATAATTTGATGTTTTTCAGACGATATATAAATGTTTGACATGCATTGACAGTTCAGCTCCAAGACATTACTATAAACAAACAATTTGTGACTGTTTTTTTTGTAATCGGTTAACAAATAATGGTTTTATTGGTTAAAAACATACGCAGGTAGAAGCTCCGTTTCTCAACTTGTAGATTACAGTAGTTATACGTGTAACTCGCGAGGTGACGTAAATTGTATGTTGGTAACAATGCACCTAAACCACCAGATATACCGAAATAACCCATAAAACACTGAAATATGAAGCGTTCTTCAAACACATGTGGTATTACGGCCTATCAACAGATAATGGCAGCATTTAAGATCGGGCCAACGGGTTCGATCCCACTTTAACCTGCTGCATTGGGGGGAAAATCCCAAAATAAGAACGGAATATTTACATCAAAATAAATATATATTCAGCCCTGAAATTAGAATAACCTGACATGGTGCCAGGTCCATACCACACCAAAGCCACTTGGCCCCTTCCTCTAATAGTAATACCGGAGGGATTACTCTTAGAAGGGGTATAACCCAATTCAACTCTCATATACAAGAAAGCCAAAGATGTACCTGACGGTCAAACCTGGTCTCCAGTAGGGATTCAGCTAAGGACAAATTTTGATCGTTAAATTACCCATTGCATGCTCCTAACCAACCACCACCTGGCAGACACTGAACATGCTGATCTGGGATTGCACAGGAAGTATATGTTGTCAGATCCGTTTTGTCAGTTGTGGGGCCAATATGGCCCCCAACCGCCCCATATAGACATGCATGAATAAATATGGACCCACGTCTGACAAAATTGGAATATGCAACACTTGTAAACAGTATCCACACTGTTTGCCATAATATCACTGCACTAACTTTACAATTTCTAATAAACATTCGTTGCAATCTCACAAAATCTGACTTATTGCATTCCCGATGAAATTTGAAGTAATTCTGTGCATCCATGCAGTTTGGTCAGGGTGTTTACTGTTCGAAAACACTCCGTGAAATATTCAGAGCATTACTATCAGGTAACCCAATTTGTAAAGGTACATGCCCACTCAGTAGGCACAAAATGTTCTTTATATCAGAGACATCATATTTTCTTGAAATATAAACATTCATTCACCATTACCCACGTATTAATTGGCATTACTATACATTTTATATCAGTCATAAAGTTCCACACTGACATCAGGGACGATAACGTGTTTCATTAAAACACTAATGGACATTACTATTTATTCTCTGTATTTATTTTTTGATATGCAATGATCATCCTTTATAACCTGTCGAACATATTATTTTTTTAGGTGACGCATTTAATTAGTATAAATAATTAAAAAATGTCTTGCCTCATTTGCATATGAAAATAGCCTGATACCACCGCTTGTCACTATCAGTAAAATAAATATTACTAAACAAGAATAATTCTGCCACGGAAGTGGTGTCGCGCCGGCCGAGGCATTTGACCGTAACATGATCATGGGCATGTGCTAAAGTAAGCGTCACAAAAAATGTCAGGGAAGTGCATTGATAAATTCCAAAAACGTCAAGGTTGAAGAAGTGTTCAAAGGGTCAAAATGGTTAAGGTCATGTTAATGGTGGCATGAGTGTGTTCCAAATGCTTACATGTAACAAGTGTCCAAATATTGAATCAATCCATCAAGTAATACTGATGTTATACGATGATGAAGAAACTTGTACAATTTTTTTGACGCAAACAATGGCTAAGTGTTTCCGCAAAAATGTGAAGGAACAAGTCATGTTAATGGGTGCATGAGTGTGTTCCAAATGCTCACATGTATCAAGTGACCAACTATTGAAGCAATCTGTCAAGCAATATTAATGTTACATCATGATGAAGAAATATGCTAAGTGTTTCCACAAAAAAATGTGAGGTAAAACGGTCATGGTCATATTAATGGCGGCATGAGTGTTTTCCAAATGCTCAACTATATCAAGTGTCCAAATATTAAAGCTTGTACACATTTTTTGACATTTCGGACGACGACGCCGCCGACAACGACGACAGAAAAAGCGGAGACTATAGTTGCAACTTCTGCTAAAGCGGGCGCGACAATGATATCTGTATAGCAGGCACTCGTAATATTTAGAACTGGTGGAATAGTAACACAATTATACACCTATTTAATTCCATTAAACAACATTTTGTGCCTACTGAGTGGGCATGAACCTTTAATAACTGTCATGCAAGGTGACTTAGTCACCCGCATGACAGTCATAAACTTCAGTTTAACCACATGGGTGACAGGCTGACCAGGATCTACACTGTTTAGAAATCTAAGAAGCCTGTGTTGTCAGATTACAGCACATCTTACATACCAGGTGTGACTAATATCTACATTTGTTTGACATTGCACATTATCGTTTGTGTTCACTAGCCACAACCAGATGGCCGCGGCCTGGATGTCGAGCCCGCCAAGGCATTTGGTGATCTAAGGGTAAGATATATCTAATGTAGCAACAGATACATTAAAAAACAAGAACTGGCATCGTTAAACGAAGCTAAAGCCTTAATAATAACAACCAGATGGCCGCGGCCCGCATGTCGAGCCCGCCGAGGCATTTAATGGTATTTTTAAAAACTTTAAAAACTTTAACGCAGATTTCGGACGCACGGACGGACGTACTAACATTTTGGTACATACCCACTCAGTAGGTGCAAATTCTTCTTTATAGGAATTAAATAAGTGTATAATTGTGTCACTATTCCACGAGTTCTGAAAATTACGAGGCCCCGCTATGCAGATAAAATCATTTAGTAATATTTATTTTACTGATAGTGACGCGCGTTGGTATCAGGCTATTTTAATATGCAAATGAGGCATGGTATTTTTTAATTATTAATACTAATACTAATGTCACCTGAAAAAAATATATTTTCGACAGATTATAAAGTATGATAATTGCACATCAAAAAATATATACAGAGTATATATAGTAATGCAGGCGCGGATACAGGGGGGTGGGGGTCCAGGGGGTAATTAGAGAACCCCCCCCCCCCCCCCTGCAAATTATTTCTGTACCTTTAAGTAATAACCGTAAAGATTATAATAGACACCCATGCTCTAATAGACGCACACCCCAACTTTTTACGTTGAAAATGGCACATCTTTTGGCTGATTTTCACAAAATTAGTGCCTCTAATAAACGCCAAGTACTAACTTGAAACAAAATCGGAGCTAATTGTCCAACTAGATTTCTTTTCTTTCCATTATTTCGAAGGCAACTTCCTTGAAAATCGCGGAAAAAACATAATTGTTACTTTCACTTTCAAAAGCGGAAGCGAAATTCGACTGTTCGCGGTGTCACAAAAAATTAATTCCTCATCAGCAGTAGCTATTTGCACGGACACGGGGTGATCAGAATTCACGGATACGCCATTTTCAAAGCATCTCAAACCCATCTCGTATAATATGGGTGAAATTGACATCATGTTGTAATGTTGGCCGATATTTCCGAAGAGATGAGCAAAAATAAATTTGGCTTGTCCTGGATGTCGCCGTGGGCCGAAATTAATCCCACTGATACGGACCAAAACGTCCACGGGCCAAAACGTCCAGGGTCCGAAACGGTGACAGTCCGAAACGTCCGTAGGCATAAATCTGATCAGCATGAATGATTGCTGCTGTCTTGATATATACATTAACAGTATTTTAACATTATGTACCATAATGACCAAAGTGGACCGAAACGTCTTGGTCCAAAATGTTCATAAACTGACTGACAGTATAATCAAGTCCGGCAGACGTTTCAGAGTAACGTTCCTTCGTTACGTTTTTGTTCAGATAGTAGAAAATCGTATATTTTCCCTTTGCTGAATAACACTTGCCTCTATTAAACGCCCACCCAGGACTTCGGAGCCAGCGGTGATTCTAATAGACGTCCAGGCGTCTATTAGAATCTTTACGGTACATGAATTTAAGTTCAACAATATATTGTATGAATCCGTATCCAATGTTTGGTTACATAGTTCAGCATAATTACCAACCAGTGATGATGAATGTGCAATGTACAAGTTTGTTTGTTTGTTTATTGGTGTTTAACGGCCTATCAACAGCTAATGTCATGTAAAGCCGGGCAAACGGGTTCAATCCCGTTTTAACCTGCTGCATAATGGGGGGGGGGGGGAATTCCAAAATCAGAACTGAATATTTACATCGAGAAACAATATATTCAGCCCTGAAACTAGAATAACCTGACCTGGTGGCAGGTCCATACCACACCAAAGTCACTTGGCCCCTTCCCCTAAAATAGGATTACGAATAATCGCAATACTCACATAAGGGGTATAACCAGATTCAACTGGCAATGTACAAGATGATAACCAAATGTCTAGCATGCTAACAATGATGAAAAACAAATCAACAAGAAAATGAGAAATCAAAGGACTGAACATCCTGAAATTCTTCGCAGTACGAGTTTGTGGATGACAAATAGACTAATGATTAATCTAGAGTGGAAAACGTTTGAAGTAATTTGTAGTTTGAAGACTCGAAGAATAGAGTGAGTGAGTGAATAGGGTTTAACGTCCGCTTTTCTGACATAGAGGTACAAGCCTCAGGGAGTCTACACGCAGACGGGGGAAGAATAGAAGGTATGCGTAACTTTTGGCACGATTGACAAGTCGATGCGCGTGTTTCTGGAAAAATATGAAAACGATCCAAACAACTATCCATGGCCATTTTGTCAGTTAAAGATGTTGTCCATTTTTAGCTACGGCCGACGTGTTTTAATTTCAGATGAAGATATGAACAAGTTCAGTAAAAACATGTTCGAAAACAAGGCTTATATCGAGTTTAAAAGGATATATAAATCCTTGAGACATGGGGAGTCATTCATATATAATATCGCATGCATGGTGCACGGTCAATCCCCTCTGTTGAATAATTATATGCAATTTATGTACGTTTATTAATATTAACTAATTTCATACAGTCAATAGAAATAAAATATAGTATCACCCACCAGTCTTGTGTTTGTAAACATTTATTTGACGCAGACCAGAATAAACAGAGAACCCGCTCAAATACGACCGGCTGTGGTTCTGTCTGTGAACACTGTAGACCATGATCAGCCTGCACATAAACCTTAGTGAGTGTAAATCCTGATCAGACTGTGAATCAGTATCCCACGTGCTACTAGATTCACTTGGCCTCGTGTGACCAGTATAAGAGAGCACCACTCGATGCCAGTGGGTGCGGGTTTAACTGCTCCATATTCTCGGATATTATAAAGCAAATGATCAGACATTTTTAACTTCCACTCGTTCGCTCATCCTGACAAGTGGGAATGCATGCAGGACGAGTTCTTAGTTTTCTAATGTAAATTTCTTATTTTTGCCATTTCTTATGCAAAACCCATAAGCTTCATTTCTCAACTCACAGCCACAAATAGCTTTGACGAGCTGTACCTACAGATAAGGTCGAGTTTTTCATAACCAATTTCTTCTCATCTTATCCCAGATATAGTCCTACTCCCCCTGTTGCATGCTTACCAGTTTCTAATGGCCGTATTAATTACATTAGCCTTGGTACTTGACCACCACATGACGTCAATTACACACCCCATATTCCCATCAGCCAAGCATTACAGTTACCTTCTTAGACATGTTAGAGGTACAGGATGGTACAGAGGTACCGGATGGTACCGGTCCCGGTTGTTACTGGTACAGGCTTATAGGGATCGCCCATTTCGTGTTATCACTTCCGGAATGATGAAAAAGGTCAATATTTGTTTTTATTCCGAGAACAGAAATTGAATCCGACGATTGTATTCGTGCACCGAACCAAGCAGTTACTAATCGCAAATAATCAAATATGGCTGATAATCGTTCCACCCTTAGAATACAGAAACAATTGCAATAACATAAATTTAGCACAAAAAAGCAGACAAAAACATTTATTACACTGAAAAGGCGATCAAGCTAGTTGTTAGAATTATTTAAAATGGCGTAAGACCCGTGTTTTTAAAACGTTCAACCCGCAAAATAGGTTATGTGACCGACATAGGCTCATTTGCATAAAAGCTGTAAGACCTCAAGTTTGGGTGTTGGTTGTATAAGTCTTCCCTAGCGCTCGAATAATAATAAAAATTGACAGTGGTTTTGTATTTGGTAATTCCACAGTGGCTTTATTATTACAAATATCCAGCACAGAAAATGTTTTTTCTTCGACAAATAAAACAGTGACAATTGCTACGGAAGGTTTGCCACAACAATACATACATAGCATGCATTCACAACATGGTGAGAAGTGATCTTCTGGAAACGACAGTAGGGGCGTTACGAGACTGAAGAATGGTTCGGTGTGAGAGAATTCATGACATTTGCAGTGCGAGATATCAAGCGATGCTTTACCGTGTCCTTCAACGAGTTTAAATTTTGCATCAGTACATGTGCCAGAAGCAGAAGCCATCTAAGTTTGTTACATTTCATTACATGCAGCCCCACACCCAAAACAGAAGAGAATGTTAGGTAAATTAGTGACAAAGTAAAAAAAATGAGATGTAAAGAAATAAAACAGCCATGCTACAGTGCTTGCCATACCGGTCTGGCAAACACTGTAGACACTTGTCAGACATGTACTGGTCAAAAACTCTGAAATGTGTGCATAATTTAAACAGACTATTTTATACTGATTGCCGTAACAGACAAAGGCATTTTAAAACAGCATTTATTAATAAATAATAAAAAAATAAACATTGAAATACTCAAGGTAGCAACTCTGTATGTTTCATACTTTCACTGCCTGCGCCTAGAACTTGCCCCCATCGTACCATGCTCCAGGCTCTCTGTAACGACCATCATATCGGTTACAGACAACCATTTCTCCCCAGGTTTTGATTGAATGATATTATTTGAGTGCTAGAGAAGAATTATACAACCAACATCCAAATTTGAGGTCTTATAGCTTTTATGCAAATGAGCATATGTCGGTCGCAGCACATATGTTGCAGGTTGAACTTTTTAAAAACACTGGTCTGCCATAAAAACAGGTCTAACAACTTAGCTTCATCGCCTTTTCAGTGTAATAAATGTTTTGTTTGCTTTTTTGGGGCTAAATTTATGTTATTGCAAATGTTTCCGTATTCTAAGGGTGGGACGATTAATCGCCATATTTGATTATTCGTGATTCGTAACTCCATGGTTTGTTGCACGAATACAATCTTTGGTTTCAGTTTTGACTTGTTCGTCATCCCGGAAGTGGTAACACAAAATGGGCGATCCCTATAAGCCGGTACCGGTGTAACGGTCAGAAATCCTCCCCCCCACCTTTCCTAATACGGTCCAAACTCCCCCAGGGGGCATTTCTGACTATTCCAGTCCCCCCCCCCCCCCACCACCAGTCCGAAATCCTCCCCCCCCCCCCCCCCCCACCCCTATTTGTAAATATTTAACAATAAAAGGTTATAATGATAATAAACAAATAATATAAGAGTGTAGTATTTGCAGTATATATGACCTCTATATATAGCTACAAACTATTTTATTAGGGAGGATTCGCCCGAAATATTTCCAACTAGTCAGAAATCCCCCCCCCCCCCACCCACACTCCAGTCAGAAATATTCCACCTGGGATATGTTTTTCAACAATAAAAGGTATGATCAATCAATATGTAGGATTTGCAGTATATATGACAGCTATATAGACATTCAATATCTGTTAAGGTGGTATTTCCAACTAGTCAAAAATCTCACCTCCCCCCCCCCCCCCCCCAATACCACCAGTCAGAAATTCCACCTGGGCTGTTTGCTTACGAAGGTAATTGTAATGCGCAGATGCGTGGCTAACTGGAATATGAGGTGTGTAATAGAGCTCATGTGGGATCAGGTACCAAGACTAATGTCATTAATACAGTCCTTAGAAACAGGTAAGCAATTGCGACAGAGTGAGTAGAAAGATGTGTGTAATAAGATAAGAAATTGGTTATGAAAAACTGGACCTTATCTGTAGGTACAGTTTGTTGAAGATATTTGTGGTTGTGAGTGGAGAAATGAAGCTTATAAGTTTTGCGAACACCTGTATGTCCAGATCAGCCTGTGCATCAGCACATGTACAGTCTGATCATGATCTGCACTGTTCGCCATCCCATCAATGAAACACCCAGTCATGCTTCTGACAAACATAGATCTTTAACAGTCTACAGAAGTGTGCTATTTGATAAGGAGCTACACTGGTAATAAATCCCATAAGCTCCATTTATCCGGTTACAGCCACATATTTGGTTACATGATTCATGCACCCTAATACAGTTCTTCGTGACTTAACTGTTTCTACAGGAGCTATACTGGGCGCAAATCCCATAAGCTCCATTTCTCCAGTCACAGTCGCATTTACTGATCAGTGTTTCCATGGTTTCAGACAAGTTCGACCTTGTGGGAATAGTATTACAGACATAAAACTATTTCCCAATGGCATAACATTTGTGTCGTCTGTATAAGTGATGTACTGTTAATATATAACCAGCAGCATGTTAGAAATGTCTGATCAATTGCTTAATAATGTGAAGAGAATATGCCCCCGCCCAGTCATATTTGAGTTTATTCTGAGTGCTTAATTATTACGCAGTAGATTGATACACAAAGCATTTACACAATTTAGATCATGAAGGTAGACATTTCGGTTCTGCTCAACAGAAAACCCGTCTCTATATGACCATAGCTGTTGGTGGGACATTAAACGGTTAACCCATTCACTTTCAACAGAAAAGCCAACAACTTTTAACTTAAAATTGGGTAAGATCATCAGTCGTAAGATTGCCCCAAAATTAACATTGACAATCAGTTATCCGGACAAACGTATAATAGTCTTATAACTTCTATTCTCACATTGAAATCATAAGTTTATCGCCTGTAAACCAGTGTAAACAGCATTGTGTAGTTCTGCAGAAAAATCAGTCCCCCTTCGCTTCATGGAAAACACCATATGTATAGAATGTATTGTATTTATAGAACAGCTCGGCAATGACGTAATGGGCGCATTGCATTGTGCCCTCCGCGCGACTTTTGATGTTGTAAACAACTTGTGGACAGGTGGGGAATGTTTTCAGCAAACTTTACTAAATGTTCACCTTGGCGATATATTCTTCACACTGGCATGGAAACAGCAAGCAGCTGCTTGACTTATATGTATTCGTTGCAATATCGGATCAAAAGAATGCGTTTAATTAACAGGTATTTCATTTGTCCGACAAACTGATTGTCCGGATGACTGGTATGACGTCGCCCGTCGTAGGTAGTGCCTATTTCATATTAGCTGCTGTATTCATACGCACGAAACGTCTTGATTCGTATTTTACAGAATTTAACTGATAAACTGAGCCAAAAAACTGTGAAAACTATAGAGAATAGTATATGTAGAGTTTTAGATACAAAGCAAGACAGACCAAAACACCATAGGATAAGTAGGCAAAGGGCACTATTTTCTTAGTCGTACTCGCTGTTTAGGCGCCGCACACAATGGCTGCCATTGCGTGACATAATTTGGTATCTCCAAGGGAGATAACATATAATAATAAAAGTACATATCAAAATATGTGAACATGAAGTGCATATCATTATTCAACATAGGGGATTGGCCGTGCACCATACATGCAAGATTACATATGTCTCACGGATTTAAGTATGCATGTAAACACGATAGAAGCCTTATTGTTTTAACATGTTTTACCAAACCTGCTCACATCTTCATCTGAAATTAACACACGCAGGCCGTAGTTAAAAAAAATTCCGCCATGGAAGTGGTGTCGCGCCTGCCGAAGCCGAATTCATATTTTGCCACAAACATGCGTATCGACTTAATCGTGCCAAAAGTTCCGCAGACCTTCTATTCTTCGAGTCTTCAAACTACAATGTACTTGAAACGTTTTCCACTCTAGATTAATAATTAGTCTAATTGTCATCCACAAAGACATACTGCAAAGAATTTCAGGATGTTCAGTCCCTTGATATAGATAGTGGGAAGGAATTATCAGGGAATAATTGATGTTTTATTGCTCAAAATAACACCGTTTATTGAATATTTGAATGATGAAACTAGACAACTGCCGTATTGTTAAAGGGAATTCTCACTCTTTACGTAGTTTTCAATATTTCTTATCATCAGCATTAGGATGACAGACATTTGAATATCATGTTGTCCATTGTTCATACATCAACAGGAATTAAAATACAGTAGTCACACGGAAATACAATCAAGCACAGGATGTGGATTCAAAGCTAAAGGTTGAAACAACCATTGTTGTTCACAACTTGAAATATTCTGCATCAAATGTTCACCCATGACATCAACCTGTATTTGCAATAGGTAAACTTACATTTTCACACAGTACAGATACAGGGCAGCATTCAGTTCAGTCGCATGTACATCCAAATTTGCAGCGAATATGCAGACTGACCAGTTTCTATATGAAACAGGCTCCAGTTTTGTTTGAGCAAATCCAGTTGCTCAAAATAGCGACCCCATATGCATAAGGAAAGGAGGGTTATGAAAAATTCAGACTGCACTTGACTATGAAAATTATCACAATATTTCACCACATTCTAGGAACAGACATTAGGAACAGACATTCAGTATACGACATAGCATACTATCTCTGCGATCTCCTTTGCCTTCAAGCGTTGTGAAATTGTTCATACGAATTTCTCAGCAATCACCTGTGCAACCACCGCTGTGACTCACATATTGAAATTACTATGAAAATTTTCATAACATTCCGTTCTGAGACAAACAATTTTTCATAATATGTACCATCACTCTCGCTATGAAAATTTTCATAAACCAAACTATGAAAATTTTCATAAAGCGTAATATACTTATGAAAATTTTCATAAATCTTAATATCACTCTCACTATTAAAATTTTCATAAAATGTAATATACCTCTCGCTATGAAAATTTTCATAAGCATAATATCACTCTCACTATTAAATTGTTCATAAAATGTAATATACCTCTCGATATGAAAATTTTCATAAAGCGTAATATCACTCTCACAGTTGATCAGAACAAGATCTGTAGCCTATTTCATCAACATTGCAAAGTATACTTTACTAGCAAAGTATACTTTGAGGGAGTAATCATTTATTTTTCCTGAAATGCATTATTTCATATAGAACTAACAAATGCATATATTTCATGATTAAAAGTATGCAGAATTATTATACTGAATTTATTACATTATCACAGCCATTAAATGGCTGTGATAATGTAATAAATTCAGTATAATAAAAATTAATAAATTTTTCAAAAAATTTAAAATTTCTCCCTCAAAGTATACTTTGCTACTAAAGTATACTTTGCAATGTTGATGAAATAGGCTACAGAACTAGATGAAAACTAGTTCCGAGTACATAACTCTAATTACATTTCGTTACACTGCATTACATAAGAGTTACATGACAGACTATTCTTTCCAAATGTGCGCTTGAAGCGTTCTTTGTTTTCGTTCTACTTCGTGGAGATTGATCTAATAATTTTGCTAATACACACTTCATTAGGTAAGTTTATGGTAATATATTTGTTTCATATTGTAGAATTGTCTCTCAATAACAATATAACAGTATGCAGGTTTTATCTATATTTTAAGAGCGAGACGTGTAAATGCTATTACGCACATTTTTACTGTGTAGCGTGGTATAGCGATAAAGTGCAACCCGTTGCCTATAAAGTGGCAAACGTGTAGCTAGATCAAAACTTGTTGCGAGTACATAACTATAATCACATATCATTACATTGCACTACATAAGAATAGAGCAACCTGTTGCCTATAAAGTGGAATATGTGCAGTTTAATAGATCAAAACTAATATTTTTCTACAATAAAACAACCTCTAACACAAGTCATGTTGCCTTCTAGTTATATGATCTAGCATTTACACAAAATGCCCATACGTCCCACTTCCGCCCTCCCCACCCACTAATCCCACACCTGTGTTTCTACACCCAGAGGCGTCGGAAGTGGGGCGGCAGGAGCAATTGCCGCCCCAATATTTGGACCATAAAATAGGGTGTCTCTTAAATGCTGTAGAATGCAGGAAATGACATCTAGAATTCAAAAAAATGTCCGGAGGGGGTGCATGCCCACAGACCCCTATCACTAATTCGCTTTGCTCCGGTCGACATTCTCCTCCCCAATATTAATTTGCTTCCGACGCCTCTGACACCTCCCCCATCCTAGATTACATAATCTCAATACAGTCTTACTGGTAGGCGACCCATTTTTCGTCCGTACACATTTTCCCGGACACCTTCGTAAACGCTTAATTCTGCATTTTCACACATGATTTTTGTTCCTAGTCATTAAGGTGGTCATTTCCAGTTGTCAGGTGTGAAGATTTCCGAGAAAAATGAGTAAAACTATTAAATTGAACTGTTTTCATACCTGCCAACTTCTGTTGACACCTGTATGACGTGGAACTTGATTATCGGACGGGCGCTTGTATTGAAAAGAGGCAAAGCGTACAGAATAAAGGAATTAACAGTATCTTCGAAGTAATACATGCAATAATTGCTATCATTTGATCAATACCATACAGTATTAATTACTTTCACTGTAATTTTGCAGTTTTAGCTTCACAAAAAGTAAACGCCGAAAATCCTAGTGTTCGGAAAAATGGGTCTCATCCTGTATTTTAATTGGCCTTTTAATTACCCCTTTTCGGGCCCCATTGTCAGCAGTTGCCTCCCACTATACTAATGAATTTTATGTTATTCTATTTTAAGGCTAGCCGACGTATTTGTTAATTTGAGGAAAATCACGGTCAGATGTAAACGTTTAAAATTATTGCGAAAAAAACGTGATTTTTGGCCGGAAATGGGTCGCCTACCAGTACAGATAATATAAAATACATATATATAGTACACGGCATCCGTGTCATGTAGCTGAGATTATCTAAGCTATCCCCCCACCCCACTCAATACTTACCAATTAAACTCCATATACCTGCAAAACAAACTTCTTCATGTTACCATCAACACGGTCAATCGCCAAGTGATTTACCAACGGATTAAAATGCCCACCTCAAGGACAATAAGTTGTGAGCTCGCACGTGACATTTACTCACGGTGCAACAAAAGAACTATACCTGGTAAAATACCCTCAGGTACACATGTTCTCATCATGTGGAAAAGGTGAAGCCACACCATGGCTTATCAAACCAGCATAGACCAATACCATCCTATCAATTTGTGTATGCCTGCTACGGTCAACAATGTTTGCCAATATTTTCTCAAGCGCCATGGTCAACAATGTTTGCCATATTTATTCAAGGTATCATCGGTCTACAAAAAAGTGGGGCTTACAACATTCGCGATCAGTCAGTGATATTCAATTTTAACGACAATGGAGTAATGTAGACCCAGATCAGACTGTGCATCCGCTCAGTCTGATCACGGTCTGCATCATTCGCAATTCAACACAGCTGCATATGAAGTAACTCTCAGTGAATGTCCTAATCAGACTGCGTGGATGTGCATGATAATCCCGGTGCTACCCTTAACCCGGAGCTTAACCATTACATTGCTTCTTTTTTTTTGTCGTCTGCTGTTGATATTTTTTATTTTCCATTTTCTCATCAAAAAGATGGTTTGACAGCACTTTATAATCATTTTCAATGAAAATGGTTCTAAGGGGCTGTTAAACCATGTTTTTATTGAGAAAGACGACAAATACAAAACAACAGCAGACGACAATTTTCGTTTCTAAGGGTTAATAATCCTACTTCTCAAAGATCACGACTATGTATATTATGGTAATGAGCACATAAGAAAACGTTATGCAACCCGGAAAAGAAACAAGAAACTTCGTGTGTCTAGCTTCGGGCTGCATAGGGTACTTAAACTTTATTTTACAACGATTACAAACAAACGCGAGAGACCCCCCCCCCCCCCCCCCCTGTATCCGCGCCTGCATAGATGCACTTGACTTCAATGATAATTGCTTCATATGAGTGATGTGATATATGAATATAACATATGTGAATATTGTCTTGTTACTGTATACTTTGAGTTGACATCTCCGCCATCATTGTATGTACAAGCCATCGTACAGTTTCACCACTTCGTGCGTTTGACACATACAGCAAATAATATGACAGTAAGCATGGTAAGCAAATAAAAGTTGGTGCAATACATAATAGACAGTATGTACCTCCCAGGGGTCCAGTTTAGATAGGATCCACTGTAACTTTTAACTGCAAACATGGTGGCTGTAAGGCAGGGATTCCGCTGGCGATCGCAAATTTCGTAATTGGCGATAAAAATAAACAATTGGCGATAAAAATATTACAATTTTCGAAAAATATATATTTTTTTTTTTTTTGGAAGTGGCGATTTTTTTTATTTTCCCCAGCGGAATCCCTGGTAAGGGTTATATATATAGACATATTGTTCAGAAAAGTCATACAAGCTTAGGTGTCACATTGGTGGGCTATAGAATGAAAATATGGATGATGACAGACAAGAATACAGTGAACCCTCTCTAAACCGGACACCCTGGGAGGTCCACTATAAACAAGCACGCCATCAACAGTTGTTTTCCATTTCACTCATGAACGAACACGACAAAGAAATAAATGACAGTTAAACCAAATAAAATTAAACACAATGGGGTCGCCAGGGTGTCCGGTTGAGAGAGGTTCAACTGTATGAAGCTTCAAGTCAATTCGACTTACGGCATCACGTAACAGAGATAGTAGGTAGCCGAAAACTTTAACACAAGCCTTGGACACACATACATGGTAGTGACTATAATTAGGGAGCCTGAATTGTTGTTCAGGTTACATAAAAATTCAAATATCTTGGATTTATCAAAGTCAGCTGAACTTACAGTGGAACAGCTCTAAACTGGATATGCTGGAACAAGAACAAATGAATTAACACAGATTATTTTATTATGATATTTCTGGATTGGATAATATTATTCTCTATAGTTTTCACAATTTTTGGCTCAGTTTATCAGTTAAATTTTGGAAAATACGAATCGAGACATTTCGTGCGTATGAATACAACAGCTATTATCTTTAGTTCTCACAGTTAGGTAGCAGTGAACAGTTAGCCGCCAGTTTCGTACACTTTTTTCTGGGAGCTGCAAACAGTAATTTATTCTAGAGACAACGGGATGTACGGGAATGGGTTTGCACCATCACAGTACATTTGCCTCTGGATGATGATTGAGAAAATATGCAACTTTCAGTCTCTAGTTCCGCATGTGATCAGTTTTCGTGGAGATAACATATTTCAGTACTTTCAGTACTTTGATTTTATTCTGGTTTCTTGTGGTCGCTTTTCGGCACAACTCGCCACAACGTTAGAATCAGTCACATGACGTTATTGTCCCCGGACGTCACGTGACACGTTAGTTTGTTTTCCTGACAACGCGGCAACGCCAACGTTAACGGCAGCGAAAGCAAATACGCACACGTCTTAGACGGTTTTCAACAACGACACAGCAATTATATCGAGCAACTCTTTGATGACAACCTTCGACTCTGATTTTAACGATCGGTAAGTTCTCTATTCGTGTTATTAGGTTTAGTTGTTTCCGTTAGATGTACAGTGGATCCCCTTTGAACCTGACACCATGGGGACCCCATTGTGCTTACTTTAGATGCGTTTCAATGCAATTTATTTCATTGTACTGTCTGTTTATGACTGAAAAACAACAGTGGAACCCCTCTAAACCGGACACCCTGTGGACCTCCCAGGGTGTCCGGTTTAGAGGGGTTGCATTGTATGTCTATAGCGGTCGGCTGTCAAACTCGTGTCTCAGTTATGGCGCTGGGCGCTTTGTAACGCACAAATCAATGTGTTTCCAGCCATGGCGGAACTATTGGGGCAGTGGGTATGGGTGGAGGAGGGGCGACAATATAATAAAATCCCATGAGGCGGGAATTATGCACCCCAAACCCGCACTTAGTCGTGTTAAACGTCCAAAGTATAAACTATCAGGTTGTTGTTCGCAGCTGCCATCCCATTGAGATGTGTGGCCGTGACTGGAGAAATGGGGCTTATGTGTTGTGTTTAGTACAGTAGAACTATAGTAAACGTACATGTTACCTGCGTGACACGACATCAAATCCATGTCCCGTGAAGGCTGAGTCCATGTCGGGTATTGGGTCATGTCGGGTACAGCTTATATGCACATATAAAGTGTACTACCAATACAAGTGAGAACACTATATAATATGACTAATACAGACTATATAATAGGACATTATCTCCTAACTTTCCCTGTGTGAGTGGAGAGTATCGCACGTCCAAAGGCAGGCCCGTAGCCAGGGGGAGTGGGGGGGGGGGGTCGGAGCGGTCGGACGACCCCCCCCCCTCCCACCCTCGCCCAGCCTCGAGGTTCACTTTTTTAGCCTTGAGGTCCACTTTTTTAGACCCCCATAGAACCTTCAGACCCCTTGAGCCTTCGAAACGACCCTCCCCCCCCCCCCCCACTTCAAACAGGTAGATACTTCAGACCCATTGAGCCTTCGAAACGACCCCCCTTCAAACATGTCTGGCTACGGGCCTGAAAGGTCCAGCCTGTAGGAGATCCTGTCAATATGTGTCGTCTGTCTGATGTCCAAGTGTGTTCTGCCTATACCGTGTAGGAATAATAGGTAGCCAGACTTGATTGTATGCACTGGTTCACCGGACACATTGGGTGTGCTCCATTTGTGCACTACCATAATTGGTCTTGGACTACACTCTCCCGAATCATATACAATAGGTTAGGCCTATAACTTAAATCTAGACAAAGACTATAATATAGGGCAGAACTGATTTTTAGGTTCCCTGAGAAGGAGAACATAGTGGCTAGAATGAATAAGCAATGAGTGATTGGAAGCATAGAGTGGCTAGTCTATATGAAAATGGAAGCGATGTGTATTTATCAGGAGGACAGACACACGTATCTATGTGTGAATTAGCGGACACGTATTAGGAGGTAGGACTGGATTGTATTTAGAACTGGAAGTCAGAGACATTTATTGGGATAGTATATATTTGGATATGTACATGCAACGATAACCTTTACAACCCAAGTATGAGTCGGACACTCAGTACTCTTCGCAGAGCTTGAGATGACTACATACTCTCTCATAATGTCTCGCAATGTCCATGGAGCTTCCCTCGACTCGTGTGAAGACGTCGTCGCACCAGCGATGCGAACTGATCTCCACACAAGCCTGGGGAAAGCTGCCGGACACATCCGCTGGGGGTGTCGTCCAGAGGTCACTATGTCTATGAGGTTACCCTTGGCCCGAGCGAAGCAGTTGCACCATTGTGAGGCAAACTAGACTCAACACGAGCCTGGGGATGACATCTCGACGTATTCTCTGGTGCGTGGTCTTAGGGTCGCGGCGGCGTCGATGATGTTACCCTTGGCCCGAGCAAAGCAGTTGCACCACTGTGATGCGAACTAGACTCCACACGAGCCTGGGGATCACGTCTCGACATATCCACTAGTGCGTGGTCTTGGGGTCAACGTCGATGAGGTTACCCTTGGCCCGAGTGTAGCAGTTGCACCATTGTGATGCGAACTAGACTACACACGAGCCTGGGGATCACATCTTTTTGACGTATCTGCTAGTGCATGGTCTTTGTGTCGCTGCGTCGATGAGGTTACCCTTGTCCCAAGCAAAGCAGTTACACCACTGTGATGAGAACTAGGCTCCACACATGCATGGGGACCACACCTCGACGCATTCTGGAGGTTGCTGGAGGTTGTTGACGTCTTACACCATACTCTTAAGTACATGCATTTACTAATTATTACAGATATTCAGCCTGCATCACTACCAAACTCTTTATACGTAAGCACAGTTATTTACTACTCCCACCCCCTACTGTATTATTAAAGGAACAGATAATGCATGTGTAATGAATTGATATATGTATTGAAGCTAGTTAATCCATTATAGTTTTTGTGTGAACGTACACTCACAATATCCTGATCTAGTGTCAGGCGCCGTTATTGCGAAAGTGTTGAAGAAGAAGAATAATGTTAGATAACGACCGTTAACATGAATGAAGTACAATTGCATGTCAAACAGCGTTGTGATTGTCTGTGCTTATCGTTTGTGGGTAGATGCGAAATGTAATTCCATGATGCCCATACGCCAAAGGTTCCTGTTTCCTCCGTTTTGTAATCCACATTATTGCATATTCTCGTGGATTATTGGCCTAATTGGTACTCTGTAATAGGTATTTACGACCAGTATCAGGATTCCTTTTAGCAAAGTACCAAAGTACGACACAGCTTCCTAGTCTGAATAACACAGATTAGTAACCAACTAACAGATTACTGGCCTGATATCGGCTTCCTATCTGTTAAGGGTAACAGCATAGTGATATTTCCATTATTTCACTAGACTACTACCCACCTGCAAATATAGTAATAATTTATAACAGACTACTGGCCAGACACGTCTACTATTTCTTTCACCGGCACCGTTATATCTTGAGCCTCCATCTCACTAGGTAGATCAATGTCGTATATTCCCTTCGCAGGGCTGGACACACATTGAAACCCAATTAGTTGTAGCTGGAGGTCTCTATAAGAGTTCCATGTAATCTATTCCCCCTTCGCAGGGCTGGATATACACTAACCCTATAATCACGGCTTGGTGGTGGTCCTGGGAGTGTGGTATAAATCTTGTTAAGGACTGGTAGTTCTGCTGTATCGCATAAATTAGGCATGTGAAGATGTCGTCCAAGTTCCTGCAGCACGGTGTATAGCCGCTAACAAGCATTGGTGCAGAAACTTCACACTGGCGTTCCACAGCCGAGATGAGACGAGTATATCTCTGCTCTAGTTGTTGGGGCTGTGTAATGGTGGCCACACCTTCCACGTGTACCATTGTTGTCCGTACCTCCAGGTAGTGAATGGGGTACTCCAGCTTCCTCCAGCATCTTCGTAATCCATTCCGGTGGTACAATGTCGGAGTGTGAACCTGCAGTTGTCTCAAACTTGGGTGTGACAATAATGTCAATGCTGTGTGTACTTTGTGACGCTGTAAGTACCAGGGATGTTAGTTTACTGTTTTGTGTTGTACCCCTACATATTGATTTCCTGCTGCCATAGTACACAGCTGCTGGTGATCCGTTTCATTAGCTGTAGTTTGTGCACCTGCATCAAGAGTCGTGCATGTGTGTCCACTTCTGGCTACATCAGCGTCCGTGTGGGTTATTTCTGCTCCCCATGTATGCAAGACCATATCTGCTGTGCCGATTGATTTGTCGCTGTTGCATGCACCTTCAGCTTCTATTGTTTGGAGCATATTTGTCAGCAGGTAATTTGCTCTGCACAACTTGGTAGCAAGCGTCATATCTTGCTTATCCATCTGCGATGGCTTAACGCAAGTACCTGATATCCGCAATGAGCATGCATTTGTGCGAGTGTCTGTAGAACTTGTGGTCTGGAATCTTGCAGCTAGTTCAACTTTCGTGCAGCTCGGTAGATGTTTGTCGCCTGCAAAGGAGTGCTGCAGAGTGATGTCCTTGGCACGAATGTGTACACTTTGCTGGCCAACTGTGGTGTACTGCAATGTGAAGTGTTGGGACCCTTTTTGTAAGTAACCTTCATCAATTTACTGTTGGTGTGTACTTTGCCTTGGAATGCCAAGAGAGTTGTGTACGTGCAAAAGGGGTCTGTCTGGCGAGATGACCTTGCATGTTGTCAGAGCATTTTGCTCCTTCCCTCGTGATGTTGATACTGATACCTCGTCAGTACATTCTGTCAGTTTGGCTCCAGAGCACTTGGTCTGTTTGGATGAGCATTTACTCTTGTTGCAAAGCCCGATATATTTTAGCTTGTAGATAGCTTGCTCAATGGAACTTAGGTTCATGTCAAGTACTCTGCTTCCAGACTTTTTGTCTATCGCACCCAAGCAGAATTGGACTATATCCCGATACGATAAATACTCCCTATCCTCTGCCCAAAATGTCACCTCTGCGATCCTGGTGATTCTATCTGCTCAGTCATCAAGACACTCATCATCTTCTTGGCAAATGGTGTAGAATTCTTGGAGATCAACAGCACTGTCGTTTGGGAGCCCAGGCTGTTGCATACACCGGTTGTGTGGTGGTCCAGCGTGGTACATGGGACGAGGCAGGCGCGGTGGTGGTATCGGCGGCCATCCATTCATCATGGGGTGCTGCATGGGAGGTGTTGGCCATCCATTCATCATGGAGTGTAGCATGGGAGGTATGGGCCATCCATACATCATGGGATTCCAACCAGGATAGGCGGCGTGCTCTTTCCCAGAGTATAGATCCGCATGTGTTGCATTGTCCATTGTCAATACGAAACAATGACTTTCGCTAAGTTTTTAAGTTTCGGATATGCCTGTTCCTCCCTCTCAATTACAAATGGAAATGATAGCACCCCTCCTAACTCAATAATTCAACATGTTCAATACGGTTTAACCTTTCGCAAAGTCCAACTACTGTATGAATTACATAGTTTTTTAATAATTAAAAGTTGGTATAAGCGACTATACGTAACTCGATCAGCAATCTCTTAATTATTATTAAATAATTCTGATAACTCATGATGGTTTAGCCTTTCACAAGGTCTAATTACTATATGAATTACCAAGTTTTTAATAATTAAAAGCTGGTATAAGCCACTTTATGTAACTCACCAAACTAATTATTAAATAAATCTGCAAACTCAATACTTCATAATGATCTAACCTTTCTCAAGGTCCGACTACAATCTGAATTATTGATGTTGCTCTGTCTTGCTTCCGTGGTATAATTCAAAAGTTCAAAATAATCTCGCAATTGAGAGAGTGCCCTTTCAAAGTATACTGTTCCCGTATTCCCGTTTCTTGTTCCCCGTTGTAAATTCCTAAATCAATCTTGAAGTGATAAACAATTCTCGAAAAATTCAGGAATTCAATTCTTTCAATAATTAATAAGGTCACAGCCTTTCGCAAAGCCAGCCTATGTAATAATTATTGAAAAAAGAAATGACAATGCAATAAATACTGTCTGGAATTTGAACGACGCCCCAGACTCAACAATAGAATCAAAAATTTCAAATTCCTCGAAACCAACTAAATGTTTATGAGTATGTATTGTTCTAGCCTGTGATACAAGACCAACAAAAAATCTAAAGCGAAAGAAAAAAATAATCCCGCCAAAAAAAAAAAGTAGTTCCCCCCAAATTTTCTATTTTATTCCATGTTTTTATTTTGATTTTGCACAGGCTCGATTTGTCCGCAGCGCCAATATAGTAAACTTACATGTTACCTGCGTGACACGACACCCAATCCATGTCCCGTCGGGTATTGGGTCATGTCGGGTACAGGTTATATGCACATGTAAAGTGTACTACCAATACAAGTGAGAACACTATATAATAGGACTAATACAGACTACATAATAGGACATTATCTCCTAACTATCCCCGTATGAATGGAGAGTATCCCACGTCCAACGGTCCAGCCTGTAGGAGATCCTGTCAAAAGGTGGTGTCTGTGTTCTGCCTATTGTGTGTAGGTTAGAAGACACCAAATGGTGCGAAATCGCCCAGCAAAAGTAGTCCGGTATAAAAAAATAGTGCGGGTGTTTTGAGGTCACGGACACCGTTTGCTTGCAAATCTTGATCCATTACTACCCAGTTTCACTTGAGGAACATTTTGGGATGCCTTTAACACCAGTTTTCAGCATATTTGTAGCATTTAAAAGAAAATACTGAACCTGTTGGTCATTTGATGTAATCGGAGTTTCTGTGGCCAAAAAATGTACACAATATTGGAGGATATGACAAGGTTGGATTTTTATTTCTTAGGAGTAAGTGAACCTATTGTTTAGTTCATGCAGAACCAGTACAGACTGGCTGCAGGTCATGTACAAGTGGGTCCCACAGCATCCATACGAACAGTGAAAGTAGGAGAGACTGGCCTTATTGGATGGCATTCGGTTAAATTATATAGTAAAACTATTTGATGGTGTCTAACCTGTAGAAATAATAGGTAGCCAGACTTGATTGTATGCACTGGTTCACCGGACATACTGGGTGTGCGCCATTTGTGCACTACCAGAATTGGCCTTGTACTACAGAACCTCTCTAAACCGGACACCTAGCATATCAGTATATGCTTAATCTTAATGCGTTTATCTGTTAGTTTTCTATCGTGATAATGCATTTTCATGATCGCAAAATACATCTACATTTCTCAGGGGTTTGTATGCCCGAATTTCAGTGGAATATCTCTACACCGGACACTCTGGAGTTCCACGATTCAAAAGATGAAACAATCAACCTCAAAGTTAAAGTGGTATAATGTGACAAAAATGTGACTATGTCTCGGTCCTAAGATTAGTAGTAGGACGCATGAGACATGTAACACACTATGCGTAAGACACGGAATGTACATGTATCATAATAAAAAAAAATCAAATTACAGCAACGTCCAAAGAAACACAGACAGCATGCCTGACACGACAATAACGACCAAGCTACCCTCGGGATCTAAACACCACATGATAGGCGGCAGTGCACCCAGGCCTCCCATCCAGTACAATCCGGTGGCTGGGGACACACAGGCCCTGAAGCTCATCAACAGAAACAAGGACAAACGAGGTATGTACTGACAACGGGCCTCGGAACGTTAGCGGTTATGAATCTAACTAACACGACAGACGTCAATTCGAGGTATAACAATCCAACGGCTCACTTACTTACACGTTGATAATCTTCAATGTATTCGGTATTGATTAGAGAAAGCTAATGTTGCTACTGTAAACATTATAGTGTTTGCCAGAAACAGTTAGATAACATATTAGCAAAACCATATTTTTGTCTCGGACGCAAATAGGCAACTACATGTATCAGCTTTAAAATACGCATTTGTGTTTATTGTAATTATCTACTCACACAGGTGAGCCACACACGGTACAATATATTGATGGAGAAACCTGTGCCGAAATGGCCAGAAGCGGCAAAGGAAGATCCAAGTTAAATAGAACTGGCGCAACATATCGGCAGGTTGGCCGAAATATCGATGGCACAGAAATAATCCAAAACCCGGACCCTATCCCTACAGAAAATATGGACAATTCCGCTGTAGAGGCAATGGAAACAACACAGAAGGCAGAGCAAATCCGATTGTACCTTCATCGGCAGAACCAATTTGATGATAAGTCACAAGAAGATAGGAAACTAGAGTCGTTGGTGATGGCATTTTGCCAGCGACTTCTTGACTGTGTTGAAGTCAATGATTCCGCGAACGGCCATCAAACAAATCCTATCAGAAACCAGCCAACCACAGCGGAAGAGTTCAAGAAAGATGGTATAAGTCAATCCGAACCAACACATGATCTGCATGATGCAAATGTACTGGAACCCACAAATGATATACAAGTTTCTTCTGATATAATAGACAACCTTAAGTCGCTGGAAACATCGCCCCAGCTGGCTATCGAGGATGTTTTTATACCTACCAGAAATGATGTTCCTATCAAATCCACTGAATACACACTACCCAACAACAGAAATGTCTGCACTGGGATGGACAATTTTAAAAAAGAAACATGCCAGAAAGTTATGCCAAATGATATCATACCCATTTGTAGCGATTTTCAGGAAAACAATGTTGTCATGAAAGACAAAACACATGCTGCTACATGTAACAACAATATGTACATATTGGAAGTGGATAATAAAAGCACGGAAGTTACATATAACCAACAAAATGACAGGAAAAAACATACACACCCAATAAAACAAAAGCAGGGATTAAAAGACAGACTAAAAAGCAGCAGGGTTGGAAAATTATTTTTCAAAACGGAAACTACCGCATATCAGAAGAAAGCATCAGATGAAACAAAGAAAGATAAAAGTAAATATAAGTCTAAGGGAAAGGCCCACAAAAGTAAGCAGTCCCAAACATACAATGAAGCAGATAATGTCGGAGGCCAGTCGCCGAAAAGCAAGGGTATAGTAGCACTCATTAGATCCAGCTGGATTGGGAGGAAGCTATTGCGAAAGAAGAGATCATCTGACATAGAAGGGGGAGTCAAAGGGCGACCCAAAACACGGGGATGTTGGAGAATTGGAGACTTGTGTCAGGGAGCGGATGGAAAAGAGTGAAAAGGCTCATCCACAATAATGTATTGTAACTGTAATCGCTGTGTCGTTTTCATAAGGGTCAGGGCTCCAGATAAGGAATTAGTAATTCAGTCTTTTCACTCTATCATTTCTGAAGCAATTGGGTATTTCAAAATTGTAATTGGGTAAAATAAATCACACTTCTGTTTACACATTAACAGGCAGCAATTATTGAATAGTTTGCTTCGAAATTAAAGCATATCTTGGCATTTCATGAAATACCAAAATGTGTTTTCATGGAAAATAAGAACAATGTGCTATATGTGTGGTCTGTTTATTGATTTCTGCAGCATGATAAAGGTGTCATAAAATTGTTATTGCTTGTTGATACTCGCTACTTCTGATTTCAATTGGGTTTTTGGAAATTTTAATTGGGTATTTAAGCAAATATGCAGCTTATCTGGAGCACTGTAAGGCTCTCATTGAACTGAAACACAACATACCATTAATGCTACGTTTGATATCAGATAGGATTCCTTTTTTTACAAACATTTTTATCCAGACCGTGATTCAACATGCACTAATATATTCACAATTATGCACACAAGTGGTCATAAAAAGTCGGATCAATTCTGTATATTTTCGACATCTTGAGAGGGTGGGTGAGTGAGAGAGGTTGCGGGTAATGTTTACTGCAGTCAGTTGATGCCATTAACTGGCAATAATTGACGCAGTATTGACCCTAACACAATTAATTAATTCAAAAGTATAAATAGTTTTATTTTGTTTTCTAAATTTAAAGAACAGAAGGATAGTTTCTGACCACTCGGATGTATTCCTACGAATGTGTAATGAGAGTATTCTGTAACTTGACCAAGTCCACATTACTGTCAGCTAATGCATTTATTGGCAATTTGGGCACATGCGACATCCACCATATGCTTGTGAAATGAGTACATTTATTTTAGCTTCCTAGTACACATGTATACTAGATACATTCGAATGCTAGCAAGGATCCCTGTGTCTAAATATTGCCATTTAATTGCGGTAACAGAAGTCGTAATAGTTTGAGAAACAAACAAAATGAGTTTAGTTCATATAATGTGACCCTTATTTTAATTATTCTTTGTTCACAGTTCAGATTTGCAAACACATACAATCATCATAATAATAACTTTAGTTGAACTATTTATGTGTTGGATGTTTGTACTTGTATCTACCAGAAGCGTTTATGTTTCTGTATCAACCAACCCAGCATACTGAACCCTAGTAATGTGACGTCATATGATAACAAGAGTGTCGAATGTCACAATATACGCCCGTCAAGGCAAGGCCAGTCAACAAGGGGAGATAACTCATATTAACGTGATAAACATGTAAACCAAATTTGGTTACGATCAGTCAAGTAGACTCGACTTATTGCGTGGACAAGGATAGTCCGAAAATTAAAAATGGCCGACAAGGGGAGATTTTCATCAAAATCAATAGGCTTCTTCGTATTGCCGTGATAAACATGTATACCGAATTTGATTACGATCGGTCAAGTAGAACTTGAGTTATTGCGTGGACAAGGATACAGAGTGCGAAAATTAAAAATGGCTGCCAAGGGAAGATAAGTATCGAAATTTTTCAAAATCATTAGTTTTCTTCGCCTTGCCGTGATAAACATGTATACCGAATTTGGTTATGATCGGTCAAGTAGAACTTGAGTTATTGCGTGGACAAGGATACATAGTGCGAAAATTAACAAGAGTTGTCAGAAGACAACGAAGCTCGCCTGTTGGCAGCCTTCACTCAAACTTGGCACAGTTGCATAAAAAAACAGGACTGTTATATAACTTGACCTTGGGTTAAGGGGCGTGCGGTGGACCTTGACATTGGGGTCAGTGGTGTAAGGTGGGTCGTGTGTTTGCTATAGCATAATATAGCATATTAAGATGAATGCATGTATGAAATATCAAGGCGTTCCATGAAAGGAAACAGATGTTTTACGACATTTACCCCAATGTAAAGTCTGACCTTGACCTTGGGGAAAGGGGTGGGTCATGGATTTGCTATAGCACTATAGCGTATCATCAGATGAATGCCTGTATGAAATATCAAGGCATTCCATAAAAGAAACAGAAGTTATAAAAAGACATTTACTCCAACGTTAAGTTTATGATGTTGATCTTGTGGAAAGTGGTGGGTGGGGGGGGGGGTCATGGATTTGCTGTAGCACAATAGAGGATCATCAGATGAATGCATGTATGAAATATCAAAGCGATCCCTGTAACGAAACAGAAGTTACACAACATTTACCCCAACATTAAGTTTATGAACATGCTAAGTTTGTGACCTTGACCTTTGGGTAAGGGTTGGGTGGTGGGTTGTGAATTTACAGCATGATAGAGGGTCATCTGAGGAATGTATGTATGAAATATCAAGGCATTCCATGAAAGGAAACAGATGTTATAAAACATTTACCCTAACGTTAAGTTTATGAATGTGCTATGTTTGTTACCTTGACCTTGGGGGAAAGCGGTGGGGGTGGGTCATGGATTTGCTATAGCATGATAGAGTATCATCAGATGAATGCATGTATCAAATATCAAGGCGTTCCCTGTAAAAAAACAGAAGTTATAAAAAGACATTTACTCCAACGTTAAGTTTATGATGTTGATCTTGGGGAAAGGGGTGGGGGTGGGGTCATTGATTTGCTGCTGTAGCACAATAGAGGATAATCAAATGAATGCATGCATGAAATATCAAAGCGTTCCCTGTAAAGATAACAGATGTTATAAGACATTTACCCCAACGTTAAGTTTATGAATGTGCTAAGTTTGTGCGGTGGGTCATGGATTTGCTATAGCATGATAGAGTATCATCAGATGAATCCATGTATGAAATATGAAGGCGTTCCTTGTAAATAAACAGAAGTTACACAACATTTACCCCAATGTTAAGTTTATGAACATGCTAAGTTTGTGACCTTGACCTTGGGGTAAGGGTTGGGTGATGGATCGTAGATTTGCTACAGCATGATAGAGGGTCATCAGATGAATGCATGTATGAAATATGAAGACATTCCCTGTAAATAAACAGAAGTTACACAACATTTACCCCAACGTCAAGTTTATGAACATGCTAAGTTTGTGACCTTGACCCTGGGGTAAGGGTTGGGTGGTTGGTCATGGATTTGCTACAGCATGATAGAGGGTCATTGGAGGAATGTATGTATGAAATAACAATGTGTTGCATGAAAGGAAACAGAAGTTATAAGACATTTACCCCAACGTTAAGTTTGTGAATGTGCTAAGTTTGTGACCTTGACCCTGAGGTAAGGGTTGGGTGGTGGGTCATGGATTTGCTACAGCATGATAGAGGGTCATCTGAGGAATGCATATATGAAATAACAAAGTGTTCCATGAAAGGAAACAGAAGTTATAAGACATTTACCCCAACGTTAAGTTTGTGGACGACGCCGACGACGCCGGGGGTATGCCATTTGGTGAACAAGTTGTGCCCGCGCGCCCGCCCGTACAAGATGAATACATAATATGTCCTGTTTTTTAAAACGGGCGTATAAAAACTAATAGATCTGTATGTTCATAAGAAATATTTACAGACAATATGAAATTTTCTGTAAACGGAGTTGAAAGTTAACAAAATGTTCATAGCATTCTTTCCGCATTTGCTATGAACATTTCGTTAACTCCTGATGTCAAGTTTCACTTCATTGGAACCCGGATGTTTGTATCGGTTCAATGCCCGATACAACAATATGTTATCAGTCAGTACATATTCGGTCAATACAGGGCAGGTTACCTGATACATTATGTTTCAAGTCAATTTGACTTACGGCAACACGTGACAGAGATAGTAGGTAGCCGAAAACTTAACCCTTTGAATCTGAAAGCCCGCTGTAGAGTTTATGCACAGTGCAGATCCAGATGAGCCGGCTCATGACGAGCCGTCTCATCAGGATCTGCACTTTTTGCAAGTAATTTTCATATTTTTTAGAACAAATACACCCATTTTTCATAAATGGACTAGTCTGGAAACTATTTTGTGACGGTTGCATTGGTTGCAAAATTAAAATATCAAAATCCATTCCAGTTACTTAGGGGTGAAAGGGTTAAGCACAAACCTCAGACAGACGGACAAGTGGTGTCTATATGTTACCTGAAATGTCGTACATACAAACTCCCAAAATCAGAACGGAATATTTACATCAAAATAAATATATACCTGACCAGGTGCCAGGTAAAGGTAATACTGGTAGAATTACTCTTATAAGGGGTATAACCAGATTTGCAACTATCAAATACTAGAAAGCCAAAGACGTATCTGAAGATCAAACCAGGTCTCCAGTCGGGATCCGGTAAGGATAAATCCTGAATTACCGCAACCAACCACCACTGGATAAATCAAAGTAACCTGAATTTACAGTGGAACATCACTAAATCAGACACCCTGGAACAACAACAAATGAATTAACACAGAATATTATTTGTTATGATATTTAATTCTGGATTGGATAATATATGCTAAAATATATCAATTTCACAGAATATGTACAGAGCAACAATTTGGTGAACAGTGAACAGAATAGCTCTTGCTCTGATCGTCACAATCTTCAAACGACATAGTTGTCAGTCAGCGGAGCTATACTGATTGACACACTGTAGTCCGAGGATAAAATATGTTTTTAATGCAAAAAACTCTGACTGTTCAGTTTACTTCTCTATAAAAATATCTGTTGTTACCACTCATCTGAACTGTCTCGTCGAGACGGTTCAGATGAGAGTGGTTACAACATATACATTTGAGAAGAAATAAAGACAAGAACGCCGCCAACGACATGTATCCCATCACTGTGGTGGTTAGATCATAAACATGCACATTCCATTTTAAGCCAATTGTTCATACAGTTTAAGAAGTTATAGGAGAATGGAGAACCGTGCACACATCACATGAGGAGGAGAATGAAAATATTAATGATGAGAAACATGCACATTAAGTTTCAAGCCAATCGTTCATATGATAAAGAAGTTATGGCAAACGTGACGGACAGACAGATGACTTTTGGATCCAGATATCCCATTTTCGCTATTGTAATTGTATCTGCCCTATAATGGGAAGCCAATTTCATGCAGGATAGCGATACAGAGGTATCAAAATGTTCATCCAAAACTTAAAAATGTTTTTTTAGTTTTTATTTATTGTATGTTGTTTCCACTCTTTGAACCGTCTTTGACTGGGGGGGGGGGGGGGTGGGGGATCCCAAAATCAGGTCCTCGTCACACCATATTCAATTGGCCCCCTCCCAAAATCAGTAGTATCAGTAATAATCTTACCACTTTTATAATGGGCAATAACCCAATTCAATTCCCAGGTAACAAAAGAGCCAAATATAGATACCTGAGGACCAAACCAGGCAAATTGTGATTCCTATAAGGAGGAATTTACCCCTACGTTAATTTACGTCGTCGCATTCACCCGACCACCACCCACAAAGAAAATGGTGAAAAAAATCTCTAGATTTTGTACTACTGTAATTGTATCTAGCCTATAATGGGCAACAAGTGTCATGCAGGATAAAGATACACATGTATCAAAATGTTCACCCAATTCTTGTTTATTGAACAAAATGTTGTCTGCTGGAAATGTTTTATTTTCAATATTTCTCGACAAAAACCTGGTTTTGACAGCACATAAGAATCATCTCCAGTGGAGACGATTCTCATGTGCTGTCAAAACCAGGTTTTTGTCGAGATTTAAAGCAAAAATGAAAAACGGCAGACGGCAATTTCCGTCAACAGCGTAGGAAGGGTTAAAATTTCTCAGCATCTTATCCAAATTTACACTCAAACTCAGGCAGCTTGATTGGCCAATCAATCTTCTCGATTTTGTGCATGGGAATCGAAAATGCGCTCAGACAGCAAGTTTTATAAGTGCTTCATGAAAATACTATTTACACGACACATTTCCGCATTCATTGAATAGTCCAAATATTAACATGTAAAAGTCAATGTTGGATACTTAGGGGTGAAGGATTTCAAATAGTTTGTTCATACTCGGAGTGGATGAAGGTGGAAGAAGATTGAGAATTGTTACAAATGAGACAAGCCGTGTGATTGTGTACCTTTATAGGAGATGTGCGATTTTCATGAAAACTGTTTACAGAAACTGTGATATTTTCTATTACATGTATAACTGACGTCAAAAGTTGACGAAATTTTCATAGCAAATCGGAATTCCATTCCGCATTTGCTCTGGTGATTTCGTCAACTTTCAACGTCAGTAATAGAAAATATCATCATAAATATTGTCAATGTTTTTCATTCAGGGTTCCCACTCTTTTGGGAAGACCAAATTCCATGACTTTTCCACGACTTTCAAGGACCTGTTTTCGAAATTCAAGGACCCATATTTGCTTGGATGATGCTGATGAAACGGTGTCGAGCCTGGAATACACTTGTGTTGGGGAGAGAAGTTACTTCTCTCCCCAACACAAGTGTATTCCAGACTCGACACCGTTTCATGTAGTACTTCAGTTCTAAATTTACAAAATCCCGATTTGGTGCCAGGTGCCCTTACCACATCAAATCATTTGGCTCGAAATCATTAAATTGCACTGAACTTTGCTCAACAACACCAATAATTGGACTGGAATCCAAATTCCATGACTTTCAATGACCTTTTCAGAAAAAGAGGCAAATTCCATGACTTTCCAGGCCTGGAATCCATTTTTCCAAATTCCATGACTTTCCAGGAATGTAAGGACCAGTGGGAACCCTGTTCATGATATACCGCACATCACAGGTACAAAATCACTTGTCACAAATGTCGTAAGGCCCGTTCTATCAGCCAGCGTGTGGTAAGGAGCACGACTCCACCATCACAGTCTGACGCTGTACTCATCATCATCTGTCTCTGAGTGGGACGGTCCGTGGATGAACGCGGCGGAGTTGTCGTATGTTTCCATGACGACAGCCGGGCCACGCCCTCCAGGATACGCCTTGCCAACCACAGCGTAGTCAGGGCTGGGTTCCGCCGGTGCGTTAGCGGCGGTCGGAGCGGGCCGTGTAAACATGGTCATATTTACGTGATACATCCCATCGTCGTCCCCTCTCACCCCTGACTCCGCGACCCTTGACCCCATGGCGCCTGACGAGGCCAAGTCCCCGGCTAATCCCTCGGGGTTGAAGGGCGCGATGATAGCAGGGGCGTCTCTCCTTGTGGTTCCTTGGTCGGCCCCAGCCATTGGCATATTGTCGTAATCAACATTGATGAACGCAGGGTTGGGACGACCTTGGATGTGGTGACCTCTGACCATTGGGACGTCACCATGGTTACCAACGTTTTGCTGTTGTTGTTGTTGTAGTTTACGTTTATCATTGCTGAAGCATTGAAATCATAATTATATGACTGAACTCTGGTGGGACAGATTAAATCTGTAATTTGTACTTCTAAACATAAACTTTTATCAACAAATAAATAAAATAATCATGTTTTGTTCAACGGAATCGTATTCTAACAGACAAGGATAAACACAATACAATATGTTTATAATAAATGCTAGACCAATATTTATTTAACAATAATACTTCGTCTTTTACTACAACTTTGCCAAACAAATGGACCATAACACATATTTGACATACTCACTGCCTGAGTTTGTATTTAAAATCAAGCAGTTTGATTGGCCAAGACTGAGCACAGCTCTGTCTGGACCAATCAAACTTCCTGAGCTTGACCACAAGACCAAAGTATGTGTTTAAAAAAGCTTTATAATAACCAAATCCTGCAGTTTGATTGGTCGAGACTGAGCCCAGCTTAGTCTCGACCAATCAAACTGCCTGATCTAGAGCATGAGACCAGAGTATGTGTTCGGAAAGCATTATAATCCCAGGTGGAGGGAGGTTTGGAGATGTACTCACAAACAGAGTTTGACATATTCAGTGCCTGACCTTGTAATCATGCAGTTTGATTGGCCGAGACTGAGCAGCTCAGTCTCGACCAATCAAACTTCCTGATTTAGACTGGAGTACGTGATAATCGCACATGTAGGGAGGGAGAATGTACTCACTGGCGGAGTTTGTTGGCCACCACCACGACGACAACCAGCACGATGACACCGAACCCGATACCCACAACGAGAATTATGGTCATAGTGGTGCTATCCTCACTGTCCGTCGTGGCTCCACCATTCTGGGAACCCGCCCCACCGCCAGTCGCCCTCGTTGTTACTGTGGTGGTGGGGGTGGTAGCAGAGATGGTAGTGGTGGAATCGGTGGTGGTGTCAGGGGTGCTGGGCACTGGTACAGTAGTTGTTAGGGTGGTGGTGGTGATTGTAGTTGTAGGTGGATTGGTGGAGGGCCCGTCGGTTGTGCTGGCTTGTTCTGTAGTGGTCGAGTTTGTTGTGGTGGCATTGTTAGTGGGGGACACCGGTGTTGTAGAAGGATCAGGGGTGAGGGTGGTGGAATCACTGGATTTCCTTGTTGATGTGTCTGTAAACAGAACAAGAGCCAAAGTGAGGACGCTATTGATTATTTTTCATAAAGATGCGACCAACATATCAGGAAATATGTAATATTTTGAAGTGTGTCCAAAATTGTTGACGCCAATGACGACGCCTTTGCCAAAATTGTGAACTATATGCCTCATTTTCCACTAACATGGGTGAGACAAAATTTAATATTACCGTGACATTGGACTCGGGGAGCACCATGGGTGGACCACAAAAAAAATCAAAAGAACAAGTTTGTTTGTTTGTTTGTTGGGGTTTAGCGGCCTATCAACAGCTAAGGTCATTTAAGGTCAGGTCAATGGGAGAATAAGTATATACGTGGATCACAAAATAACAAGAGCTGTAGGAGAACAGCATAGCTCGACTACGAGGGTTGTCGATGTACACATAGCTTGACAAACAAGGTGGCCACTGCCTGCATAAAAACCTTAACCAAGGTTGACTAAAAACCTTAACCAAGGGAAATTAAGTAAGTAATTCAAGGTTAAATGTAGGTCAATGTCAGATATAGGTCAGGGGTTATTGATGTACATCACTAGGAGATGAAGTTTTCCAAGTATGGTTGCTGTAGGCCCAGGAAATTTCCATATACAAGCTTGACTAAAAACCTTAACCAAGGGGAAATAACTAAGTAAGCCAAGGGTAAAAGTAGGTCAAGGTCAAATATAGGTCAGGGATTATTGATGTACATCCCTAGGAGATGAAGTTGTCCAAGTATGGTTGCTGTAGGCCCAGGAGTATTCCATATACAAGCTTGACAATAAACCTTAACCAAGTTTGAGTACAAACCTTAACCAAGGGGAAGTAATTCAAGGTTAAATGTCGGTCCAGGAGTATTCCATATACAAGCTTGACTAAAAACCTTAACCAAGGCGAGACGGTGACGCCGACGCCGGGGTGACTACATAAGCTCTAACTATTCTTCAAATAGTCGAGCTAAAAAATAAAAGTGTTAAGATATATAAATATATACAGTTGATTGACTGAATGGGTTCTCATCCAAAAACAAGGTCATATACCTAATGTGTATAAGGTTGATATTTTAGATTCCTGTGGTATTGAATGTATATAATGTGAATGAGTTTTCACTTCAACAAGTTAGATTGCACATATCTTTTTACAATTACAAGGTTAACAACAACCAGAGCACATCACCAAGCGCTAGCAATAATTAGAACAGGCCTCTGCTTATTATGATTCCCATGGTTGCAAAGTTACCTGGTGTACTGGTCGTCGTCGGACCACTGCATGTGCCATCTGGAAAGAATTAATTGTGTTTGATAAGCCATTACCATTAATTTAATGATCGACACAGACATGATTATTTATTTTTCATTAATTATTTTTTTGTGAGCATTTTTAATTAAATTGTTTGTATTCTAATATTCATTGATACATGTGTATAATTAATAATGTCATCATCTGTATATAATATTGATTTTTGGGCATGTTCACTCGTCCAAAAACTCTGCCTCAGATCTTTTTAACGCCCACTCCAATCTTGAGAACCTGTAGCCTATGTATACTTTGCTAGATAAGTATACTTTCCAATTTTGATGAAATCGGCTACTGAGGTGATTCTAAAAAGCACCCAAGCCTTTACATTCATTAACCCTTTCAACACCACAGACCTCTATAGAGACAATGTTTGCAAACAGTGCAGATCCAGATGAGACGGCTCGTAATGAGCCGTCTCATCAGGATCTCCACTGTTTGTTAATAATTTTAAACGTCGTACAGATTACCCTTTTAGAAGAATGGGATAATTTGAATGAACAAAATTAATGAAATAGCGTGAAACATTGGCATGGAACATCCTATTAAGTTACTTGGTGTTGAAAGGGTTAATACTGTTAACCCTTTGAACCCGAAAGCCCGCTATATGCAAACAGTGCAGATCCAGATGAGTCGGCTCGTAACGAGCCGTCTCATCAGGATCTGCACTGTTTGAAAGTAATTTTCATATTTTTGAGAACAAAAAATATCCCATTTTTATAAATGGAATAGTCTGAAACATTGGCATGGAACATCCTATTAAGTTACTTGGTGTTGAAAGGGTTAATACTGTTAACCCTTTGAACCCGAAAGCCCGCTATATGCAAACAGTGCAGATCCAGATGAGCCGGCTTGTAACGAGCCGTCTCATCATCTGCACTGTTTGAAAGTAATTTTCATATTTTTGAGTACAAAAAATATCCCATTTTTATAAATGGAATAGTCTGAAACATTGGCATGGAACATCCTATTAAGTTACTTGGTGTTGAAAGGGTTAAGAGTACAACATTGCCCCAGAGATAGTCAGGAAGTATAAGTAGAACTCTGTGTAAGTGTACCTGTACCTGTACCTGTACCTGTACCTGTACCTGTACCTGTACCTGTACCTGTACCTGTACCTGTACCTGCACCTGTATCTGTACTTTACACTACGTTCTACGCCAATCGCTGGCTTGTATCGCGTTCCATTTATTTGACATCTTATAAGTTTTAACCCTAGTGACACATTACCAGATTTAACCCATAGAATGCGGGAACCGAAAATAGTCGTCTGGTGATAATTCATATTTTGTCTTTTCTCTCAGTAAAAACATGGTTTGGCAGAATTTTAGAATCATTTCCATTTGAAATGATTCTAAAGTGCTGCCAAACCAAGTTTTTGTGCAGAGAAAAATGGGAAAATAAAAAATATTCAGCAGACGACACAAATTAATTCAGCATTGTAAGGGTTAATGACTACCTGTTCGAAAGGAAATGAAAAACCAATACTTGGACGGGAGACTGCATTACATACCTGGCATAAACACTCCCTCACATTAAATTTCTTAATAAACCAATATGTGAACAATAATTTATCCCGCCAACACAGTGCGTATGTGCCGTGAAACACGGTGCCGTGAAACATTTTTGATATCCTGTCAATACGACCTAATCACTGCGTATGAATACGTGCGGTGGCTGGGATTATTTATTTTTTCATTTTAAAGCCATTAGTAGGTGTGAACGGGATAAATAGAATAGTAGGTTAGTGCCGTGAATGGGAAAAATATCTGGCGCGGCTCAGAAACGGGATGTGCTCGGCAGAGCCTTGCCCATCCCATTTCCTAAGCCTTGCCAGATATGTTTTCCCATTCACGGCACTAACTTACTATTCTCTATTTATACTTACATGTTTTGTACTGGAAGGTGTTAGTTAAGGGGTCACAGATGTAGCAGGGAACGGTGGGGTCGGGCGCACCTGCTGGGTAACACTGGTCCCTCACCACACAGCTGGTGGGCTGCAATTATAACATCATAGCTACTACTGTGGGTCAGAGTGAAATATATTTATGAAATAAGAAATAAACGGTACTCGATTCTTTGTGAAAGTTATTGTAAAGAACCCATAAAACATATGTCAACATGGAAAATCTACTGTAAACATGATGTCACAGATTACGTCATGTCGGAAAACATCATTGGAAACCACATGATCCCATACCCTGGAAACCTCCGAAAAATAGAGCAGTTTGAATTCATTACAAGTGATATGGTCAGCTCGGTGTATGGTAGTTGGTGACAGATCAGGTACAATCAAATCTCTATGAACAGCCACCTCTCTACAAGTCCCTCTCTGTAACACAGATATTTGACATCCCAAATGGACATTGCCTCTTTATTTAACCTCCCTACAACAACCACCTCTCTACAGTTTTGTTTCCTCCCATGGGTAGCTGTTGTAGACAGGTTGCACTGTACCTGTAATTGACACTGCATGGTTGTCGGGTAACAGCTGTAGCAGACCGGGTCCAGGAAAATGTATCCCAGCTCGCCGGACTGGTTCACCCCATTGTTACTGACAGAGATGTAGTACGCTGTAAACGGCAGGTGACCAGTCAGTATGCAGCGCACACTCTCGTATGTGAGCAAGATGGCGGGAAGTACAACACTGGAACCGGTTTTCTTGAATGTCAGACTCGTGGAATTGAACTGGAAACAAGGAAATTAATATATTTATTGACTCTTTGCATCCTAGGGGTGAAAATAACAGCAAACAAATATCAAGAGTATTTTTCTTATTTCTCGCTGTAATTCTTGGTATTTCATTAGAATCGAGTACTGTGGACTCAAATCTAATTAAATTCCAAGACATATTCATAATATTTACATGGAAAAATAAAAAATATATAATAAATTGTTGTCTGCTATTTTTGAAGTTTTTCAGCATGCAAGAGATAAAATCTCTTGGAACCCAACCCCACAGGAACCTTAGTCTGTTTAATTTTGATGGGTTTCACTGTCATTTATATCTGAGCACAATGTATGTTCATGATTACAAAACACACCTACATATTTCTGAGTGCTCATATCACTGAATAACTAATGAAACGCTCGGAGCCAGACATCCTTGTAACTTAACATTCTATAATCAGATGTCACAGATAATTTACCGGTAACAATTTAACACATTCATGGATATCAAAATGGGTAAAGGCTTGTGGATACCAAAACATTAACCTAGAAGTAAACTGACCTTGGCACGAGTGGGCTATAGAACGACAATGACAATATAATTGTCATTCATCAATGTTCCTGGTTTCATGTTTCTCATTAAATAAGAAACATGAAACCAGTAACATTGATGGATGTACCCGTCAAAAACCAAGTCAAATGACCTTGACCTTGGGCACAGGAGCCGCCCGAGTGGGATACAGAATGGAAACATGGATGATAACTAATATGCATATGAAGTTTCAAGCTAATCCGACTTGATGTTACAGAGATATAGTAGGTACCCGAAAACTTTAACGCAAATCAGAACTGATAGACGCCTGGGGCCAGTTTCACTAAACATCGTACGACTAAAATGTTCGTAAGCGCAATTTTAGAATCGTCTGGAAATTTAAATTGATGGATTTACATTTATTGAGCATAGGCTGCATATGCAGCCTATGCTCAATAAATGTAAATCCAACAATTGTTTACAAGAAAACAATGTTAATATGATATTTACAGACTATCATAATTTTGCACTTACGAACATTTTAGTCTTACGACGTTTAGTGAAACGGCCCCCAGATTCATCCCTATATATTTGACGTGTCATGAAAAGAAAGGGCTTACTAAGATGGTGACCAACATGGCTACAAAAGAAAACCTTATTTCAGTGCATACACCTTTATAGTATCATCTGAGTTTTTGTTCCAAGTTTACATGGCATTTTGGTTTCGCTCATGTTTGCGCGTTTTCCAGAAGGTTTTTGTGGTTTCTGTGCATTTCCCCCATTTTCGTTGGAAACATTTAACAGTTTTTATATCATAGGAAACCCTGTTTTCCGTTTTTTTTTACAATGCACATGTATGTGTATGTTTTTTCAGAGGAAATGAAAAAACGCCATTTTCATTGGATAAAAAACCCAGAAAAATCGGCAAAACATGGGACAACCCATTTTCAGATGTATGCAAACGGGAATACAAGCATTTGATTGGCTAATAAGAATAGAGGAAATGTGTGATTGGACCACGTTTGGACCACGTTCACTTATGGTTTCCATCGGAAACACAAACGTTACCTCAATGGTACCCTGCTTGTAGTGGCAGGCCACATATATGGGACCGTCACTACAAGCAGGGTACCGTCAATGTTTCGATCATATATGTCAGATACACGTACAGACAGTTGCTGATAGTGACATGACAGTTGGTCATTGTCCACAAAGTTGCTGCCAACCACGTCTACCTCCGTAGTGACCTCTATCTGACCGGTGGCGCTGTACAGGGCGGGAGACAGTGACATAATCACCGGGGCTTCGGTCTGTATCATGGAGCAGTCACTGGTCATGTAGCCGGCCACACATTGACACACGCCTGTAACATACACAGAGCTCCAGATAAGCTGCGTATTTGCTTAAATACCCAATTAAAATTGCCAAAAACCCTATTGAAATCAGAAATAGCGAGTATCAAAAAGCAATACAAATTTTGTGGTACCTTTATCATGCTGCAGAAAACAATAAACAGAAAACAATAAACAGACCACAAATATAGCATATTTTTCTTATTTTCCATGAAAACACATCTTGGTATCTCATTAGAATTGTCTCCAATGAGACAATTCTAATGAAATGCCAAGACATGTTTTCATTTTGAAGCAAAATATTCAATAATTGCTGTCTGTTGACATGTAAACAGTAGTGTGATTATATTTTACCCAATTAAAATTTTGAAATACCCAATTGCTTCAAAAATGATGGAGTGACAATACTCAATTACTAATTCCCTATCTGGAGCCCTGTAGCCTATTTCATCAACATTGCAAAGTATACTTTACTAGCAAAGTATACTTTGAGGGAGTAATCATTTATTTTTCCTGAAATGCATTATTTCATATAGAACAAACAAATGCATATATTTCATGATTAAAAGTAGGCAGAATTATTATACTGAATTTATTACATTATCACAGCCAAATTGGCTGTGATAATGTAATAAATTCAGTATAATAAAAATTAATAAATGTATCATAAAATTGAAAATTTCTCCCTCAAAGTATACTTTGCTACTAAAGTATACTTTGCAATGTTGATGAAATAGGCTACTGATATGGAGCCCTGATACAGAAATGGCATCACTTGTCATTGTTGACTGACGTCAGTGTAATGATGCAACACCATTAAATCGCACAGGTTGAAGTAACGGACCGAGGTCTATAAATACATTAAATATGCCTAAAAGCATCAATAAATTTTTACTCCCTCCATATATACTTATACGTAAGTCTATATGGAGGGAGTAAAACAAATTGTTTAGCTTATTTTTTTTTCATTTATTGATGCTTTTAGGCATATTTAATGTATTTATAGACCTCGGTCCGTTACTTCAACCTGTGCTAAATCGTTGTATCTGTTAGTAACATCATTATACACATATTCTGTTACCCATTTTACCCATTTCTTAGCCTTACCCAACAAACTGGAAATCAAGACACTAGCCTGGTACAGTCTACAGCAAAGATATGTTGTTGAAGGTTCCCAAACGAAACCGATACGCAGAAACGATTGTTGTTTGTTTTTTTTTTTTATTGTGAAAACATTATTTTCAATAAAAGACACAGCTTTCGACTACTTAAACGCCAGTCGTTTCTTGCATGGAATGGCATTGATATTGTTTTCATTGCTTTTAATTAGAAAACGATGTTTTCGTTGGTTTAAACATGACGCGTTAATACCAAAAAAACATAATTCTCTAATTATAAAAACAACAAGGGCATCACTAAGCTAATCCCCTCGCTGACAGCCTTGATAATAACAAAAAATATTTTTGCATTACAAACAAGGTGAACACAAGTCCTCAGTGACCTTGACCTTGGGCGGTCGGACATGAGTCATATACAAAAGAAAGCACCATCCCTAGACACACATTGTGGCCAAATATTATCAAAATCGGTGAAGCGGTTGTTAAGTTATTGAAAAACGAAATGTGTTACTAACATGTGCACATATGTGCATGGACTAACACTATATCCCCTCTTAAAAAAGATGTAAAAACGATAGACAATCGTTCGTTTATGGAACCGCAAACAAATCCGGACTGTACGAGACAATTACTTACCACCGAGACAAGTACCATGCCCACTACAGTCGTATAGACAGGTCAGTGATAGTGTGTAGGCGACCAGTTCTGTGTACGTCATGTTTACCGCCACCGCCACTGAGGGGTCAGTTAACACAGCCGTCCTACATCTCATTCTCACGTCTTCCACCAACCCAGCTATATGGTCGGTGGAGTCAAACAGCTGAAAACACCATTTTTACCACTATAATTATCAGGCCAACATTATTTATCAATATGATTATATAAGGCAAACAATTTTTACCAATACGATTATCAGGCGGACATTTTTACCAATATGATCCTCAGGCAAACATTTTTATCAATATGATTATCAGGCATACAGGGTAGATCCAGATGTTCAGGTGATTCAAGTGTCCAAGTATTGAAGCAATCCTTCGTGTAATATTGAAGATACTCTTACAAACGTTTGACGTAAATGTACACAGACGGACGTGTGGAACGGACGGAAGTACATAACCTCAAGAGCAACGCAATAATTATGCCCCCCTTGTGTACAATGTGTGTCTTAGAGAGCTATGTAGTTCCCTTACCAGAATATCTGCCATGCAGGTGTCGAGCATGGAGGCGACATCGACCACTGGGCCACATAACTCCCCGAGCGGAGTGTTGACGATGGAGTTCACGCACAGTTCATTGGCCGCCACTTCCGTCCAGCCACCCACAGTGGGCCAGTCGGGCAGCTGAAAGTTAGAAGATGTGAACCATCGTTACTGTAACCTAAACCAGAAAGTCAGAACATGCTATAAATATGCTCGACATGTGATCTAAACATGTGCAATTCCATTGGGCCAGTCGGGCAGCTGAAAGTCAGAATTACGCCAACCATCTTTATTGTACCATAAACCAGAAGTGAACATGTTATAAATGTGCTCAAGACGTGAACCAAACAAACACACATGTCATGTAATTATGTCAGCCAATCAAATACCCTCTCCCCACCCCAATTGTAAAGTAGCTCCTGATCAGCTAGCATGATAAGATCTACTAAAGTTCTTTAGAGAGATTAACCCTTAGAATGTGGGAAAAGAAAATTGTTGTCTGCTGTTGTTTTTAATTGGTCTTTTCTCACAATAAAAACATGATTTGGCAGCATTTTAGAATGTGGTGTCAAATCATGTATTTGATAAGAAAAATGAATAAGAAATAAACGGCAAATAACAAATTTTAATTCAGCAGGGTAAGAGTTATCAATGCTTTCAAAACTTGATGAACAGTGTCGGCCACGAACAAACTGATCCTATGCACCCTGGGTAATATATTGGTCACACATTCTATATAAGCCCCATAGAAGACATATATTAACCTACAAGCATGTTAACCCTTAGAATAACAAAAATTAGAAATTATTCTAAAGTGCCTTCAAAATTTAATTCAGCATTGTAAGGGTTAAAACTGACCAGTTGTGCGGCATTCTGTACAGAATTATGAACAAACCAATGAAAATCTCACCTCCGGTTCGAAGTCAAGGTCCCAGTCTATATCGTTGTCACCCGTGGATGATTGTCTTTTCTGTCGACTTCTCGCCTGGGGAGCTTCCTGTCGGTACATATCTAGCTGAGATGTTATATCACGTCCTGGCAAACAGACAACGCATTAGTGACAACTCGCACTGCGATGTTATATTACGTCCTGGCAAACAGACAACACATTAGTGACAACTCGCACTGCGATGTTCATCACGTCCTGGTAAACAGACAACGCATTAGTGACAACTCACTCTGCGATGTTATATCACATCCTGGCAAACAGACAATGCATTAGTGACAACTCGCTCTGCGATGTTATATCAGGTCCTGGCAAACAGAAAACGCATTAGTGGACAACTCGCTCTTGCGAGTTATATCACATCTGGCAAACAGACAAGCATAGTGACCAACTCGCTCTGCGATGTTATATCAGTCCTGGGCAAACAGACAACGCATTAGGTGACAAACTCACTCTGCGATGTTATCAAGGCTGGCAAACAGACAAGCATTAGTGACAACTTGCTCTGCGATGTTATAATCAGGGGTCCTGGCAAACAGACAACACATTATACAACTTGCTCTCGATGTTTATATCACGTCCTGGAAAACAGACAATGCATTAGTGCAACTCGCTCTGATGTTTAATATCACGTCCTGGCAAACAGACAACGCATTAGTGACAACTCGCTAGCGGATGTTATATCAGGTCCTGGCAAAGAAAAACATTAGTGACAACTTGCTCTGCGTGGTTTATTATCACCGTCCGCAGACAACACATTTTGTCAAAACTGCTCTGCGATGTTATATCAGGATCCTGGAAAACAGACAACGCATTAGTGACTGTGCTCTGCCGATGTTATATCACTCCGCAAACAGACAAGCATTGTGACAACTCGCTCGCGTGTTATATCACTCCTGGAAACAGACAACGATAGTGACAATTCTCTGTGATGTTATATCACGTCCTGGCAAACAGACAACGCAATAGTGATAACTCGCTCTGCGATGTTATATCACATCCTGGTAAACAGACAATGCATTAGTGACAACTCACTCTGCGATGTTATATCACATCCTGGCAAACAGACAACACATTAGTGACAACTTGCTCTGCGATGTTATATCAGGTCCTGGCAAACAGACAACGCATTAGTGACAACTCGCTCTGCGATGTTATATCACGTCCTGGCAAACAGACAACGCATTAGTGACAACTCGCTCGGCGATGTTATATCACATCCTGGTAAACAGACAACGCATTAGTGACAACTCACTCTGCGATGTTATATCACTCCTGGACAACAGACAACGCAAATTAGTATTAGATAACTTGCTCTGCGATGTTATATCAGGTCCTGGCAAACAGACAACGCATTAGTGACAACTCGCTCTGCGATGTTATATCACGTCCTGGCAAACAGACAACGCATTAGTGACAACTCGCTCTGCGATGTTATATCAGGTCCTGGCAAATAGACAACGCATTAGTGGCAACTTGCTCTGCGATGTTATATCAGGTCCTGGCAAACAGACAACGCATTAGTGGCAACTTGCTCTGCGATGTTATATCACGTCCTGGCAAACAGACAATGCATTAGTTACAACTCGCTCTGCGATGTTACATCAGGTCCTGGCAAACAGACAATGCATTAGTGACAACTCGCTCTGCGATGTTATATCACGTCCTGGCAAACAGACAACACATTAGTGACAACTCGCTCTGCGATGTTATATCACGTCCTGGCAAACAGACAACGCATTAGTGACAACTCGCTCTGCGATGTTATATCACATCCTGGCAAACAGACAACGCATTAGTGACAACTTGCTCTGCGATGTTATATCAGGTCCTGGCAAACAGACAACGCATTAGTGACAACTCACTCTGCGATGTTATATCACATCCTGGCAAACAGACAACGCATTAGTGACAACTTGCTCTGCGATGTTATATCAGGTACTGGCAAACAGACAACGCATTAGTGACAACTCGCTCTGCGATGTTATATCACGTCCTGGCAAACAGACAACACATTAGTGACAACTCGCGTCAAATGATGAAGCAGTGTCAATTCATATGTAGCAATTGTCTGCCAACAAAATGTGTCACAAATTTCTGACTGAACGCATAAATGATATGATATTCATCTATGTAGTAGAAGTTTTCTGGGCTTTTATTATTAGTGAATAATTTCAATCTACCTCCTGATCTGTGACTGGATAAATGGGGCTTATGATATTTGTAGCCATACTTGTTCTGTAGCCGATTTCATCAAAATTGCAAAGTATACTTATCATGCTTATCTAGCAAAGTATACTTTGAGGGAGTAATCATTTATTTTCCCCAAAATGCATTATTTCATATATAACTAACCATTGCATATATTTGATGATTAAAAGTATGTAGAATTATTATACCGAATTTATTACATTATCACAGCCAAATGTAATAAATTCAGTAAAATCAAAATTGATAAATTTATCCTTAAATTGAAAATTTCTCCCTCAAAGTATACTTTGCTAGATAAGTATACTTTGCAATGTTGGTGAAATCGGCTTCTGATCTGTGACTGGATCTGTGCTTGATGATCTGGGACTACACAGGTTACAAAAGCCATAAGCCCCATTTGTTCAGTCACATATGCCATTATGTGTATGAGAGAGATCTTACCGAAGAGAAGGCGGCATGTTTCTACGAGACTCGTGGTATTGCAGACAGACTCGGTGCCACAGGTACACGCGATGTCGGCTATTGGTGCGGGGGACACAGACGCTGGCACACCTGAGAACAAGGACTCCTGCGTCCTGAAGCAAATAAATGCAACATGTCAGGTGTGCCATGTGATTTTGTACCAAAGAACACGAGAGATTATTCATGAAATATATTCACAGAAACTGTGATATTTTCTGTAAATGACGTCAGAAAGCAGAATTCCGCATTTGCTATGAAAATTTTGTCCACTTTCGAAGTCATTTATGGAAAATATCATAAATTTTGAAAGTATTTTTCAGGAGATATTGCAGATCTTCTTATAGATACAAACTCGGATGACATGTCTCGTGTAATAAAGACCATATCCACAAGGCGTTGATGATATTACCCCTTGAAACTGCGAAATGAATACAGCGTTCCAGATAAGTTTTGTATCTAAAGAGAAGTGTACCCCAAGATTTCAAATTCAATGCTTATTTTACTTTTATGAATGTATTATTGATTTTCTTCCTTATTAAACATGTTAAATAGGGAACAAATGATAAAAAATAAATCAAATTTAAAAATTCACTTATTTGAGCTGCAAAAAGCAAACATAAATGTTTGCTTTTTGCAGCTCAACTAAATAAATGTTCAACTTTATTACAGTATTTCCACTACTCAATATGCTTATTTTCACATTTCTGCGAGTATTTAGTACTCCCACTTTTGATAATCAGTGCATATTCTGCTAAGATAAGTGAGTAAAATACGCCAATATGCACCTTATCTGGAGTTTGTGAATATATTCATACACATACAACCAAATACAATTGACATCCCCGAGAATTACTCAGTACAAATTAAAACCAAGGTGACCTCAAGCAATGTGGAAAAAGTGTCTTGTTAAAGGAAAATGCATGGCTCCTGTGAGCTTCAAACCCACAACCGTTCGATCAGAAGTCCAGTAGCCTATTTCATCAACATTGCAAAGTATACTTTAATTACTAGCAATCATTTATTTTTCCTGAAATGCATTATTTCATATAGAACTAACAAATGCATATATTTCATGATTAAAAGTATGCAGAATTATTATACTGAATTTATTACATTATCACAGCCAAATTGGCTGTGATAATGTAATAAATTCAGTATAATAAAAATTAATAAATTTATCATAAAAATGAAAATTTCTCCCTCAAAGTATACTTTGCTACTAAAGTATACTTTGCAATGTTGATGAAATAGGCTACAGAGCTCAAGAAAAGGTATTTTACCCCGTAAAATATTTTTTCAATGATGAAATTAGATTTTCAGAGTACATGTATTTAAGAGTATTTCACTACAAACTTGAATTATAGTAGTGAAAACTAAAATTATTCCAACTTTTCACGAACTTGTTAACCGAACAGACATACACAAATATGTCAATCTGTATTTGATACTTATAGAAAACAAGAGGGCCATGATGGCCTTATATCGCTCACCTGCGCAATGTCATAAAAATCAATAAAATACTGGTATGTAAAGTTGTCACTAAACAAACATCAAAATAAGCCCATGACAGGCACATAGTGTCAATGTAACAAACTTGAGAAGTCGCCAGGGTAAGAGTTGTCTCGCTATATGTACATAGATATCTTACACAACTTCACGAGGTTTGGAGACAACAACAGGATGTCTTTAACCTACTTTTTGTCACAATACATGTACATCTTTTCACAAATGGTATCAGACGCTACTGATTAACCCTTAGCCGCTACTCACAGCAATTGTTGTCTGCTATAGCTTTTATATCTTCCCTTATTTCTCAATAAAAACATGGTTTGACAGCATTTCAGAATCATTTCCAAGGCTTCACCTAAGGACCATACAGGTAAAGTTTGCTGACCATTGGCCAATCGGTTCATGAGATGACGATGTTTAAAATCTCTCATAAAAGGTTGACCATTTGACCTTTCGTCTGCCATCTTGGATGACATAATCATCCGATTCCGACAAATATTGCACCAGAGCAATCGCCAGAATCATTTCCAATGAAAATGATTCTGAAGTGCTGTCAAAGCATGTTGTAAATTATTCTAAAGTGCTGTCAAAGCATATTGTAAATTATTCTAAAGTGCTGTCAAAGCATGTTTTGGCCCCAATTTGACCCCAATGGCCACGCCCATTTTTGACCCCGGGGTCACCATTTTAACACCTTTGAAAGAGCATTCTACAACGATCATTCCTACCAATTTTCGTCGAAATCCGGCTGGCGGTTCATGAGAAAAATACTTTTTAAGAATTTGTGCTATTTTTAGACGGCGGCCATCTTGGATTAGCAACGACCTCCGTTTTAACAAATCTGAAAAGGCTTCACCCATGGACCATAACTGTGAAGTTTGGCCACCATGGGCCAAGCGGTTCGTGTGAAGAAGAATATATTTTGAAGTCTCTAATAAAAGAACGACCTTTTGACCTTTCGGCGGCCATCTTGGATGACATGACCATCCAATTTCGACAAAAAATGTACCAGAGTGATCGCCTCTTTGATACCTTCAATTTGATATAGACATGACCATATTTGGTCAAAAATAAAATTTGACCCCAATTTGACCACACGGACCACGCCCATTTCCCATTTTTTACCCCCTGGCGGGGGGGGGGGGGGGGGGGGGGTCACAATTTTAACAACTTTGAAAGAGCATTGTACATCGATCATTCCTATCAAGTTTCGTCGAAATCCGGCTAGCTATGAGAAGAAGATTTTTTAAGAATTTATGCTATTTTTAGACGACAGCCATCTTGGATTAGCGATGACCTCCATTTTAACAAATCTGAAAAGGCTTCACCCATGGACCATAACTTTTAAGTTTGGCTACCATGGGCCAAGCAGTTCATGTGAAGAAGAATTTATTTTGAAATCTCTAATAAAAAAACGACCTTTTGACCTTTCGGCGGCCATCTTGGATGACATAACCATCCGATTTCGACAAAAAATGCACCCGAGTGATCGCCTCATTGATACCTTCGATTTGATATATGACATGACCATATTCGGTCAAAAATAAAATTTGACCCCAATTTAACGGACGGACAGACGACGGACGACGAACGACGGACGGACACATTGCGGTAACAATAGCTCACATGAGCTTCGCTCAGGTGAGCTAAAAAGTGGTGTGGGACAACAAGTTTTCAGCTGCAATTTTCTAATGTCAATGCTGATTTGTACCCACTAAGATACATTTCAATGCTGATTTCCTGATTTTAAATGCTGATTTACGCCCCAAAAGAAAAATATGCTTATCTGCAGTCTGTCGCCCTAACCATTGAACAACTGCTGAAGCCGTCACTCACCTCCATGATGTAACAAACTGGGATGGCAACAATATCCCCCTCCCAGGGCCAAAGTTTCCCCATGTTGGAACATCAGCGATATTCTGCACAGCCATTTTGGAGGTCATCAGGTCGTTGTCAACTTTTCCGTCATACGTGCCACACAGACCTGGAAAGGCCTCGGTCATTGAAACACAATTCATATTGTGGCTTTCACCGGAAAAATGGGGCTTTTGGATTTGTGACCATGATTAAATAGCACACTCCTGTAGCTTGATGACGATCTATATTCCTTGTAAGAAGCATGATGGGCGGCATTGGTGCAGATCCTGATTAGACAGTGCAAATGCACAGGCTGATCTGGATCTACACTGGTTGCAAAACCTATAAACTGTGCAGATCATGATGCACAGGCTGATCTGGATCTACACTGGTTGCAAAACCCACGAACAGTGCAGATCATGATCAGACAGTGTGGATGCACAGGCTGATCTGGATCTACACTGGTCACAAAACCCATATTTCACATTTCTTCAGTCATAAGCCACATTTTATGTAGATGATGTAGAAATTTTACCAAAAAATTAGAACATATGAGGATTGAATTTCTGTGAAGATTAGGAAAAATATAACTCGCAAACTTTAAACAGACCAAATGTTTTACATAACACAGTAAACACAAAACATAACACAGTAAACACAAATGCTTTTATTACTTATATTTACATAATGTCATTTTATTTTCTGATAGTTTCAAAAATGTACATAACCAAATATGGCGTTAACATTAAGGACCATCTTGTCACTTTGTCAAAATTCATGGAACAGTGATATTACCAGTCATTAGCATGCCGTTATTGACAACAATGACGTCAAACAAACTTTAACCAATCAATGTTGCGCACGTCACATGTCCACATTGGGATATAAACGCAACACATTGAATAGGCGGAACAATTGAAACTGCAAAGGCAAGTGACCAACAGTAAAATTTACCTTGCGTGTTATTCCATTCCCGGGCTGACGGTTTCAGCCACACATCCAACATGGCGTCATTCAACTGCACCGTAACTATGGTTCCCGTTGGCAGCACAAACTGGGTGAAACAATAAACAGACATGTAGCTAGCGAAACCTGGATGTAGAGGTCAGCAATGGTGAGTGCAAAATCACTGCTATTCACAGGTGGTCCTTGTTCGCAGGGTCATTATGTAGTAACTGTACATTTGGTGAATACAATCGCCTGGCTATAGTGGCCACTCTGGCCACTATAGCCAGGTGATTGCTATTCACAGGTGGTCCTTGCTCACAGGGACATTATGTAGTAACTAAAATTGGTAGAACCATTGGTAGAACAAAGACAGTCGCCGCTATAGCCAGGTGGCTGCTATTCACAAGTGGTCCTTGTTCACAGGGTCATTATGTAGTAACTGTATAATAGGTAGAACAAAACAGTGGCCACTATAGCCAGGTGACTGCTATTTACAGGTGGTCCTTGTTAACAGGGTCATTATGTAGCAACTGTATAATAGGTAGAACAAAGACAGTGGCCACTATAGCCAGGTGACTGCTATTTACAGGTGGGCCTTGTTCACAGGGACATTATGTAGTAACTGTATAATAGGTAGAAGAAAACAGTGGCCACTATAGCCAGGTGACTGCTATTTACAGGTGGTCCTTGTTCACAGGGTCATTATGTAGTAACTGTATAATAGGTAGAACAAAGACAGTGGCCACTATAGCCAGGTGACTGCTATTTACAGGTGGTCCTTGTTCACAGGGTCATTATGTAGTAACTGTATAATAGGTAGAACAAAGACAGTGGCCACTATAGCCAGGTGACTGCTATTTACAGGTGGTCCTTGTTAACAGGGTCATTATGTAGTAACTGTATAATAGGTAGAAGAAAACAGTGGCCACTATAGCCAGGTGACTGCTATTTACAGGTGGTCCTTGTTCACAGGGTCATTATGTAGCAACTGTATAATAGGTACAACAAAGACAGTGGCCACTATAGCCAGGTGACTGCTATTTACAGGTGGTCCTTGTTAACAGGGTCATTATGTAGCAACTGTATAATAGGTCAACAAAGACAGTGGCCACTATAGCCAGGTGACTGCTATTTACAGGTGGTCCTTGTTAACAGGGTCATTATGTAGCAACTGTATAATAGGTACAACAAAGACAGTGGCCACTATAGCCAGGTGACTGCTATTTACAGGTGGTCCTTGTTAACAGGGTCATTATGTAGCAACTGTATAATAGGTACAACAAAGACAGTGGCCACTATAGCCAGGTGACTGCTATTTACAGGTGGTCCTTGTTAACAGGGTCATTATGTAGTAACTGTATAATAGGTACAAGAAAGACAGTGGCCACTATAGCCAGGTGACTGCTATTTACAGGTGGTCCTTGTTCACAGGGTCATTATGTAGTAACTGTATAATAGGTACAACAAAGACAGTGGCCACTATAGCCAGGTGACTGCTATTTACAGGTGGTCCTTGTTCACAGGGTCATTATGTAGTAACTGTATAATAGGTAGAACAAAGACAGTGGCCACTATAACCAGGTGACTGCTATTCGAGAGGATGGTCTGATGCAGGGTTTTAGGACTGTCATATACAGTGGTACCTAAAATGGTACCCATGGTATTCAGTTTAGAGAGATTCCACTGTAAACCAGGTATTTCAGCACTCCTAGAACTGTTGTGTGTGCATTGCAATCTTTGTTTTTCAACTCCTCCTGCAGCTCCTATGTTGAATTCTTAAATATTGCTAAAATTTAATATTTTCACACAAAAAATAATTGTCTTTGCATTGTGTACATAGCAGTACAATTTGGGCAGGTTTTGTAAAACAAACAGATCATAATCATACTCTGCGACTAAGTTTAAACTTTATTTATTTTACAACGATTACAAACATGCACGAGAGAACTTATACAAATGCTTTCGCTGGCACAGATGAAGGCGTAAGGGCGGTCATTAATGTGGGAGGAATCACACTTGTCCGATCTGGTTACCACTATAACATCTCACATACTGGCCCGGCTGAGGATCGAACCCGGGGCCACATTGGTGAGAAGCACGCTCATTACCGCTGACCAAACAACCGCGACGACTATACAACAGGATCACGATCTACAATTGTTGTGAATGTCTCTTTTCTTAGTGGGCGGACCATTTACCCAGCCTTTCTAAGTTGGTGACCTATTTCAGCGGGCGGCCTATTACCCTGTGATGAACCCATACCTGAAACTGCCGGCCATCGTGGTGTGTATATACAGCTGTTCCTGCAGCAAGGCCACCGTTCTGGTAAACCTTGAACTCCAGGGGATGTGACCTTTCACCCCGGCGACGACATCGGTCAAGGACAAACACGTCATCATGTGACTGGATCATCACGGCACACGTACACGTGGCCACCAATCCGGGGCGACACCGCTGGTAGCCGACGTTTACCTGAGGAAGTGGACGTGCACGGTAGACATGACTGGTACTCTCACAGCATAGAGGATATTTGTTATTTTTAGTGTAAGATCAATTTATATTTCACCGAGTCGACACTTAATGTGGTATTTTCATGAGTATTTGTCCGTAAATGTACTATGTTATGTCTATGCAATCAGTGTAATAAACGGGGATGCTGCAAGAAATTGTGTCTCTTTGCACCCCCCCCCCCCCACACACACAGTGTATAATAACACAGGAATGAAAACGCTGTGACAAATTTATATTATATAGACATGTTACAAAGACAAAACTTCTGCATATCCTGATTTTTCTTGCAAAATATTATTGCTAACCATTCAGTAAAATTGAAAAGTCATATTTTCACAGTTTCTACCTGTCAAAATATCAATTTATATTTCACTATGAAATCCCGGTAATTCACCGGAAGTCAAAATGTGTTCATACAGCCATTAATGAGAGACCAGTATTCTCATGATATCAGGTATATGTGGCGGTGACTGGAGAAATGGACTGGAGAATTGCAACCAGTGTAGATCCAGAGGAGCTACACTGGTCACAAACCTTATAAACCCCATCTTCAGTCATAGACAACTATAGTTTGTTTCACGAAAGCTGCCCAAATTTTACGGCCATATAAACAATTAAAAAACCATATTTTTTATGATAATATTAAATTAAAGGAAAATTTAAGAATGAGCCTTCTTTTTATTTCGTGAAATTTGGTCAAATATTGATTTTATTGCGAAAACAAAATTTCCCCATGTTAAATCCCCATAGACATCTTAGTGAAGATGTCTATGGGGATTTAACATGGGGAAATTTTTTAGAATTTTTAGAATTTTAAAAATCGTTTTTTGACTCCTCCCACACTCCTTTGCCTCTTTTTCCCCCATGTTAAATTCCCATAGAGAAATAAATTTTTCGTAATAAAACCAATATTTGACAAAATTTCACGAAATAAAATGAAGGCTCATTCTTAAATTTTCCTTTAATTTAATACTATCAAAAAAAATATTGTTTTTGAATTGTTTATATGGCCGTAAAATTTGGGCAGCTTTCGTGAAACAGACAGTAGAGCAAGTGAACAGAGGCTCACGGATACCCCAGCCGCCGCCTGGACCGACAAACAAAAGCTTTAACGTAAATATTAAGTAATTTGACCTTGACAATGGACATGAAGGCTGCATGGGTGTGGTATCGAATTAAAATATGGATGATGATAAGGAAGTATATGAAGGTTGAGGTCAAACCGAATTACCGTTACAGAAATGCAAATGGGACAGACGGACGGACGGAATGACGAAAACTATATACTCCTCAACATACTTTGTATGCCAGGGGTATAAATATGGCAGGAGCAGTAATATCACTGACCTTGTACGGCAGACCCTGGTGTTCATAGAGCACAAACTCCCCCTGAAGGTGTGTGTCGTACGTCCTGCAACACAGAATAACACGTCACACTCTCATCATACAATAATTGTGAACATTATTTACCAGTCAACTGTAACTCAAGCAACACCCAGGCTGCGACAATTAATCCATGACATTATACAATTATTTACTTTGAGGAGGTTTACACGAGATTTACGGACCTGAGAAAAGACATATTCGCCTCGGTCTTCCTGAAAGTCTGTAAATCACGTGTAAACCGACGAAAGACAAGAGTCTGAGACTGATATTCGCGTGAATATCATATATGCCTGCAATCAAGTGACCCTCTATTTGGCTCATTGGCTGGACTTCTCAGTCATATAATACAACAATTTAGCTCTTCCCTTATCGAACAACAATTGATTCATTGCCTTAGCGAACAGTGTGAAGGCTGATGGTTACTGTACTTACAGGCCTGTCGAGCGTGGTGAGATGTGGGTCAGTGATGGAGGAGCGCCTTGCAGTGATTACCAATATATTGGTGATCTTCACCCTCACTGCATATCGTTGGCATGGTTACTGTACTTACAGGCCGTCAAACATGGTGAGATGTGGATCAGTGATGGAGGAGTACAATGCTGCGGTTAACAACATATAAATGACTTCACCCACCTCCATACTGTTTGCATGGATACTGTACTTACAGGTCGTCAAACGTGGTGAGATGTGGGTCAGGGATGGAGGTGCACATTGCCGCGGTTACCAACATATAAATGACTTCACACCCACCTCCATACTAAGTAGTTTGTATGGATACTGTACTTACAGGCCGTCAAACGTGGTGAGATGTGGGTCAGCGATGGAGGAGCACATTGCCGCGGCTACCAACATATAAATGACCTTCACCCACCTCCATACTGTTTGCATGGTTACTGTACTTACAGGCCGTCAAACGTCGTGAGATGTGGGTCAGTGATGGAGGAGCACCTTGCAGTGCTTACCAATATATTGGTGATCTTCACCCTCACTGCATATCGTTGGCATGGTTACTGTACTTACAGGCCGTCAAACGTGGTGAGATGTGGATCAGTGATGGAGGAGTACAATGCTGCGGTTAACAACATATAAATGACTTCACCCACCTCCATACTGTTTGCATGGATACTGTACTTACAGGCCGTCAAACGTGGTGAGATGTGGGTCAGGGATGGAGGAGCACATTGCCGCGGCTACCAACATATAAATGACCTTCACCCACCTCCATACTGTTTGCATGGTTACTGTACTTACAGGCCGTCAAACGTCGTGAGAAGTGGGTCAGTGATGGAGGAGCACATTGCAGTGGTTACCAACATATTAGTGACATTCACCCTCGCTGCATATCGTTGGAATGGTTACTGTACTTACAGGCCGTCAAACGTGGTGAGATGTGGATCAGCGATGGAGGAGCACAATGCCGTGGTGTCCCTGTTGGCAACCGTCACCTGGAGACGAGCCGTTTCTCTCACAGCCACCAATACACCGTCCTCGTATAACCTGGCAACACACACACACCGGAGAAAATATCACAGTTAACCCTTAGAATATTATGCGGGCATCGATGCAGTCTGGTCAGGGTCTGCATCGACAATCAGTCAGGGAAACACCCATCATGCTTCCAATAAACATCATAGATCCTTATCCTGATCCTTACAGTTGCACGCTAGCAGATCTGGAGTTAGGCTGGCTGGCAATAAATCACATAAGCCCCATTTCTCCAGTCACAGTCATATATATCTGAATTACCTGGGGATCTCCCAGCAGAGTCACTTAGCCCCACTCCCTAAAAGTAATAGGATTAGTACTATTATTACTACTTTTATAATGGGTATAACCCGATTCAACTCTAAATAAAAGCCAAAAATAAAATGTACCTGAGGGCCAAAGCAATCGTGATTACAGTAAGGCTGAATCTAATTGTTAAATTCACCCTTCGTATATGCTGTCAAACAAACAGCCCAATCCACTGTACCAGTAAGATACAGAGACGGTGCAGAAAATTAGTTCAGATCATCTGAGCACGTATTACCCTCGGACCGCTTACTCAAAACTTACCCAGCTGACAGAATCACTGATGCATTATGGGAAGGGCCAACTTGATGGTCTGTGCGGCCCCAGAATGCCAGCGACTTGGCAGATTGCCAGTCGTGAGACGTGAACATTGTGGAACAACTATCTGTCACAACGTGATTAATAGGCTTGCCATCAGAGCAACTGAAACATACAGATTTGAGAATTAACTCATTCCTAAAGGAATACACCTTTACGGGTATGAAATTTATTAAATATTTTGTTTGTGTTATTTCTCGATGAAAGTATATGTTGTGACCACTCACTTGAACCGTCTCGACAAGACGGTTCAAATGGTGGTCATGACATATACTTCTGAGTGCATAGAAGAAAAATATTTAGGATTTTCCGCAAACATGGCGTATCCTCAGCATGAACACTTACTTAAATCTTTGCATGCTGGGAAACTTGTGGGTTATAAATAGTTCAAAAATAGAAGACGAAAATTCACCATATTTCCTTTTTTTTTTATTTCTCCCTGTACTGTAAATATCATGAATATGTCTTGGAATTTCATTAGAACTGAGTCATGCAGACTCTATAATGAACTTCTTTACTGTGAGAAATAAGAAAAATACTCCTAATTTGTTGGCCGTTAATATATAGGAAACATAGGAAGCACATGTTGCCCTTTACTGTTTTTTCATTCTGTTTCATTTAACTGGGAGCCGTTTCACTAAACTTTGTACAACTAAAATGTTTGTAAGTGCAAAATTATGATTTTCACATCAATGTTTTCTTGTAAACGATTATTGGATTTACATTTATTGAGCATAAAAAAAATGCTGTATATACAGCCTATGCTCAATAAATGTAAATCCATCAATTGAAATTTCCAGAAAATCCTAAATATTTGCACTTACAAACATTTTAGTCGTACACAGTTTAGTGAAACGGACCCCAGTTGTATTTGGGATACGCATTTACCATGTTTAAGGGTGTGAAAGTTTTTACATATTTGTTTTTATTTTTATTATTACTCAATTAACCCTTAGACCGCTACTCACAACAATTGTCGTCCGATGTTGCTTTTATAGCTTGGCTTATTTCTCAATAAAAACATGGTTTGACAGCACTTCAGAATCTGAAGTGCTGTCAAAGCATGTTGTAAATTATTTTAAAGTGCTGTCAAAGCATGTTGTAAATTATTCTAAAGTGCTGTCAAAGCATGTTTTTGATGATAAAAATGGAAAATAGAAAATAAACAGCAGACGACAAAAAAATTAAGATAGCGGTCTAAGGGTTAAAGTATATTTTGTAATCACTCATTTGAACCATTTCGCTGAGGCGGGTCAAATGGTGGTAACAACATATATTTCTGTGAAGGGGTGAGAAAAATATTCATGTTTTTTGGTCAATGAAACTGTGTCTGCTCAACAGAACATGTTCACCATCACCTGAGAATCACACCACAATGGAAATAATTTCTTTTGTTCTTGTTCCCCCAGTGTCACCTCCAAATGTACTGACCTTGACTCCGAATCACTGTCTTCTATAACAACGGACATCTCGATGTAGCAGGCATCACCATAGCAACTGTCCATGGGTGACGTTGTCAAGGTTACGTTTACATATGCCGCTCCTCCACCCTCTATCAGGGTTATGATAGCTCCTACTGAGGACACCTGCAATAGTGATTGATTGATTGATCAAGTTATTGACCGATTGGTTGGTTGATTGATTACCACAGTTATTGACTAATTGACTGACCGGTTCAACTGGTATAAGGTTTGATAATGTCCAGCCGTTGGTAAACGTTTGCCATGGCACGAGGGAACTGTTTGAACCCCAAGGCCATAGGCCGTGGGTTCAAACAGATCCCCGAGTGCCACGACAAATATTTAATGATATTGACTGATTGGTTGGTTGATTGATTGACACAGTTATTGACTGATTGATTGACAGAGTCATTGACTGATTGATTTATTGACATAGTTATTGACTGATTGATTGACAGAGTTATTGACTGATTGATTGACACAGTTATTGACTGATTGATTGATTGACAGAGTTATTGACTGATTGATTGACACAGTTATTGACTGATTGATTGACAGAGTTATTGACTGATTGATTGACAGAGTTATTGACTGATTGATTGATTGACAGATTTATTGACTGATTGATTGACTTGACAGAGTTATTAAATGATTGAATGACTGACTGGGACTCTAAACCAGAATAGTAAAGATGATCAACAGTATAACAACAGAGGACAGAATTTGTGAAAATGGCAAAATTGAGCACTAAATCTAGAATATAGATTGTGATCGGTTACCAGGCATCCTTCCTGCAGGGCTCCAGATAAGGAATTAGTAATTGAGTATTTTCACTTCATCATATCTGAAGTAATTGGGTATTTCAATATTTTAATTGGGTAATATAAAATCACACTACTGTTTACACATCAACAGAGAGCAATTATTGAATAGTTTGCTTCGAAATGATAACATGTCTTGGCATTTCATTAGAATTGTCTCTTTAATGAAATACTAAGATGTGTTTTCATGGAAAATAAGAAAAATATGCTATATTTGTGGTCTGGTTATTGTTTTCTGTAGCATGATAAAGGTACCACAAATTTGTTATTGCTTTTTGATACTCGCTACTTCTGATTTCAATTGGGTTTTTGGCAATTTTAATTGGGTATTTACGCAAATACGCAGCTTATCTGGAGCTCTGTTCCTGGCTCCATTTCACTCAGCCTATATCATTGTAAAGCTTTTTTACAGACTGCATACAGGATTTGAAGAAAAACAACGGCAAATTGTGCACAGTACCTGTAAGATATCAGATACCAGGCTATATAGTGATGTTTGCTTATCAGGTGTGGCTAGGACAGGTGTAGGAATTGTGGGGCTCACTGAGATTTATCATTCCCGAGATGAACCTGACAAACTTGATATCAAAAGACACTAGCCAGGGCCAGGTTGCTCAAAACCTCTGTTAGCTTAACAGACTGTTAAATCCTTAGCAATGCTAAGGATTTAACAGTCTGTTAGGCTAACAGAAGCTTTGAGCAACCGGGCCCTGGTGCTATATTTATCAGGTTTACATGTCTTCACATATACTATGTTGTTTGTGTTCAAAAGAAATTGTTACTGTGATACACTATATGAGTGTCAAAGCTTGATACAAGATTTCTTTACTGGTTGATGTGTATTCTATCAATTCACAGGAACCCGATATATAGAGAATACCAGGCCAGTGTCTTTTGATATCAAATAAATCAGGCAAGGCTAGGAAACGCGTAGGAATTCCGAGCTTGATAAACTTGATATCAATATACAGTAACCTGGTATTCTATTTATCAGGTAACGTTTTATACTAGAAAATGACCACAGATGACATCGTTATCTATGGACAGAACGCGGACTTGTTTACGTTGCATCATTACACAGACTTCGGTAAAGTCACAAGTCACTAGATGTCATCCGGCCACTGGAACGTCAGTTTTCACTTGGTTGTAACCCGGATGTTTGTATCAGGTCAAAACCTGATATAACAATATGCTATCCGTCAGTTTGTTAGTTTGTTGGTGTTTAATGGCTTATAAACAGCTAAGGTCATTTAAGTCCGGGCCAACAGGTTTGCATGATCCCGTATTCAACCTGCTGAATTGGGGAGAAAATCCCAAAATCAGAACGGAATATTTACATCAAAAATATATATACGGCTGATTCTCTTTATCTCTTTATCCCGGCCAAATTTTACTAATGATAAATCAATATCGGAAATGTTGATATTTCGGTTATGTCGAGGCGGAAATCAAGTTTTCTGATAACTCGATGTGAAAATAAGCACCTGGCGCCGCCAAATTTGATTCAGACAGATTATCTCAGGTACGTTTTCACACATCTATTGAAATAAAAAACACCGCCGCTCAAATGTACGTTGCACAAATATGTTAAATGAATTCACTTAAACCATAATTAACCAATTAATCAATGTGATATTGGATCACTTGAACATGAAGATGAAATAAACGGCATGGTATTCAAGTCAATTGAACTTGACCTTTCTTAACACCGATTTCATTCGACTTCGGTCAAATTTGTTTGTGGCCGATGAGTCTAGGTCCGATGTGATTTAGGGACGAAATGCGGGTCTTGCATTTTGCGATTGAATAATAACATCGACAGAAAAGACGATCGTTGACATTTAGATGTAACGTTTATTCATTGATGGTTTGATAAAAGAAAGTGCACGATTTATGAAAACACAGAAGTAAAGTAAAGTCGGTATTTATGAAGCGATTCTGTTCGGATCTTTTCGAGAATGGTCGCAAAATTTGGTGAATTTCTATCTTGAAGTTCGGATATGTCGATATATTTTGCTCAATCTTCGAGATAACGAGAATTACCTGTATTCAGCTCTGAAATTAGAATAACCTGATCTGGTGCCAGGTCCATACCACACTTTTCTAGCAAAGTATACTTTGAGGGAGAAATTTTCAATTTTAGGATAAATTTATTAATTTTTATTATACTGAATTTATTATATTATCACAGCCATCTTGGCTGTGATAATGTAATAAATTCAGTATAATAATTCTGCATACTTTTACTCATCAAATATGTGCAGTGGTTAGTTCTATATGAAATAATGCATTTCAGGAAAAATAAATGATTGCTAGAAAAGTACACTTTGTAATGTTGGTGAAATAGGCAACTGGTTCCAGGTCCATACCAGTCATTTGGCCCCTTCCCCTAAAAGTAATAGGATTATGATTGATAATATTACTCATATAAGGGGTAAAAGCAGATTCAACTCTCACATACAAGAATGCTAAAGACGTACCTGAGGGCCAAACCAGGTCTCCGTTCGGGATACCGGTAAGGATGAATCCCGATTGTTAAATTATACCCATCGCATGCTCCCACCTGCCACCCACGTTCAATACAGGGCAGGTTACCTGATAAATACATAACGCACCTGTATGGCTGGCCATTTGTAACAGCGGCTGTGTGTAGCATTGAAGACAGTCTTGGCCTCGGACATGTAGTGGTCAAGCTTGTCCAGAGAGCAGCTGACCAGGCTCGAGTTTACACAAGTTCGTACACGGTCATACTGCCTGAAAACACGGTACACGTCCATGCAATTATCACCTCCATTTATCAACATCACTACATTCAACTTCCAAGTCCAGATTTTGGAGCATATACGATCAGTATAGACCCAACTCAGCAAGCACCAGAGCTCCAGATAAGGTGCGTATTTGCGTAAATACCCACTTAAAATTGCCAAAAACCCAATTGAAATCAGAAGTAGTGAGTATCAAAAAGCAGTGAAAAATTTCTGGTATCTTTATCACGATACAGAAAACAATAAACAGACCACAAATATAGCATATTTTCTTATTTTTCCATGAAAACACATCTTGGTATTGGAGACAATTCTAATGAAATACCAAGACGTGTTTTCATTTAGAAGCAAACTATTGAATAAGTACGGTCTGCTGATGTGTAAACAGTAGTGTGATTCTATTTTACCCAATTACAATTTTGAAATACCCAATTGCTTCAGAAATGATGTTGTGACAATATTCAATTACTATTTCCTTATCTGGAGCCCTGAAGCACAGTCAGTTTCATAGTCAGGAAAAACACAGAGGCAAAAATTGCATAAAAGTGTCATCAAATATTTTATGTAGGTATTTTCCTAGGCCTCCAATAAAAACACCTACTGTCTGTTCCACGTGTTGCTGCCGACGAACAATTGGCCATTAAACACATTAAATCTAAAATATATTTAAATGTAAGTACTATATCCTCAATAACAAAAATGTTATTGTGAAAAAAATCGACTCTGAAACGTGGCAAGATAACCATGATAACTGGGAAATGATCTAACTAAGAAAACAAAAGTTAAATTTTGAAAAATCGATCCACTATTTCTGAAATTAGAAAAATGTCCCTATGTTAAATTCACATAGACATCTTCACTCATCGGGATTTAGCATGGGGAAATTGTTTTTTCAAAATCAAATCGATATTGTACCAAATTTCACGAAATGAAAAGAAGGCTCATTCTTAAAATTTGCTATAATTTAATATTATCAAAAACAGTTTTGATTTTGCATTGTTTATATGGCTGCAACATTTGGGCAGGTTTCGTGAAGCGGACAGTAGGCATGCACCTCAATGTGCCTCGACTTGACTATGGACTCAATATTGTTTACAACTTTTCCTTGGTGCATATTTTCTTATAAGAAGAATGTTAAGTCGAAGAAAAAACGGGCCACCTATTTATTACATGCAGACTACGATGTATTGGCCGGTGTAAACAATTTGGTTCACAATTTTCCTTATTTCTCCTTCAAAATATATGTTATATGATCACCATTTGAACCGTCTCAAGAAATGAGTAATCCAAGCATACATTTCAGAGAAAATAAAATATATAAGAATATTCCACAAGTGTATGAATTCAGGAAGTGTGATTGGCCGAGGCTGAGCTGTGCTCAGTCTCAGACAATCAAACTGCTTGATTGTAAGTACAAATCCTGAGACCAAGTTCTTATGTCACTATAATTAGTATAATACAAATTTCTCTCTTCCTGAATATTTTTCCCCCAGGGAGAGTTTTCGCTGAATATTCTACCTTCCCCACAAATATTTCCCTGCACAATATTGGAAAACATTCCCTTCATATTTATTTCCCCACTCGTGTACCCAAGATTGTTCCACACCCTACCATGCATGGCATAATATGAAATGGGTTGACAATATTTGATACGTTTTGTATGGGGGGAATGGGGGATAATATTTGGTGAATAGTTTCCCATCCTTCAAGAGGATACAGTGGCCCTCTAAAAACCAGATAAGAAACATATGTGATCATAATGTTGATGGGTTTCTTGGTCATTTATCTCAGGTGATAATGCCTGTCCGTGATCGCATAGCACACAACTATGGCTTAGAATAATCAAACACCTGATTTACAGTGAAACCTCGCTAAACTGGACACCCTGGGGACCTCCCAGGGTGTCCGGTTTAGTGAGGTTCCACTGTATTTGTAAGGGGGTGAGGGGAAATATTCAGAGGGTGGCGGAATAACCAGATACACCGTTATAAGCAGTTTCCACGTACTGGCATATTTCCTCATTGGAAGCATTGACGATCACCGCCTGGAATTGACCAAGACACGCCTCAGCTACCATCACATTGCACGGCCCCGCACAATACTTTCTGTGTAACACTTCCAGGTCATGTCGGTACGACGTCAGCCAATCAGACGCCGCACCACCACAGGAGCTATTCCCATTGGATACAGGCCATTGCTGGTAGAAAACGTCGTACTCGCTGTAGAGAAAATGTAATTTGCTCATTAACTAATTCAAGTCTATGGATACAATACTGATTATTTTGTTTATATCTCCATGAAAGTATATGCTGTTACCACTCATATGTAGTGGAACAGAAACACAGTAAATAGTGCAAACAAATTTCAACATGTGCATACTACTGTAATTCAAATGTTTCCATTCAATAATGAGTAAAGATTTTGTGAACATTTTTCATGAAGTTATCGCACATCTTTTTAGGTGCAAAATCACATGGCTCGTTTCATATATGGTATATTGCAAGGTGGGTTTATATTGTCAAAATAATGACATTTAAATTCTTTTACATCGACGCATCAAATTTGGTGACTTACCGACAAAATGATCGTGTGGCGTTATGTACTGCGGTGAGATTCCCAGTATGCCCTGTGAAGTTGAGGAGTGTGGGGAGGATACTGTGTAGGTCAACCCGCTGTACGTAGCACGCCCGACATCTTGCATCACACTGGGAACACGACCTCGACAGGCCATATACATCTGGAACACATACAGACATCCTTATAAGTATTGAAAGCCAAATCTACATAAACTCAAATAATTAATGCTAGCTCTAAATACTTAGAGCTGGCATTAACAATTTAGAGCTAGCATTAAATACTTAGATTATTTGAGTTTATGTAGATTTGGCGTTCCAGCCAGGAACGCCAAATCTACATAAACTCAAATAATTATTGCTAGCTCCAAATAATTAGAGCTGGCATTAACTATTTAGAACTAGCATTAAAGGTACATGCCCACTCAGTAAGGCACACAATGTTATTTAGTGGAATTAAATAAGTGTATAATTGTGTCACTATTCCACCAGTTCTAAAAATTACACGTGCCTCCTATACAGATATAATCAGTTAGTAATATTTATTTTACTGATAGTGACGCGCGGTGATATCAGGCTATTTTCATATGCTAATGAGGCATGCTTTTTTTTATTATTTATACTAATTAAATGCGTCACCTGAAAAGATAATATTTTCGACAGATTATAAAGTACGATCATTGCACATCAAAAAATAAATACAGAGAATAAATAGTAATGTCTGTTAACATTTTAAGGAAACATGGTTATAGCCCCTGATATCAGTGTGGACATTTACGTCTGATATAAAATGTATAATAATGCCAATCAATATGTGGGGTAATGGCGAATGAGTGTTTATTTTGCCAGAAAATGTCTCAGTTGATGTCTCTGATATAAAGAACATTTTGTGCCTACTGAATGGGCATGTGCCTTTAAATACTTATGTGATTCGTGACCAGTGTAGATTCAAATAGCACTCTTGCCTGATATGATGTAACGGTATATTTCTTGCGAACAGTGCAGATCCAGATCAGACTATGCGGATGCACAGTCTGATCTGGATTTACACTGGTCGCAAAACCCATAAGCCCCATTTACCCAGTCACAGCCACATATAGAGACTAGACCTCGGTTTCAAATCTCATCCAAAAGATCAATGGAATGGATATATTATGAAGGTATTATTCATGTCTATGGCGGGGTTTGAACCCACGACCTCCGATATTGAAGTGCAATGCTCCACCACTAGACTATCAACCCATCCTGCCAGGCCATGAACTACAGTAGCACTTGCGTGTTTGTTCCGAGTTTAAATGTGGTGGTTTGGTTTGAGCCATTTCTGTCTGACGTTTGCCAGAAAGCCAGTTATTTGGTTTCTGTGAGTTTGCACGTTTTCTTTTCACTACGCATGTCAAGCATTTGCAATGGAAATGTGTAAACGTGTTTGCATTGTTCTTATAGCCGTAACATTTGGGCAGGTTTCGTGAAACAGACAATAGTCCATGTTTGAACCACGTTCACATCTGGTTTCCAAGTGGAACACAAACTACTGTAGCATGTGTTCGGCACTACTGATACTGTTATGAAAGCCAGTAAAATACATCACAACTCACCGGCACAAGCATCCACAAACAGAGCCTCGAGGTGATTGAGAGTCCGATTGAGAACCAGTCCAACATCGGCCGGTATCCGGTCTCCCTGGGACCGGATGCAAGCTAGCTCCTGCGTTCGTGATTCACAAACATTCATAGCCTGCCGCCGGGCGGATGTGTTCATCGAGTAATGATAACTGCCATTATGGAGCAGTGACTTCATGTAGCCAATGTAGTTATAAACACACTGGTGCACCCCGGAACACTGGACATCCATTCTGGAGTGGGCGAGTTTCACGTACAGGCTGTGGGCATACAGTTTTGTGGCATTTGGGCACGACTCGCTGTGATGCTTCATGCACTGTTTCACATTTTTTACCGCGCTGAAACAAACATCGAAACTTGATAGTCATGCACAATCAAATAGACATATGTGTATGTGTACCTTTGTAACCCTTTGAACCCCACATGCCATAATTACAATATTTACAAATACTGTATGTACGTATTTGAATTATTTTTTTTATACATTTTGGATGAATGGAATAGTCCAAGAATTGAAAAAGAACAGTCCACCTCAGTAGCCTATTTCACCAGCATTGCAAAGTATACTTTTCTAGCAAAGGGAGTAATCATTTATTTTTCCCGAAATGCATTACTTCATATAGAACTAACGTGTGCATATATTTGATGATTAAAAGTATGCAGATGATTAAAAGTATGCCAAAATGGCTGTGATAATGTAATAAATTCAGTATAATAAAAATTTATAAATCTATCATTAAATTGAAAATTTCTCCCTCAAAGTATACTTTGCTAGATAAGTATACCTTGCAATTTTGGTGAAATCGGCTACAGATATTTAGTTAGCATCGCTAGCAGCATGGCCACAATTTAGACTGGGTAAGTATGTTTGCTTTATTTTACTGTAAAAAAACTTAAAGCAGTCCAACCACACCATTTACCAGCTCGGTTGTAGCTAAGGCAAATGATGCCAGTTTCCATGACTGAATAAAACAATTAAACTTACAAACATGTATCATGTGCCGATTCATTTCCTATGGCAGCTTTCATCATGGAAAAACAAGCCTCTATCTGAGTGAGATCACAGCTGGGTGACCCATCAGTGCGACACGGCGATGTAATCTTGGTGGGACAGCGGAGATGTGCTGCGTCATCCACAGTCCGCAGTAAATACACGTGCGACATGAGCACCACCATGTCGCTGTCACAGTTCTGCACATGTCGGAAGTAACACTGCAACGCATCGGCATAGGTCCTGGAATGGACACCATGGACATGCGAAATGAGACTGTCAACTGCAATGAGACACGGCATGTGATTTTGTACCTTCGGAAATCTGCGTAATTTCATAAAATACGTTTACAAAATTTACAATATTTTCCGTAAATGGCGTCAAAAGTTGACAACCAGCCTATAAACAGCTAAGGTCGATTAAGACCGGGCAAATAGGTGTGCTCCCATTTTAACCTGCTGCATTGGGGGGAAAATCCAAAAATCAGAAGGGAATATTTACATGGAGAAAAAATATATTCAGCCCTGAAATTAGAATAACCTGACCTGGTTCCAGGTCCATACCACACTAAAGTCACTTGGCAACTTCCCCTAAAATAGGATTACGAATAATCGTAATAATCACAGAAGGGGTATGACCAGATTCAACTGTCACATACAAAATGCTAAAGATCGACGTATGTGAGGGCCAAACCAGGTCTCCAGTTGGAATTATGGTAAGGATGAACCCCAATCGTTAAATTACCCATCACATTCTCCCACCAGCCAACCACTTGTCAACTTTTGACTTTATTTATGAAAAATATTGTAAATTTTGTAAATGTATTTAATGAAAATACGCAGATGTCCGAAGATACAAAATCCAATGTCGTGTCTTCTATGGCGTTGTCGACCAGCGTAGACTCACACCGCCTGTACATCTGCGTAGTCTGATCAGGGTCTGCAATACTCACCATTCAGTCTGACAGCAAAATAACCATTTTAAAGAATTATGGAATTTGTTTACTATTACGCCTGTGTCAGATCCTGCACTCAGGCCCAACCAATCACAGTGCTTCAATTTAAATTTTGATAGTGTTCTTTGCCCTTTATCTCTGATGATAATGTATGTTCATGATTACAAAGCACGCAGGCGTGTCTTGCAGTAGTCATATGTCTGTTTTACAGTGGAACATCTCTAAACCGGTATCAAGAAAGTTTGACAATCATGGACCGTTACCTACCTACATGTCTTGTTACGATTTACGAACGGATCATTGAGGTCAATGTAAATCTCCTGGAGACAATACAAGGCCTTCTGTGGCTCACATGTCCCATAATCCTCCAATGTTGCCGGGTCAACACATGATTGTGACATCTCCATGACAACATCAGTGTCCTCTATTGCCATTGGGCAGATTGAGTAGGCCTGACAGCTGATTGGTCGCAGAGTGTCCAAGATGGATTGCTGAGTCTCGGCTGAGCAATGGAGAGTTGTTTGCCTGATACAAGATCTGGTTTCCTCTATGGCTCTGTAAATAATTTCCTTTCATGTATAAATCTATACAATTACAATATTTAAAATACAATGGCAAAAATGGGTCAAAGTGTTTGTGACCAGTGTCTGCAGTGTTCAATATTGCATTCTGAAAACTCTCCTGTTGCCTATTAACCCTTACAATGCTGAATTAAAGTGTGGTGTCATTTCATTTTTCTCAACAAAAACATAATATGGGCTGTGACTGGAGAATTGAAGTTATTGCCTGTGTGATCAATGTAGCCCCAGATCAGCTTATGCCATCTGATCGGGACTTGCACTGCTCGCCATTCAATTAGGGAAACACCCTTAAGAGGTTGAAGGTAAAGATATTAGAAGCTGGACTGGAGACAAATGTCATATGCCCCATTTCTCCAGTCACTGTCTTATATATGACCAGCCTTACACAAAGTTACACACAGATCAGAAAGTGAAATGTAATGGGCTTAACGACCACAGTTTAGGCCATATAGAGACAGGAAGTTGAATTTAAGGTCTCATCTGAAAGATTAGCAGGCAGGAAATACTATGAAAGTATTTTTTTAAGTCTAGGGTGGCGATCGAACACACAACCTCCGGCATTGAAGTCTAGGTTTGGGATTGAAGTCCAATGTGTTATCCCCTTGACTTCAAACAATACCTTACCCACTGATCAGAAGCTAGACTGTGGAAGTCCCATTTCTCCTATCACTGCCACATGTATGATCTCCCTTACACAAAGCTACCCACCTGCACACGTGACCATGATGAGAATACACGCCGTATGATGTGACCGCCTGGGCGAGGTTTGTGACACACTGCCCGGCAACACGAGGCACACAGACAAACGGCGCAGGACACACGGCCGACAGCTGAGCCAACATCTGGACCAGTCGGTAGGCCAGCCTCAATTGGTGTACTCGCACGACAGAACATTCAGATATGGCCGTCTCTATGCACTCTGCCTTCTGGCTTAGACTAAAAATATAACGCAAGTTTAGATTATACACATTATGTGCAGATGCAGTACACTGTGGGTTTATAATATGAGACAATCGTGATATTTTGTGTGATATCTCATGAAAAATATTCACAAAATTTATATGACATTTTCCATTAATGATGTTGAAAGTTGACAATTCCGCATTTGCTACAAAATGTTTGTAAACTTTCGACATCAGTTACAGAAAATGTCACATTTTCTGCAAATATTTGTCACTGTTCTAGGAACAAAATCATATGGCTTGTCTAATATATCATAAGGGCCAAAAGTTCTGATCAACAGGACACAAATTCTTCTAGGATGAATGTTAGCTATGCCACATGAATCAATGTGTTGTCCATATAACCCTTCAAGGTAATACTCGACTGAACACGGGAGATAAGCATTTCAACATACATTGTAGATGAATTGATGTAATGGAGTATTATATCCATTGAAAACAGTCATATAGAGACGGGAATATGGGAAAGCATGGAAAAAAAATCAAAATGAACTTTGCAATTAATTTTGTTTCCATGCATTGTATTCCAAGAATGAGCGACACATAATGTAAATCATGCTTTACAATTGTAAAATATAATCATAATGTACTTGTAAAATATACTATTAAGATGACAATGCCATACATTTCAAAAGTGAGTGACACATTTGATTTCATTTGTGAACTATTTAATTTTAGATAGAAAAGACATGTTTACCTTGAACATAGCCACTGTTTGCCATCGGCCGTCATTGAAGGACCAAGGATTACATTGACAGCATAACTATTCAAGCAGAAGAGTGCTGTCTTCACATCACACCTGGGGGATTCTAAACATAAATTGCAAAAGCAAACAGATATTACCAAACTGTGCAAAAGATGTGTTCAACTTTTACAATTATGAAGTGCAACTTTGTAAGTTATATAATAAAGATACTGAATGCATATTTGTGTGATACACACACCATCGTAAAATGGAAATTATGAACTGCTGACCAGTATAGTCCCTACTACCATGGTGGATTTAGATTTTGTGTCATGAAATCATGACTTCCACTGTCAATAGATCATACAGTCGGAGTGTACAAAAGAAAAGTGTAGCGAAAGAAGTCAGCTTAAAAGAGCGGACATGGCCAGTGCAATAAGTCTCGCCAATTAACCCTTTCATCACTACAGATCTCTTTACTGGAGTTTGCAAACAGTGTAAATCCAGATTCAGATCAAGTTCTGCAGTTTTTGTAAGTAATTTTTATATTGTTTGAAACAAAATTCCCCTTCTTATTAATAGACTAGACTGAAAATCATTTTATGACATCTGGATTGGTTCTTAAATTAACATATCAGTCCATTCCAGTTATTTGGGGGTTAAAGTGTATGCTTACCATGTGTGCGTCTTGATGGTGGTGATCTCTCAGGTACTTGATTAATCTACATAATAGACAAATATGAATATGAACACATTCATAACATGTCAGGACTAACAACAAGTTTCACCAGTATGACTAAATCATACAAGCAAAAATTACCTACAAAGTACGAGGATTATATCCAAATATGAACAATATTTAGTACCACGTCGGGTCGAATAGCCAAGTTTTTTCAGTATCACCAATTCATACACGCAAAAATTACATTTGTTTGTTTTAAACAATTTTGAAAAACACTAAAATATATGCTTTTGAAATAATTATAAGACATAGGTGGCTATGAATAGTAGACATACTATGACCACTTCATGCATATTATGATACGATTTGCTTGGTAACTATGACCATCAGAAACTTACCCATTGTACTACATGTCATGTTCAAAGCACCTCTGGCCACCATGACCATGTGGTTTAATGACACACCAACGGTGGGTGGTACACGCGTGGCATGTAGTCCAGTGTCCAGGCAGGATAGGAGTGACCTGAATGTCTTACAGGATCCTGTTGTAGCTGCAGTAGATAATAAATATCAAATGTCTGAGGATAAACGCTAAGCATTTTCACAATGTGGAGACACCCATACACAGGAGACATATCATTGATTTGTTAGTACTAATATATACTCTATTAAATTTGCAGAAAAACATGCTAACATGAGTTATACATATACTGCTACTGTAATTAATACTGGAAACCCCCAAAAACCAACATTATAGAATGCCACTTATAATTTCAAGAATATGCTGTTAATGAGATGTTAACAGCAGCAATAATTAAATGTTCTAGCTATCACCTGTCATAACTGTAGATACAAAGGACAGCAGGTCTAAATGGTTTTGTGTTGATGTGAGGAAATTAAACAAAGGAACAAAAACAAATATCTATCAATTACCAGTGATTGATAAATTGTGGCACTCTCTGGAAAGGCGAAGTATTTCACTTCCCTTCATCTAAAAATTGGCTATTGGCAGGTGTTGATGGAATCAGGTGATGAAGAAAAGAAAGCATACACATGTCATAGAGGGCTATTGCAATTTAATGTAATGCCTTTCGGATTGTGTACTGTTCCAGCAATATTTCAAGAATTAAAGAGTAAAGTTTTGGATTGATTGGGGGATTTGATAACCATTTATTCTGGAACTCTGGAGGAAAATTGCATCACATACAATAGGTGTTTATCTTGATACGTTTCCATGACGAAAAAACTAAATTAAAGAAATGTAGTTATCAACGGCAGAAACCAATTATTTATGTTTTGTTATTAATCCTGATGGCATCCGACCAGAACATGGAACTGTGAATGTAGATAGATGTATTGGGGTGTGTTCCTACATGTATTACAAAATATTTATTCCCAAATTTAAAGAGAATGCCAAACAAATAATCACACAAATGAGAAAGTATGCTAAAAGTTTGAATGGGTTTGACAAATTGCAGGAATACAGTGTTTCAGTAGTCATCTAAATTCACTACTAGTTTATCCTGATAAAAATAAACCATATATGTTGTACACCAATGCTAGTGACAGGTACATAGGTAGCTGTCTCGCACAATTCACAAATAAAAACCATTACATAAGGAGTATACAATATTTTGTGGACAAAAAAATACACATTTTTCTCATTTTTAAACCAAAGTATATGGCTTAATCACCAGTTGACGACCACAACATATATTTCAGTGTAGAAATAACATGAAATAGAAAAATATGTTTGGAAAATTCAGCAATCCGTATTAACCCTAAATACACAATTTGCTTTGTTTCAAAACAAATTATATCCAAATACATTGCTATTGTGATTTGACCACTACTGCTATACTAACCCTAAACATGGGCATGCTCACGGTTGTGGGGAAACCATATATTTTTTATATGTTTCCCCAAATAAATGGTGTCCAAATATTTATAGTGTTATTACGGTAATAAAATATAGTAGTTACCATATGTATCTATACTGTTCGCTATAACTATTACATTACGCAAACATTGTATTAGCGAACATACCTCACTATACCCCCAGTTAGCTATGTAAACAGAGGGTATGATGAGGTACCCGCGCAATAGGTAATGCGGTCAAATAGGTCACGATACAGTGACTATTTTCGATCAATAACTTATGTTGTAAGCGATTGTAATGTGTATTTTCAATATTTATATTATTAAAATGTATCATATCGATACCCCTTTAAGTAATATTTGTATATTTTAAATGTATTGATGTTCTCATGAAGCGCATGAATATAAGTATTAATTAATCCAGCTTATATTGAGGCAAATCACACAGCCTTAAAACATAGTGCTGGAGTATAAACCATAGTATCGTATATTATTCATAAGTATATCACTATTAAACATTAATTACAATATGTATGCATATTATTAAAAAAGTAGATGCTACCTTTGTTTCGCTATATGTGATATTTATAACAAAATATTTTTTTATTCGTCCGCGTACGGATTTCTGTCACGCAAAGCGCCATTTTCAGTTCATATTTTGACCTGTGCATATGAACCGGACTAAGTTTAAACAACGCTCGATTCCGTCCAATTCAAATTTCTCTGCAGAATGTTCAGACTAACTACATAAGTAATGCTGCTAAATAAAGTGTTAACGGCTGGCACATGGTCATCACTAAAAGGAAGAAACCACAGTCGTATTATTGAAAAATAAGATTTACCCGAGACCTCACGGGGGACGCCATTAATCCAGTGTAAACAATAGACCGTGTGATCCAATTCCCTGAGTAGCCGCCGCTTAGTGAAACGGTGTGCTAATCATGATATTATGTTCCCCAATAATTGGAAACGGTTTGAATTTCTCGGTAAAAACTACGAAAGTCATAAAAAATAACGATGTATATTTAACATTGGATATGCGTAAATGGTATTACTCTCTCATCTGATCGTCAGTTGTCGTCGATAGCGATTTAACGTACTGATCTGGTCTTAATTTATTGTCAACTTTCAACGCCATTTACAGAATATATGGCTAATTTTGGAAATAAATTACGATGACGTCTGCTCTAAAATATCTGTCAACTTGCGGACGTAATTTAAGGAAATCGATTATATTTTAAGGCTACATCTGTGACTAATTACGAATTTATGTATGGTCTTTGGCTACACCCGACACATTACACAGATCTAGTTGTAAATACACGTCGCTTTGTGTGGGGGGAAAAATCGATAATGCGCAATCGTGTGTGACGAGGTGTTGATCTGACCACACAGCTGTAGCCTGGAGGCAATGTTTTGAAATTGACGTGTCGTTTTGATGTGTGCCGCAACACCTCACTGTCGGAGACAACATGACAATTAACGATATACTCTCTATTATACACAGATCTATTAGACGGCTGGTTATTTAAAAAAAAGAGTAGTTCAGTACATCTTCGCCGATATTGTTTTTAGAAAATCAGTAATATTTTCCGTAAATGGTGTTGAAAAGTTGACAAAAATTATATCACCGTATTTAGTTGTGCCGATATTGTTTTAAAAAATCAGTAATTATTTTCCGTAAATGGTGTTGACACAAAATATATAGCCGCATTTCTCCGATATTCGTTTAGAAAATAACCAATATTTTCTGTAAATGGTGTTGACACAAAATGCAGCGTTCACGCGGAATTCAAATAAAATAAAAAAATAATAATTTAATAAATAGACGCCGATGGCTACTGTGTTTGCGGCCAGTGAATTCTGGTCGTGGTAGCCACATGCGCAGTTCGAACAGTGTTGTGATCAGATGGAGGACAATAATTATTTCAAATTAATAAAAAAATGTTTGCTGTCCGAAATTTAATTAATTGTGACAGCCAAAAAAATAAAAAAATAGATTTTGGGACAGTAAAACATTATATGGTATAGACAGTACTTCAAACTTAAAAAAACAGTAACAAACTGTCTGTGTATATCTTACTTAACTTAAAAAAACAGTAACAAACTGTCTGTGTATATATTACTGAAAGACAGACACTTTCATCGTTGGTAAGTTTCTATCAATTTATAGCTATTTTTATTTTTATTAAAATCATAAAATTGTGAACATATTAAAATCACAAAAATAATATATATGGAAAAAAAGAAATATACCAAGTCGAGGTTTGAACCCCCGACCCTTTCGGGAATCGGTAATTGAATCATAGAAGTCGGCGACCTTAACCTCACGACTATTGCGCCATTTACGACGATTACATTTATACAGAAGTGCTATCAGTATTACGCAACCATTTCAACGTAATAATTATTAAATTATTTGCAACTCCATCTACAACGATACCGTTACAGAGATACGCTATTGAAACAACATGTATTAGTACCCATAACATAACAAAGTAATGTATCATTATATATCACAGGAGATAGATTAAAACTATATATACTAATAAACAGAACAATCCGCTTGGCTCGTATGAAAATAGTTCGCGTGATATTGATTATCTCCCTTGCCGAAAGTAGTTCACTGATTTATTAATTCCAAATAAGACGTGTTTGCGTAATGTAAAACTAGTGTTTGGTGTTGAAGGGGTTGACAAAATAATAGTTGTTACCATTATATCCGGATTGAAAGTATGTTCTATATCCCTTGTAAAGCTATCTATGCACTGCATGATCCCGGACATGTGACTAGCTGTATTGTAGGTGACAATCGGCTCCCAGCAATGCCGCGACAGGTTGAGTAACTCTGCATATTTTCGGAGCACAGTTAGAACAGGGTATCGTTGTAGGTCGCTGCACCCTGCTGTTGCCATTGCGACACATAATTTCACATCATCCAGGTTACTGTAAATACAAATATAACCAGATTATATTTGAAGAATGGTGTGTATTCAAGTCACTTCTGTGCATCAGCCACAATGTAAATCAAGTTAGTTGTTGTCTAACATACATGTAAATGAAAGTAACATGCACGTGTATCGTTAGGAAAAATGCTTCCAATGAGTCAATGTGCTGTTTCATGATCTGCTTTATTTGTGGAAATTTTCTGATTTTATATAAAATTAATCCTTTCCTTATTAAAGGTACATGCCCACTCAGTAGGCACAAAATGTTCTTTATAGGAATTAAATATGTGTATAACTGTGTCACTATATATATATATATTACACCAGTTCTGAAAATTACGAGTGCCCGGTATACAGATATAAATCATTTAGTAATATTTATATTACTGATAGGGACTCGCGGTGGTATCAGGCTATTTTCATATGCAAATGAGGCATGCTATTTTTTAATTATTTACACTAATTAAATTTGTCACCTGAAAAAATAATATTTTCAACAGATTATAAAGTATGATCATCGCACATGAAAAAATAAATACAGAGAATCAATAGTATTAGTAACGTCCGTTAGCATTTTAAGAAAACCCGGTTATCGTCCCTGATACGAGTGTGGAATTTTGCGTCTGATATAAAATGTATATTGTTACATGGTTTCCGTTGTTTGCACATATGTGCCGCGCGTAATGGAAGTGCCTTCATGACGTCACTACGCGGAAGTGCCTTCACGACGTCACTACTTCATGACGTTCATGACGTTCATGACGTTCATGACGCGGCCCCGGAATATGAATACCGAAAATTATCTACGTGAATGGGACAATTTATAAAAGTACTGAAAATACTGAATATAATGCTCAAATTACATCACTTTTTTGTTGGAAATGTAACAATAACGTTTGATCATGTTCAGCCGTGTGCGAACGTTTGCTGTGGCCTTCGGGAACTGTTTGAACCCGCGGCCTGCGGCCTTGGGTTCAAACAGTTCCCTCGGGCCACAGCAAATGTTTGCACACGGCTGGACATGATCAAACCTTATAATAATGCCAATCACATAAGATAATGGTCAATGAATGTTTATTTTGCCAGAAAATGTCTCAGATGATGTCTCCCGATGTAAATAACATTTTGTGCCTACTGAGTGGGAATGTACCTTTAATGGAATACATTTGATTTAAAATTGCCAACTTATTCCATAATCTTGATTCCCCAACAATGATTTGGAAACAATACACATGTTTTAGTAAAAGGAGTCGCAAAATATTTACATTTGCAAATTATTTACATTTGCAAGCTCTAAAACGTTTGTCAACTTACAATGTCATTTACAGAAAGAATGACTCATTTACTAACAAATACAAGATAAAATGACAGAAATGTGATAAGGGAGACCATTGTAGAGCCAGGGGTGAATGGTTTTAACCCTGGAAATGCTGAATTAAAATTTGTTGTCTGCAGTTTATTTTCTATTTTCCATTTGTCTTCCTAAAAGCATGGTATGACAATGATTCTAAAGTGCTGTCAAACCATGTATTTCTGGAGTAAGAAGACAAAATATAAAACAACAGCAGACACCAGTAGCCTATTTCACCAACATTGCAAAGTGTACTTTTCTAGCAAAGTATACTTTGAGGGAGAAATTTTCAATTTTATGATCAATTTATTAATTTTTATTATACTGAATTTATTACATTATCACAGACATTTCGGCTGTGATAATGTAATAAATTCAGTATAATAATTATGCATATTTTTAATCATCAAATATATGCAGTTGTTAGTTTTATATGAAATAATGCATTTCAGGAAAAATAAATGATTACTCCCTCAAAGTATAGTTTGCTAGAAAAGTATACTTTGCAATGTTGGTGAAAGCCGCTACAGTTCCCATGTTCTAAGTGTTACTACTGTGGCATTATTTACCCACATGTCCCGTGGTCAGCAGCCTGTAAATGTGCCACACAGTTCTGAGCGTCCACAAAGGAGCACCTCGGTACATGGCAGCCATTGTCACTGAACAAGTCCGCAGTGAAGTTTTTCCCACAATGGGATTGGGATTCCCGGAATATCCCCCGGTAGTAATCACGAACTGACGTCGCCTCTGATTCAGAACATCCACGCGTTTTGGGAATGATGCATTTTTTCAACTCTTCAACAGTGTTGATTAAATTGCTGTAACAGAAACAGTGTTGGAACATTTCATGACATGTATTTATCTGTTCTCAAGTTTTGGCATTTCAGTTCACCATGTTTTTGCAGCAAGTAAGAAGTTACTCTAGTCAAAAATGGTTCTCATATGCTGACAAAACTTGGTGTGTTCCAAATATGAATACTATGAATATAATTCACAACTTATTTATGTATGTACAATTATGTATTGTAATAATCAAAATCTGTTTACTGCTATTTACAATTTCCAATTTTAAGTAAATCCAGATGAGTAAGGAGTAATCACAGCAGGATCAAATTTGTGGCTGTGATTGGAGCAATGGGGCTTATGGGATTTGTGACCACTGTAGCTCCAGATTAAATAGCACATTCATGTAGCCTGCTAATGATCTTTATTGTTAGAAGCAAGGTGGGCATTTCATTGATGGAATGGCGAACATTGCCAATCCTGATAAGACTGTGCGGATGCACAGGCTGATCTGGATCTACACTGATCACAAAACCCATAAGTCCCATTTATTCAGTCACATCCACATTTAAAATGTGTTGAAAATACTGTAGAATGACAATAAACCAGTCAGAAAAGTGTGGTTAACATTGATGGGGTACATTGCCATTTATCTCTATGGGTAATGACTGTTCATGATTACAATGCACCCAATCATGTCTCGGAATCATCATATTGCTGAATTACAGTTTAACCACTTTAAAACTTTCGAGAGGTTCCACTGTACAATACCACTTTAGGTGTGAAAGAGCTCAATTACCTGCAGTAATTATTCCGCGTCCTATCCGGAAACGAGACTGTAAATATGCACCACTGTGCCTGGCTGGAGTTACACATATGATGTGTAGGATGATCAGTCATGCCTGGATGCGTAGGGAAGGCCGTAGTGGGAATACTGGCTGTAAACGTTGAAGCTGGAGGTCTCGTAAAACGGGCAGCAGTGAAGTTTGTAGTTCTGTTGGAAGCTGGGGTTGGAGATGTGATATTCATGTTTGGAATGGTTGTGTTCATCGGAAATGAACGAGAAGCCAGCGAGGGTGTAGTGAAGTTAAGGTGCCTGTGTGTTGGTGACTGGGTCCAAGGATGAGTTGGCGACATAGTCGGATAGCTGGCATGTGAAGTGTAAGTACCTGCAAAACAAAGACATACATGTTAATTGGATGAAATTGCAACAGTAGCTTATGCTATGCACATGATAGACAATACAGAACCTGCATACGTACTCAAATCTCATGTTGAATTCTGATAGTTTGGTTGGCATGTCTTGTTAAGAGACTAGAGTGAGAGAACACTTGAATTAACAAATACTTTCCAACATCTTAAGCATGGCCAGGGTTGCATGGGTTGCAAATATATGAATATACTATAGGAATGAATGGCCTTTTTGTGAATTTATCGGGGTATAAACTTGGAAAAGTCGCGGTAATACTGGACGAAGGCCGGAAGGCCTCGTCCAGTATTCCCGCGACTTTTCCAAGTTTATATCCCCGATAAATTCAACAAAAAGGCCATTCATTCCTTATAATTCCAGCATTTGAAATAAATTCATCAAGAAAATGTGTTTATTGTCCGTTTTCTTAAGAATTATTTTAACTGCGCCTCACAGTTATGGAAAGTAGTTTGGCGTGGGAGTTTACTGGGATATAAATTTTGGACAGAGACTTGCTACGGGCCAATCAAATGTTAGGGAATTGTGTAAATATTTTTTCCACACTGTAAGACTAAGAGTTAACTACATACCATTGAGATCTAGGTGCATCAGTTTAGGATTGCAGTACATCATTTCGATAATTTCGGGGCATTGGTCATGGATGACGGACCGCAGGTACAGGAACGAGTCTTGTAAATACCCCACATTATCTCCACCGTCACAGTCTGTCAGAAATACCTCTGTAGTTGTGATGACATTTCTCACTTGCCTGAAGAAAGAATATGGAAGATAATGTCAAGCAGCAGAAGGAAATTGGTTACATTCTGTATGTTTGTGTCAACAACCAGTGGGCCACCATATGGAAAAAGCTACCTGACAGTATTTGCAACCATTGAAGTAGGATTAACTCTTAGAAGGTGGAAACTGAAAATTGTTGTTTGATGTTGTTTCATATTTTTCTCAATAAAAACAGAGTTTGATATCACTTTAGAATCATTTCCATTGTTTTGATGAGAAAAATGGAAAATAAACTAGAGCAAGTCAGCAGAGGCTTTAGTGTTCAGAAAATTACCCTTTGAAACCTAATTGTTTTGCTGATGACAGAAAAGGCTGCTTTTTTCACAGAACAGCAAACAGTGTATGCCTTGCTCAGACTACGCATAGCCATATGTGCAGGCTGATTTGGGGCTATAATTTTATTTTCTCAGTCAGAGCCCATTTACTATAGGAATGAATGGCCTTTTTGTGGAATTTATCGGGGTATAAACTTGGAAAAGTCGCGGGAATACTGGACGAAGGCCGGAAGGCCTCGTCCAGTATTCCCGCGACTTTTCCAAGTTTATATCCCCGATAAATTCCACAAAAAGGCCATTCATTCCTTATAATTCCAGCATTTGAAATAAATTCATCAAGAAAATGTGTTTATTTTCCGTTTTCTTAAGAATTATTTTAACTGCGCCTCACGGTTACGGAAAGTAGTTCGGCGTGGGAGTTTACTGGGATATAAATTTTGGACAGAGACTTGTTACGAGCCAATCAAATGTTAGGGAATTGTGTAAATATTTTTGTGCTGGAATTATTTTCTCGTAATGGTATGTGTTGATTCCAGTGTAACATTCACAAATGTTATGTTTTCAAATATTAAATTGCAAATGTGAAACATGTTCTCATAGTGTCACTGGCAACATATGATATCAAATTTGTTTGAAATTTATTATATGAAACTAAAGATATTACATAGAACTAGAGCAAATGAGCAGGGACTAACAGATATCCCCAGCTAACGCCTCGACCGACAAATTTTAACTCGCCATAAAAAATGTTAAGTTTTTATTTTATGGACAGACAGACAGATGGACGGATGGACAAATGGACAGAAAGGCTAAACATGTATACCCCTCGGCACACTGTGTAAAATGTATATTTGTAGAAGTTCACCAAATATGTCAAAAATAATACAAGTGACCACGGACATACATGCATACATATCTTTAAAGAGCAAAGTGATATGCTTGGGTTGCTATCGATTTGTGGAACTAGAATGTTCAGGGATCACATGAAGGATCGTTTGATCAATATTTCCAACTGGTTAACAACCCAAGTCATACTTACATACACAGAACATCGTCTGTTACATGGTAAGATCGAAGGAGGTGTGCCAAATCTGTATACTTTTCTGTCACCATGGAAACATCACAACTGTGTTGATGGAAACCTTCAGTTGCGTCCATTTTGGAACAAACTACTTCCAACCTTGTGTAGACCACATGAGAAAATTTCTCAAAGTCAGGGCGATGGCGTGGTGAACAGTTCTCTATCTCCTCTATTAGGGATTGCAGTGTAGGTAGATGGCTGAAAGATATTAACTGCAGAATAACCATAGGGATGAGAAGAAAGAGAATGATAAAAATAATTACATTACATAGCTTCGGTATTACAGACAGAAATGAGCAATTGGCAAATGTGAACATTTCAGAATCAGAATGTTTCTTTTAATAATTATCAGTGAAAAAATACACTAATTCTTGTCAGATAGTTGTGGCTGTGACTGGAGAAATGGCATCTGCATAGTCTGATCAGGATCTGCACTGTTCACCATTCCATGAATGAAACACCCAGCATGCTTCTAACAAGCAATAGTATAAGCCCAATATCTCAATTCAAGATGTTTCGACAGCATTTGAAAATCACATCTATGGGGGAGATGACCAGTCAAATCACGAAAAGAATTTGTTCACATTATTCTCTGTCTTTAGCACAACTGACCACAATATTGGGAGAATGGGTTCTGGGTTACTGAAGTATTGTTCAACATATATTAATGCAGAAAGCCTGAATTATTACAAAATTACTCCTTTTATGAGTAATGAGTAAGAACATGTATCAGCCCATAACAGTCATATATGGACGAAAGCTGTGAAATTGTTACCTGCAGACAGCAGCCATGTCAGACCATGTGAGCCAATCCTGTGTGAACATCATGGTCGTGTAGAAGCTTATCTTCTTGGATATACCGGCCACATCACACTCCGAGATGTTGGTATCTGGTGGAGATTATAGATCAGTCAGAAACATGAAGGCCAGGCTTCACAAACCTGTCTAAAATAATGTAAAATAATGAATTTGCCAATACATGCACATTATTAAATAGAAATATGTATTGCAAAATTCTCTTATTAGACTGAATAGCATAGTGAAGGTGATGAATTTAATTCAATGTGAGACAAATAGAAAAACATTTCTTGAAGGGGAAACAAATCAGAACATTCAGTTTATGGGACAAGATGCACATCTCGCGAAGTGATTGATCTTGAGAGTTATGTGGGGATGGGTACATTCAAACCTGAGGCATACAAATGAAAGAAAAATAGGCAGACAAGTATTTACCACCAAAGCAAGCATCTGTGACGTCGACACCCCGGAAGTAGAACTGAGGCTCGCATGTGTAGCAGTAGTCCGGCCTGAAATGTAAACAGTGTGTGGTATTGTGCCTTCACAGTGAATTGTCCATTCTCAACTGATCTATCGTTCAGGTTGGATAGTTACATGTACATATACAGTGGAACGCCTCTAAACCGGACACCAAGAAAACACCTGTGATCTTATTTTTGACGAGTTGCTTGTTCATTTATCTCAGGAGATAATGTCTGTTCGTGATCACATAGCACACAACTATGGCTCAGAATGATCAAATGTCTGTTTTACAGTGAAACCTCTGTAAGCCGGACATCATGGAGACCTCCCAGGGTGTCCGGTTTAGAGAGGTTCCACTGTAGAATACAAGTATAATATGTAGAAAATATCACTTATGTTACAAGCAGCAGCTCTGCTTTGATCTGGGTCTACAATGGCCATAAAATCAGACTGCTCATATGCATAAGTGATCTGTAGCCTATTTCACCAACATTGCAAAGTATACTTTAGTAGCAAAGTATACTTTATTTTCAATTTTAGGAGAAATTTATTAATTTTTATTATAATGAATTTATTACATTATCACAGCCATTATGGCTGTGATAATGTAATAAATTCAGTATAATAATTCTGCATACTTTTAATCATCAAATATATGCAGTTGTTAGTTCTATATGAAATAATGCATTTCAGGAAAAATAAATGATTACTCCCTCAAAGTATACTTTGCTAGTAAAGTATACTTTGCAATTTTGATGAAATAGGCTACTGGGTCTACACAGAAAAGCAACTGTAAACCCATACAATGCAGAAAAAAAAAAAATGTTGTCTGTTGTTTCATATTTTCTGACAAGAGAATATTATTTGGAAGCATTTTACAATCATATCCATTGGAAATGGTTTTAAATTTTTGTCAAAGCATGTCTTTTTATGAGAAAAATGGAAAGTAAAAAATAAACAGCAGACGACAGAAGATACTCTGTAAAGTAAGGATTAGCTTTATCCGTAAGGACATTACTATAGTCTGTTTCACGAAACCTGCCCAAATTTTACGGCCATATAAACAATGCAAAAACAGTATTTTTTTTCGATAATATTAAATTAAAGGAAAATTTAAGAATGAGCCTTCTTTTTATTTTGTGAAATTCGGTCAAATATTGATTTTATTCGAAAAATTAATTTGTCTATGGGAATTTAACATGGGGGAAAAGAGGTAAAGGAGTGTGGGAGGAGTCAAAAAACGAAAAAATTTGGAAATTGACTCCGAAACCTAACTAGATAGTTTGGAAATGATCTAACTAAGAAAACAAAAGTTAAATTTTAAAAATCGGTCCAGTATTTCTGAAATTCTAAAAAATTTCCCCATGTTAAATCCCCATAGATATCTTCACGGAGTGAAGATGTCTATGGGGATTTAACATGGGGAAATTTTGTTTTCGCAATAAAATCAATATTTGACCAAATTTCACGAAATAAAAAGAAGGCTCATTCTTAAATTTTCCTTTAATTTAATATTATCGAAAAAAATATGGTTTTTGAATTGTTTATATGGCCGTAAAATTTGGGCAGCTTTCGTGAAACAGACTATAGATACTCACACACAGTGTGCGGTGGGCAGGTTTGGGCAGTGTGTGACCCCGACATTGGGCCTATCACATGGATTGACTAAACACTCAATCTTCGCAGTGTCTACACAGGTGTCGGTGTAGTTGTAGCCAAGCTGCCCTGAAATAGTGTTACACAGTGAAAAATGCACATCAAACATATTTATACGGCCGCCCAGCAAATATATTGGATTTTGTCTTGGAATATTAAACTCAGTGCAGTTCGTGAAGTGAGGCAGCAGTAAAGTCTCCCCAAACGTCCTTCCAGTGGTGTTACCATTTTTCCGATCCTTGGCATCATTGAGCATGACAGGCATATCAGTAGTTGTGCCCTTTCAGTCTCTTGTGATATTAGTTAAAACTTTATTTATTTTACAACAATTACAAACAAGTGCAAGATCACTTATACACATGCTGTCATTGGCACAGATGGCGTAAGGGTGATGCTTAATGTGGGAGGAATTATTTTAGGCCATCAGCGAGAGAGTGGCGCATGGATAAGAATACGGAACTGGCCCACAAGTGGCCTAGATCTTAGCAGTCCTCTCTAACACAGGACTGTCACTTTAAGTCCACCTCAGAAAGAACTTGACAATTGACAAGGACAACAGAGTGTTGCCCATGAATGGTATGTGGCGTCGTTATTGTTTTTTGTTTTTAAACTTTATTTGTACATTGAATTTTCGACCATAACTCTAAATATTGCTATACCTTTTGGACACATCATATGTTGAAATTCTTCAATTCTTCTCACAGTCCTGGCAAGTACATCCTGGATACCATTGGCAAGGTAGAGTTGTCAGTTGCTAGGCAGCGGGTGACATCACTGATCATGTGACACAAGCTATATGGCATACTGGCATCTGTAGCCAACAGTTGTGGCATCTTGTCCAGGCGGTGGAGACATTTAGCTGTTGGTGTGAAGGCATCAGTGACGTAGTTGGACCTACATAAACATACAATATAAGGTTCGACCATGCCCAGCAGTGGGTAAACGTTTGCTGTGATACGAGGGAGCTGTTTGAACCCAAAGCAGTAGGCCGCGGGTTCAAACAGTTCCCGAGGGGCACGGCAAACATTTACCCTCAGCGATTTGAGTATTTATGCAGTACTTTCGGTACTTTGATGATCTGCTCCAGTCAAACAGCTGATTTACACATGAATATTCCGGGGCTGCAGTACACGTCGCGTGATGCAGACGCATCAATTTCAAAATTTAAGTGCAACCATTGTGAACTGGTCTGGTGATGTAATGGCGCATTCTAGTAACGTCATGAGACACGCATTACATAGGTTTGAATGAGCATTGTCTACAGCCATGTCGAACAACGGCAGTCATGTAACAATATACAGTAGGACCTCAATAAAACGGACACCCAGAACATGTTTTATATTGCAGGTTCCACTTTAACTGTCTCAGGACAATTCCTGACCAAGTGTTTATACATGTATGTCTGCATTACAGTGGAGCCTCCTAAAACCGGACATCACAAGGACCTCCCAGGGTGTCTGGTTTTGCGGTTCCACTGGAAAACGAAACAAAGTACCATCCCTCGACACACATTGTGCTGAAATATTATTAAAATCAGTGAAGGGTATGCAGAAGATATTGAGAGAAAAAAACTTTAATGCATTTGACTTACAAACAAGGTGAATGCAAGTCCTCTGTGACCTTATTCTTTGGCGCTCAGACATGGTGTGTATGTGAAACCAAACTCCATACCTCGACACACATTTTGGGCAAATAATAGTAAAATCAATGAAGCTATTAAAATACAAAAAGGAGCTACTATCAAACATACATGCACACTTACATTGACTAATGCTAAATCCCTTCCTGCATATCAGCGTAGGGATAATCAGACAAGTTGACTTCTCTTCAACTACTTGTATAGAAATGGTAAATCTAAATTACAACATACCCAATAACAGACGAGTTGAATTCTCTTCAATTAGCTATACAGAAATTGTAAAATTGAATGTAAAATTAACCCATTACATTCGGAATACACGGTTATGGCAGTTATGGGTATATTTTAGTTTTGTTATTTCTCAATAAAGGTATATGTTGTGACCACGCATTTGATGGAGACGGTTCAAATGGTGGTCACGACATATACTTCTGAGCAAGATTAAAGAAAATATTGAGGATTTTCCACAAACAAAATTTTCATATCCTCAGCATGAAAAGGGTTCAAACATACCCAATAGTCGAGTTTAACATCTCCGTACAGTCCCACTGTAGATTATTCATGAGATTCTGTATGGGTACAAGCTGCACGGACAAACATCCACGCGTGGAGTTGTGGACACAAGACGTCAGCTTGGTCCACACCCTGTCACTGAAACACAAGTTCCAATGGCTGAATTACAGTAGTAATTTCCAGAAAGTTAAAATCTTTACTCTCAAATATGTAGCTCAGTACCTACTTCACCAATTTGAATGAAATACAAAGATTATCACGCAGTTCGATAGATACATGTTTTTATATAAGACGTAATTATTTGACGTCACTTTTGAGCGACTTCACCGTTGACGTTAATGGGAACAGCATTTCCAAAAATATTCCACATGTTTATCTGCATGCATCTTGTAAACTACTTTGAATATTGAATACACATATGAATTAAATTCTTCACAAATATATTGGCTACTCAATGCATTTTATTTCATTAAAATCTTTAATGTATATGTGAAGTAACATTTCAACAAGCACAGTTGCAAATACATGTAAGTCTATGGGATTCCAATGGGTGGGAAATTATTTCTGGTCGCAAACTGTAGACCAATAAAAGCAATAAAATTAACCCTTAGACTGCTACTCACAACAATTGTCATCTGCTGTTGCTTTCATACCTTGCCTTATTTCTCAATAAAAACATGGTTTGACAGCACTTCAGAAATGATTGCGAAGTACTGTTAAAGCATGGTGTAAATTATTCAAAAGTGCTGTCAAAGCATGTTTTTGATGATAAAAATGGAAAATAGAAAATAAACAGCAGTTTAATTTTTTGCTGGGAGGAAACAAAATTGAAATCCCAGATAAGTATAAATACTTAGGCATTTACTTTTCCAAATCGCAAACGTTTTATAAGGCAAGAAAACATGTAGTAGAACAAGCAAGGAAAGCAATGCATCTCCTATATAAAAGAATACGAAATTTTGATTTGCCAATCGATTTACAACTCCAAATTTTTGACCACACGATACTCCCTATTCTTCTCTATGGCAGTGAAATTTGGGGTTTTGAAAACATCCAAACAATTGAAAAAGTGCAAAATGATTTCCTAAGAGCTATTACAAAACTGAGGAAAAGTACACCAATTTATATGCTAAATGCAGAATTAGGTAGATTCCCAATTGAAATAAATGTTAAAGCACGCATGATCGGGTACTGGATCTCTTTAAGAATGGGAAAACAAACAAAATTGAGCAATCTAACATATGCCGTTATGGCAAACAACTACCCTAACTCCAAATGGATCAGATATATAAAAGGTATATTAGAAACTGTTGGACAACCGGGTATGGAAGGTGTTCGAGCCAATTCCCACCCTTAAATATGAGCCGAAAAAAAAAAAAAAAAACTGTTGGACAAAATGATTTATGGTTGAACAAAGAGATACTATACCCAAAAGCAACAAAACTATATATACTACGAATATTAAAAGATCAGTACATTCAAAAATGGTCAGGTTTGATGCAGTTATCAACCAAAGGGAAAATGTATCAAATGTTCAAAGAAACAATTGAACTAGAATCATATTTAATAAATTTAACCGACGCAAATATATTCCGCTAATCAAATTCCGAACAAGCAACCACAGATTGCCCATTGAAACTGGAAGATGGAACGGCATAGAAGTATCTGAAAGGAAATGTTTATTATGTAACTTAAATACAATAGGTGATGAATTTCATTATCTCTTGGAATGTCCATACTTTAGTAATGAGCGTGAATTATACATCCATAGGAAATACTACAGTCATCCAAATATACCTAAATTTCAGCAACTGATGCAATCAAAAGTACAATAGTATTGTCTAAACTATGTATTTTTGTTAAACTTATAATTGACAAATTTAAAACATAGATCAGCAGTTTTAATTATATACACAGCATCATTTTAGGGAGTAAATAAATTGAACAACAAGTGGTCCGCAAACAGTATTTATAGGTATTTATGCTGTATCCTCCCTGCCACAACTGCTACATCAGATTATCTTACCATCCGTACATTGTACATTACCTTGTCTATATTAATGAATCAGCATGTTCTCATATGCCACTTGAATGTGGCCAGAGGTGACTTTGCTTTTAATAAATGATATGTTCTGTTCTGTTCTATATCTTGCCTTATTTCTCAATAAAAACATGGTTTGACAGCACTTCAGAAATGATTGCGAAGTACTGTTAAAGCATGTTGTAAATTATTCTAAAGTGCTGTCAAAGCATGTTTTTGATGATAAAAATGGAAAATAGAAAATAAACAGCAGACAAGAAAAAATTTAAGATAGCGGTCTAAGGGTTAATTTGAGGACATTTATAGTTTACATTTGCAAAGGAGCCGCAGATCAGCTTAAACATCTGCATCTGCAGTCAGATTAGGGCATAATCTGTTTGCCATTCAATCAATAAATATTTCTTAGTCGCATCAGTAAATGGTTTAGGTGCCCACCTGGAGCCGTTTCACTACACTTTGTATGACTAAAATGTTTGTAATTGCCAATTTTGGATCGTCTGTAAATTTCAATTCATGGATTTCATTTATTGAGCATAGGCTGCAATAAATGTAAATCTAATAATTGCTTACAAGAAAACATTGTTAATGTGAAATTTACAGACTATCATAATTTTGCACTTATGAACATTTTAGTCGTACAAAGTTTAGTGAAACGGCCCCCTGATTGTGTAAATGTGGATGAAGACCAGGATCTACAATTTTCAAGCATTGTAAGATCCCGTTTGTTGACCAACAACTCATTTGTGAACACAACATGTCTGAATATGCAAATTGACTAAATTATTCATTCTGCATTTTGTGACATATGTTGTCAAAGTATTCATTTTGAATGTTCAGACATGTCAATTTATTCATGTTGCATATCAAGCAGTCCATCATCAAATACAACAACAAAGTATCATTTAAAATTACCTCTAAATAGCTGTTTGTTCCAATATGTGACTTATTGTTTTTGTCCTTTCAACCCCAAGTAACTGAAATGAACACTCCCCTATTATTTTTCAGACTATTCCATTTATCAGAAACGGGTATTATTTTTTAGAAATAAGAAAAAGTTCAACAAATGTTGCAGATCCTGATGAGATGGCCCATTACGAGCCGGTTCACTGAATCTACACTGTTTGCCAACACTGCTCGATATGTAGAGGTCTGTAGTGTTGACAGGGTTAAACAGCTAACTTTAAACACCAATAAAACATTATCACAACCTTGTGAAAAATGTAATTTACCTGCATATCTGTGATTTATCTCTGATATTGAAGTACTGCTTTATACAAGTTTCCATGGCAACGGTTATTTCACAAACTCCGGCCTGATTGGCAGGCCACATTGCCTGCTGGGAACAATTATGACCCAGTTGTGTCTCATTCCTTGAAGGAAGACTCATATTTCCCGGCATATGATGTCCATCTTGACCTCCACCGGTGCCATTTCTAGTAGTATTTCTAGTTTCCATGGTTACAGAACTGTTTTGAGAATTATTTCCATTTGACATATTGTGATTTGATGTGGAATTGGTGCAGTTCATTGTTGTATTATGGAAAAGACCAGAAATGTTATAGGGACAGACAGATTGTATCTGACTGTGGACCAAAATCATTGACCATCTGGCAGAGTAAAGGTCATCGCCCTGGCAACGACTTGCTGCATCCATAGACAGGAGTGCTTGAAGGGAAGTGTTGAATAAGCTGAAAATACAGATTAGAATATTTCTAAACAAATGTAGATCCATACGTTGTGATCAACATTTGAACTGTCTCAAAAGCGAGTGATCACAACATAGTATGTGTATATCAAGCATGATATGTGTTGAAATTTCAGAAAAGACAATTTAGCTACAGTAAGTGAATAGTTGTTCATGGATACCACCAGCCAAAGCCTGGATTGACAAGCAAACACTTCTCTAATGCAAATTTTACAAAAGCTGTGACAGAAACTTCTGATTCATTTGGCCCTGCCATTAGGCATGTGGGCATCATAGTTTGACTATCAGATTGGTGATAAATAAGCATATCAAATTTCCTGTCATTTATACTTGCAGTTGCAAAAACAATTTCTATACATATATCACGGATACATGCACGTGTATGACACATGGATAGAAGGGTGAAAACCTTTTCACCTACGTATGCCGAGATATAGATGCGACTATGGCAAAACTTACTGGCAGACAGTGGCTGGCGTCTTGTATGGATTCAACATGACGGATGTCAGAGCTACAGTAGCTGCCGTGTTACAGGACCGTGGTCCGATAGTGCCCGAACAGTTCCCTCTTCCACACAGCTGTGTATGATTGCCGACCGTACAGTTCCCTGTTTCACACGGCAACGTACGATTGCCGACCGTACAATTCCCTCTTCCACACGGCTGTGATTCATTGTTACCAGAACAGTTCACTGATCTACAGTATGGGGCTCCATTGGGGTTGGAACACGTCTCGGCCGCGAGCAGTTTCAGGATTTTTCGGCCGGTGATGTGGAGACTTCGGTGAGACTTGGAGTGACAGCCCTGGGTGGTGTCAACCATACACGATGCCTCGTGGTGCACAGCGGATCTGTGGGAACACAAGTTGATAGAACTTATTAAACAATCATATTGCAATATGGGTTTATATTTCCCAGAGATGTTTGTAAATCAGATAAAGAAACCTGTCCATAGCACAAGTTTCTTCATAGGATTTACAAACATCGAGGGACATAAATCCTGTATTTTAATGTGATAGTTGAATAAATTATATATTATTCACATCGAGTACAAGTGAAATGATGACTTATGTGGGCTATAGTCATAAATGTCTGATCAGGATCTGCACTGTTTTTCATTCCATCAGTGAAACACCTTTACTGCTAACAATACAATGATCACAATCACAACTAATCACATCAACAACCATTGCAGAAGTTCTATTAAAAGCTACATTTGTCAGCCAGCGGACGATATAATTTATGTCATGGAACTGTACCTGTTGAGATGGCGATGGCGGAGGGAGTGGGACACGAGATGGTGGGCACACATCACGGCCGGCCTGATGTCACACACAGCATGCTCTGTAAGAAACACATCGTGGCATTGTTGTTGAACGCATCATCAAAAATTGTGGCCAAAATCATAGCAAATCAGTTAAAAACGTATTTAGGTAACGCAATACTTGTGTGCACAGATGCCTGATCAAAACATATTTGTGGCTGTGACTGGAGAAATGGGGACACAAAATATACCAGTATTCAAATATGAATGTGATTATTGGCAGTTATACAGAAAATGCACTAGCCAATAAACACCCAGATTTATCATAATTTGGGAAACTATGTAACTGAATATGGCACAAATTCCATTGAATTTAATCCAATAAAGAATAGCAACCACATATTTCACATCTGAGAAAGCAGTGCATGAAAAGAAGAATGAAGAACAACTACTGTCTGTTTCACGAAACATGCCCAAATGTTACGGCTATATAAACAATAATGTTAAATTAAAGTAAATTAAAAAATGAGCCTTCTTTTTATTTCGTCAAATTTGGTCAAATAATGATTTTATTATGAAAAATTGATTTGTCTATGGGAATTTAACATGGGGGAAAAGGAGGTAGAGGAGCTGGGGAGGAGTCAAAAAAACAAAAACAACTGGAAATTGACTCTGAAACCTGGCTATATTATATATAGATAGCTTGTAAATGATCTAAGAAAACTATGTTAAATTTTGAAAATCGGTCCACTTTTTCTGAAAGTAGAAAAAATTCTCCATGTTTAATTCCAATAGACATGCATCTTCAGAAATTGTTTTCTCATAATAAAATCAATATTGGACCGAATTTCACAAAATCAAAAGAAGGCTCTTTCTTAAATTTTGATAAAATTTAACATTATCAATTTTTTATTTTTTTTGCATTGTTTATATAGACATAAAACTTCCGTGCAACAGACAGTAGCATACCTGTTGCCTGGTTACAGAAATCTCCATCACAACAGGAACAAGTTTTATTGCCATGGTGACACTCCTCCTCACATGTCCACATGTTTGTGCAGCCCTTGGTAACGCGACCGCGATGTACGACCGTGCGGCACCGTTCCAGTGGCCCACATGCCTGTGTCGGCTGGCGGTTACATGCGGCATTATCTCGCAGCCCACGGCAACTGTGGCACTGCAGTGGCTCACAGCTCTCCATGGCAACGGCCATCAGTGATTGCAATGTCTGTTGTAGGATAAACTCCTGCTGTGCTGGCATTATTTCTTTACTCAACTTGTTGTAGACACATTGATATGCCTCCTTAATCTCACTACAAACCAACATTTTCTCCCGGACATAAACACCCAACACTGAATCGTCTACAAACTGCATCAAATCTGATTGTGTCATGTTTAACAGAGACAGTAATTGTTGATGCTGTAAGCTCTGCATGAACTTGGACATAATATCGTTCCCAGTGTTATTCCCTGTGTGACTGTCAGTGGTATTGATACCCGGTCTACTGCCATCACCATGCTGTGTCTGGTTCCCAGCAGCAGTCCCATTGTTGTCATTCCAGAAACCAGGTCCGGCATCCGATCCATTGCGACTTGTTGTTGCGTTGTTTTCCACAGCGGCCTGTCGTCGACGTCTCCCACCATGCTCAGCGCCTGCCTGCCCAGAATCTGGTCCACTCTCTGTGTTGTTTAGCAGTCCAAATACTTCAGCAATGTTGGTTAACAGATTAGACATATCAGTTGTGTTTATAATGTTCTGTAAAAAGGTCGTCAGGACTCCGGGCAGAGCTATCCCATCAGCAAACATTACACCAGGCAGAGCAAGGCCGTCAAAAGCCTGAGACGTCAAAACACCTGGCAGGGCAATGCCCATCAGAGTGGGTACATCCCCGAGCAACCCAACACCGCGGGACATATTGGTCAACCCAGCATTCTGCAACAACGTCCGAACAATCAAACTGCTCAGTTCCTCCACCTCCATTCTCGCCATACTTATCACAGCATATTGTGCAACAGACATGGCAAGTTTTGACATAAACACATCATCAAAATGTAGTATACTTTCTATAGAATTTCCGAACGTGTTGTGACATAGCGATACATTGAGGGGTGGCTGGTGACAGATGGGGTACATGTGGTTGACAGTGCGCTGGAACCTCTGTTGTAATGGGTAGCTGGTCTGGGGATGGCAGCCCTCCGTGGCATTCACCATACAGTGGTATGTAGTCGTGATGTTTCTGGAAATACACAAGTCTTACAACTAGGTGACCGAACTTGATACTTCACTTAATCATCATATACATGGAATGGTCATGAAGGCAATACTAGATGGCCGCGGCCCACATGTCGCGCCCACCAAGGCTGTGATAGTATACTGAAAAACTTTAACCCGGACATATGTATGTACGTACATATATACGTACACCGATGTGCCAACTATATCGCGCTGTCCGCAAGCGGGCGCGACAAAAAAAAAAAAAAAAGTCTCATATCTTTTGTTTCAAGTTTATCAGACTTGGCTTTGAAACAAGCCCGATAAACTGGATATCAAAATGTACAAAACTGGCAATCCTTTATACTATGAAATCCAAGTACAGGGCCGGTTTAGTGGAAATTAACATAGACGTGTTTACATTCGGTAATGTCATGTGGCATCATTTGTGGCTGTGACTGGAGAGATGGGGCTTATGGGGTTTGCGACCAGTGTAGATCCAGATCAGCCTGTACATCCGAAACGGAAACAGTAGCCTCGGCAAGCCTCGTAATTCCTACGTGGTTCCTAGCCCGATAAACTTGATATCAAAAGACACTAGCCTGGTCTTCTCTATTTATCCGTTATCGTGTATTTGGCCAATGTGCAGTGAGTTACCTGCTCTGGGCAATTCCAGACTTAATTGTATGGGGGTGTGGAAGGCACAACAACCAATAAATATAAAATCCAGGGCCCGGTTGCTCAAAGCTTCTGTTAGCTTAACAGACTGTTAAATCCTTAGCAACCGGGCCCAGTAGCCTATTTCACCAACATTGCAAAGTATACTTTTCTAGCAAAGTATACTTTGAGGGAGAAATTTTCAATTTAAGGATAAATTTATTAATTTTATTATACTGAATTTATTACATTATCACAGCCATTTTAGCTGTGATAATGTAATAAATTCAGTATAATAATTCTCCATACTATTAATCATCAAATATATGCAGCTGTTAGTTCTATATAATATAATGCATTTCGGGAAAAATAAATGATTACTCCATCAAAGTATACTTTGCTTGAAAAGTATACTTTGCAATGTTGGTGAAATAGGCTACTGGTGTCTTCCACTCCCATCATACAACCAATTCTGGAAATTGCCTGAAAACACATTCCCAGTGAAATTAGACATGGAAACACTAATACAGTCGAACCTCCCCGAATGGCCACCTCTCTACAACAACACCCTGATCTCTATAACAGCCGCTATTTTATATCCCAAATGGATGATTTCTCTGCATCTAACCATTAGACTGCTGAGCACGAACATTGTCGTCATCTGTTGATTTTGCCTTCTTTCTCAATAAAAACAAGTTGACAGCATTTTAGAATCATTTCCATGATTCTAAAATGTTGACAAAGTAGGTTTTGTTATGAGAATTATTGAAGAAAATAAATAAACAGCGGACGACAAAATTTAATTCAGCATTAACCTCCCTACAACAGCCACCTCTCTACAACAGCCAGTTTTGCGTATTCCCATGGGTGGCTGTTGTAGAGAGGTTGCACTGTATTTATCTTGCTCAATCCCGATTCAAAAACTACTTCAAAATGAGAACAGTGCCATTGCTCGATAATTTGAATGGAGCTTCATGCAGAGGCTCATTTGGGTCTACTCAGGTTGTAAAACTACGAGCCCTTTTCTGGAAATAGGGCTTATGGACTTTGTGACCAGTGTAGCTCTTGATCAAATAGTACATTCCTGGGGGCCATTTCACTAAAGTGTGTACAACTAAAATGTTCGTAAGTGCAAACTTATGATAGTCTGTAAATTGCACATCAACACTGTTTTCTTGTAAACAATTATTGAATTTACATTTATTGAGCATAGGCTGCATATGCAGCCTATGCTCAATAAATTTAAATCCATCAATTGAAATTTCTAGACGACCCTAAATTTGCGCTTACGAACATTTTAGTCGTAAGAAGTTTAGTGAAACTGGCCCCTGAAGTTGATAACGATCTATATCGCTTGTAGAAGAATACCGAGAGTTTAAGTGAAGGAATGATGAATAGTGCAGATTCTGATAAGACTGCGTATGCACTGGCTGATTGCGAGCTACACTGGTTGTAAAACCTATGAGCCCTAATCAGACTGGGGATACGCATGCTGATATGGGTCTACACATGTCGCAACGGCAATAATCCCCTGTGAGCTGATGGTAAATATTATATACATGTATAACTACCATTTTGAAATACCGGATTTATTCCCCCCCCCCCCCCCCCCCCCACCCGAGATCTGGAAATCCGATAAAGAAATGAGTGCGGAGCGTGAGTTTCTTTGTCAGTTTTACAGATGTCAAGGCAAATAAATCCAGTGTTTCTAAATGGTAGTGGAATAAATTGAATATTACATGCTCTTCGAAACATGTTAAATTTACTCTTAGACCAGCTTATAATGTTGCCAAATTGACAATTTTGACGCTCTTCGAAACATGTTAAATTTACTCTTAGACCAGCTTATAATGTTGCCAAATTGACAATTTTGACGTTAGCATATGAATTTCTTCTTCGCCGGAAATGACATCAAAAAGTGACGTCAATTATGTCTCGCAAATGTTTAGGAGGAAATATTTCTTTCAAGGAAATAAATCCCTCCAGAATCACGGTAAATCACTGGGTAGCATGTAATATAATAACTTATACTTACAGGCAGACGGAAGTATCCACATTTCCAGAGTACTGCAATTCAGCCAGCCTGTATTCCAGCCGAGCCAAACAATCAGTGGCTGTAGCTAGGCGACAGTGGTCGTTCACTGGACACCACATGTCGGGACACACCCCATTGGCTCGCTGTAGTATCGCCATGACAACGGGAGCCACATGGGTGTACACGTCCTGGCTACAGTTGTGAGTGTTGTCATAGATACACTGCATTCCGCTCTTCATCAACCTGGTGAGATAACGTTTTGGATATTCTTTAGATGATGGCTAAATTTCCGGAATGTTTCTGTTGATGAATTACAGTCTACACTCGTTTATTCAAAGTCCAGGGGAAATTACTTTGAGTTAACGAAAATATGAGTTTTCAATAGTTAATAAAAAGGAAAACATGTAATTGGGACCAAAAATTTGACTGAGTTATCAGTAGTTTGACTTAAGAGAGTTTGAGGTAACCATGCAGAGTAGACTGCACATTTTGTTTTCATAGTCATTATCAATATTTGTAAAGCCATGACAAAATTTGCAATTTTTACATTTCAGAGACCTTAAGCTATTTTAACTGTTTCTGCAATTTTTTTTATTTTGTGAAAGTTCATTTGACCCATCTCATATAGATATAGAATCAAACATGACATCTCAAAATATACAGATATACACACATATAAAACTAGAGAAAGTGAGCAGGGGCTCACGTATACCCCCGGCCGCTGCCTGGACCGACAAATAAAATCTTTAACGCAAATATTTAAAAACTAGAAATGTGGCCTATCGGCACATGAATGCCCCCGCTGGCAGCCAAAGAAAACGAGGCTTATTTAAATTATAAGCCATTTACCCGACCGTTAAGGTTTCGAACGCACCAAGTCTGTGACCTTGACCCTGGGCTTAGCGGCGGCGGTACGAATGTGGATTTGTCACAGGGCGGTAGAGGAGCATTGGAGCAATGCGTGTGTGAAATGTGAAGCAGATCCGAACAAGGAAACAGAAATTATAAGCCATTTACCCGAGCGGTAAGGTTTCGGAACGGACGTACGGACGGACGGATGGATGCCGGTAACACTATATGCCCCCCTCACCATTCGGTGGCGGGGGCATAAAAATTAACTCAAATTCTTAAGTAAAATGACCTTGACATGAAGGCCGCATGGGTGTGGTATGGATGATGATAAGGAAATATATGAAGCTTGATGTCAATCCAACTTACCATTGCAAAGATATTGGGTACCTGAAAACTTTAACGCAAATTTTTTGTAAGTAATTTGACCTTGACCTTGGACATGAAGGCCGCATGAGTGTGGTATGGAACGAAAATATGGATGATGAAAAGGAAGTATATTAAGTTTGAGGTCAATCTAACTTGCCGTTGCACAAAAACTTTAACATGGACGGACGAACAAATGGACGGACGGAATCACAAAAACTATATACCCCTCGACATACTTCTGGAAGTCATTTAAATTTAGTTGTAGCAAAAATATTTTCTACCATATCAAATGCATAAAATTAGAATATATGTTAATTTTACGCATTTGTATGGTAGAAAAATTTTACACATTTAGCATGGTAGAATATAATAATATTATAATCAACAGAAAATTTTGGTTAAAATTGTCAAAGACAGATTCACGTACCTACAGAACTCGTCTCTCATTGTGAATGGGTTATACATGGCCTCCTTCATCACCATGGCACAGTCCCAGGCCCTATGGCCATCGCACGGTGCCGTCACATTCGGGGCTCCCACATCGACACACGGCAGCGACGGCTCGCTAGGCTTCTCACCGACACAGACCGACTGCTCCATGTGCTGTAGAAGCTCACCGGTTCTGTTCAGCGCAACCTGGGCGTTGTGAGGGCATTCTGGGTAGTATGTTGCCAGGCAATGGGATGCATTCTGTAGAGACCTGTAATTTAATCAGCATTCGGAACCTAGAAGTAGTCTATTGGGTGCTAAGACGTGTATATTACTTCAAGGGTTAAGCAAATGTATTTTTAATCTATTTTTTTTTTATTATCTCAGCCTAATTTTTCACTGGCAAAGAAATTACACATAATTGTGCAATATAGTGTTCGGGCATCAACGAGTGCAAAATTATAATTCACCCAACCGTTTATTGCTTTAAAACAATTTCCAAATAAGTTTACGTTACATTATGTTACATTACATTATTTTATGTTGCAGTACAGTCGAACCTGTGAACAACGACCAGCAAAGGGAAGTGGCCAAAGTGGTCGTTGTTGACAGGTGGTCGTTGTTCCAAGGGTCGAACATTTTCCCGGTTTCACAACAAAGTCGGCCATGTATTTAGCATTCTATATATATCTATATGCATGCATAGAAAACGTCTTGGCTGTATACAATTCCACCTGACGATTCGCTATTGCACGATCGTGGAGTGTATCTGCTTTTCATCAATTAAAAATTGCATGAAAATGGCTAAAATAGTCAATTTATTTTGTTGTTTTGTCATCTTGTTGTTAGTGTTCTGAACCCAGCCTCGCTTTGGAAATTATATACAAGGGGGAGTAATTATCTTCACGATAAGTATATCCCGCGGCTTGCTTTGGTGCACCATTTAATAGCTTGTCGTAATTACATGTAAGTGGTTTAATTTAGCATGACCATTAGTATTTTGTTTTCTTATTCTCAATTTCACACCATCAGTTGAAATTAATAACGGTCATATAGTCTTTATTAAAACGATAGCCTATGTGGCGCGGCCTGTGAAAACCGCGAGTCTTTTTGTAACAAAAATATTTCATTGAATGTGTCAAGTCGAATAACCCAGCCAGGTGTCCAAATCAGGAGAGAACACCAGGCTTATTTGCTTTCTGTCCAATGTATACTATCCTGGTCAAGCCCGAATATTTAAGCAGCCTATGACGAATTGGCAATGTCTGCTGACGTATTTACTGATGTTTTTAATTAGAGATTCGCGAGCATTGTAAACCATGGGCAGACTACGCGAATCCACTGCCTGGTCTGGCCGCTAATGCAATAAGCCGGGATTTGTCGGAGACAGGGTACCAGTCTATAGTGTGGACTATGTGACCGACGTCAGCAACCGCGTGTATTGATCTTTGATATGGCCTTGTGCCCCGCGGTGTGAAATTTACACTTGACAAGCGCGGTGTGTTTGAAGTCTTAGTCTTGCCACTGTAGACGAATCAGCATCATGTAAACACAGTTTGCCAGCTAATGATGGAGTTTTATGACTTGCGCGGAATTGCATTATGCCTATTGGAATACACGACACGGAATACATATCGGGAATTACCATTAATGGAGTTATGCAATATTTTTCATGGAAAATGTTTAATGTCGCCAAAATGACACTGACCATATCGGGCAAGGTAAATGTTTTCAAAAGAATGCGAATGTAATTCATGACTAATTGGTTACGACCAGTTGCAATTCAAATGATAGCGACCAGATTTTGATGAAAGGAAAATAGCGATTGTGGTGCTATTTTTTTTTGCCGACAAAAACATGACATGGTCGATGTTCACATACAAAAATGCCGTGTGGGAATGAAAATAGCTGGTCGCTGGTCGCTGGTCGCTGGTCGCTGGTCGCTGGTCGCAGTTCAGGGGTGGTCGTTATTCCAAGGTCTTATAAAGAACAAAATCGGACGGGGGGGTTTTAACTGGCCGTTGTGGACTGGTGGTCGCTATTCCCAGGTGGTTGTTAACACAGGTTCGACTGTATGTTACATTACATTACGTGGCGTTATGCTTCGTTATGTGGTATGGCTTAGTTTCCAGAATTGTAACTAACCTGATTACTCTTCTACATACCTGCATGTCTGGTTCTGGGTAGTAAAGTTGCCCAGATGGCGCACACAGCCCACGGACTTCAGACATTCTGCCATGTTGACTGTTGCATTCTGGGGCCGGGGACAAACGGCGGTAGTCCAGTCTGTGAGCCAGTCAGCGATACCGTGCATGTGTCTCGTCACTTCCTCCGGACATGTGGGATCCAGCTGGTCTAGATGGATGTTCATGGCCTCTTGAATATTACTGTACAAGAAATGAAGGAGTTATCCCCCGCTTTCTCCACTGACCCTTCCTTCAATTAATTAGAAAATTTACTATACAAGAAATACACTTGAAGGGGTCAGTGAAAGAAGGGGGCTAACTCCCTCAAGGAGTAAGCCCCCTTCTTTCACTGACCCCTTCATGTAATGCTTAGAAGATGTTCATAGGATATTATCTGGGGTTTTAAAGATAGCAAATGCAATAAGTCAAGTTTCGTCAGATCGTGGCTCATATATCAATGTATATTACTCGGAAAAGGTTCCGGGTTTTGATAAAGTTTCAGACAATATGCGAAGTTAAAATCTGTGGAAAAGTTTATCAATACACCAAGATGAGATGAGGAGAGTGCATAATATGTAACATCAGACTGCAGTCAGCAGTCTATTTAGTGGTAGATGTGCTAGACAAAGCTAAGGGAGTTCCGAATTGGAAAAGTGAATGGGTTTAACGTCCCACCAACAGCTAGGGTCATATAGAGACGGGACCACAGTTTAAAGTCTCATCCGACAGACCAGTGGGATGGAAATACTATGAAAGTATTTTTGATGCCTAAGGCAAGGTTTGAACCCACAACCTCCGGACTCGAAGTCAGGTGTTCTAACACCTCGGCCACAATCCATCCCCGTTTCGAATCGCAGTGGGACGTTATTTTAAGTCTGAATGGTGTTTCAGGACTACTTGGCTTCAGTCACGTATGTACACGAGTGATGATTTAATATGGTACTTATAAAACACAGGTTTACTGAGAAACAAGGGTCTACCGCTTGTAGGCATCGTACCTGCAGACTGACGGCCTGTCCACCAGGGGGAGGAAATGGTAGGTGGTCAGTCGCAGCATGTGGACAGTCAGATAACTGACCACCGGTCCCAACTGGCACGTCCCTGTTGACAAAGTAAGCATATATTACATTAGTGTCTGTTGGACGAACCAGATACTGATATATTGCACGACCTCAAAGACATGAAATGACATAGTGATTGATGCCACCTATAATGATAAATGTCTTATATCTATTGTCAATGACAATATGTACAACACATAGAACATCAAAAGTATGGTGTATGACATAATGGAAATATCTAAGATGTGTTTAATCCTTAGAATGAGAGAAACATAAATTGCCGTCTACTGTTGTTTCATAATTATTTTGTCTTCTTTCTCAATAAAAACATGGTTTTGACAGCACTTTAGAAAGTGTAAATGATTCTAAAATGCTGTCAAACCATGTTTTTATCAAGAAAAAGAAAAAACTAAAGAAAAAACATCAGACGACAAAATTTAATTTAAGCATTGTAAGGGTTAAGAAAACAAGCGCTATCACATACCCATGATCATAATACCCTCCCCCCCCCCAAAAATCACTTTGACAGATAAACAGATTTAATATAAGAGTTTCATAGGTCGGAATAGTATTTTAAATACCAGGGTAGGCTGTTGTTGGCACTTGTGTTCTGTTGTAACTAGGTGGCGTCGTCGACCAATGCCGGGGGTCAGGGCTTGTTGTCATGGAGGTCGGGGAGGTTGTCGAGTTTACAGCGTTACAATGGTCACCATAGCAACAGTCAACACAGGTCATGTAGTCAGGGTTACAGCCATGAAAGGTCTGACACCATTGGGGATCAGCACAGCCTTTGGTCACCATGGTTATGCCTGATGTTCTGTTCAACTGCAGGGTCATGTGACACAACTGAAATGAATACATCGTGTATAGAAGGGATACCAGTAGCCTATTTCATCAACATTGCAAAGTATACTTTACTAGCAAAGTATACTTTGAGGGAGTAATCATTTATTTTTCATGAAATGCATTATTTCATATAGAAATGCATATAGTTCATGATTAAAAGTATGCAGAATTATTATACTGAATTTATTACATTATCACAGCCATTAAATGGCTGTGATAATGTAATAAATTCAGTATAATAAAAATTAATAAATTTAAAAAAAAATTTAAAATTTCTCCCTCAAAGTATACTTTGCTACTAAAGTATACTTTGCAATGTTGGTGAAATCGGCTACAGGAGAAAAAACGTGAAAATTAATACGTGAAATGGCCCAGCAACAGCTATGGTCCTATAGAGACAGGACCACAGTTTAAAGTCTCATCCGACAGACCAGTGTGTTGGAAATACTATGTTAGTATTTTTCACGTCTAGGGTGAGGATTGACGTCCAGCATTGAAGTCCAATGCCATATCCTCTAGACCACAACCCATCCCTTACGATGAAATAAAAAGACATAGTAAAATGTATGGATAATTCTCGAATAGTGGTAAATGCGATTAAAATTACTATGCTTCTTTTAGTTTGAATTTGCAGGTTGCACACCTTTCGGAGATGTTCAACTTAGAATCAACTATACTGTGATTGTTAAACCTCAGAATGCAGGGAACAAAAATTGTTCTCTGTTGTTCTTCTATATTTTACCTTCTTTCTCAATAAAAACATGGTTTGAAAGCACTTTAGAATCATTTCCAAATGATTCTAAAGTGCTGTCAAACCATGTTTTTGATGAGGAAAATGGAAAATAAAACATATATAAACAACAGGCGACAAAATTTAATTCAGCATTGTAAGGGATAAAGTTATCATGGTCACACGTCAACAGAAAATGCCAAAGAGCTTTTACTCCAAAACACGTGTATCTGAGGAGCATAATAGGCTACAAAATTAATTAATATGTAGACAAACCTTGGCTGATACTGTCTTGTGAAAATCTCATGTTAACTTGTTGAGATGACCAGCTTAGACAATTGACACTTTCCTTACCCCATGTACACAATGACCTGGCGATGTGGAGGTCATACGCCACCGCTAATCTAGCTCATATTTTTTTTCTCAAATGTTATATTTCAAAATACAGTGTACACTCGTTACCTCAAACTCTCTTAAGTCAAACTACTGATAATTCCAGCACAAATATATTTACACAATTCCCTAACATTTGATTAATCCGTTGCAAGTCTCCGTCCAAAATTTATATCCCAGTAAACTCCCATGCCGAACTACTTTTCGTAACCGTGAGGCGCAGTTAAAATAATTCTTAAGAAAACGGAAAATAAACACATTTTCTTGATGAATTTATTTCAAATGCTGGAATTATAAGGAATGAATGGCCTTTTTGTTGAATTTATTGGGGATATAAACTTGGAAAAGTTGCGGGAATACTGGACGAGGCCTTCCGGCCTTCATCCAGTATTCCCGCAACTTTTCCAAGTTTATACCCCGATAAATTCCACAAAAAGGCCATTCATTCCTATAACAACTCAAAGTAAAAATTCTTGGTCCTAAGTACATGTTTTCTTAAATAACTCAAATTTTCATTAACTCAAAGTATTTTCCTCAGTCCCCGGGACTTTGAGTAAACGTGAGTTAACTGTACTTGAATATTGTGCTTGAAATCAAGCAACTTGATTGGCAGAGCTACAGCTCTTGCTTTGCCAATCAAACTGCTCGATTGCGAGTTGAGATTGCCAACATGTGGCTGTGACTGGAAAAGTTGGGCTTATGGGTTTTGCGACTAGTGTAGATCCAGATCAGTTTGTGCATATGCACAGTCTGATCAGGATCTGCACTGTTCGCAATTTCATCAAACAAAACACCCATCTTGAACAAGAAATATTGATTTTTTATTAGGCTACAGGAGTGTGCTATTTCATCAGGAGCTACACTGGTCACAAATCCCATAAGCCCCATTTCTCCAGTTACAGCCACATTCTGGCAACATCAACTCGCAATCAAGCAGTTTGGTTGACAGAGCCCGAGCTGTAGTGCAGCTCAGGCTCTGCCAATCAAGTTGCTTGATTTCAAGTATGTTATGTTGACATATTGGCAAGTTTAACACAGACGGGTGTGTACCTGCTGGGCATCACAAGCCTGTGTCGGATGTTGGTCGCATTCCTCCATGGTCCGAGACCCGTTACACACCTGACATCGCAGCCTCTCACCTGCAAATTGTTTTCAGGGTCCGGTTGTTCAAAACATCAGTTAGCTTAACGGACTGTTAAATCCTTAACTGAATGGTTAAAATCTCTGTTAAAACAGAGATTTTAACCATTCAGTTAAGGATTTAACAGTCCATTAAGCTAACGGATATTTTGAGCAACCGGGCCCAGGTTAGCAAGTCAAATGCTGGAGATTTCATCACAATACCAGAATATAGAAGGAAATGGTTGTATAAATACCAAAATAGCTAGGAAACTGTATAATCAAGGTTTTATGACATCAAATGTTTAGCCAATTTAACCAACATCATATCAGTTTCTCATGTATTGTTATGACAATAGTACTATCATCAGGAACCTGTCTTGAAATGGTAAAAATACTGAATTTCACAAATTACACAGATTTTGACATGCAAGTCGGTAAATTAATAAGGAAGCTGGCAGTCTCTGACATGATGCCTGAGAAATGGCCAACTTGTTAGTTCATTATATTTCAATGCATCAGCAGGACTGTATCGGGTTACTAGCAAGCATAATGCTTCGAAGAACGTGATATTTGAAGACAGTGAATCATATATAAAGTGTCTCTTGGGATCAAGTTTTACACTTTATATAAGATCTCCCAATCAAATAGCACACTCATGTACCCTAAAAAGAACGGGTGTTCCATTGATGGAATAGTGAACAGTGCAGATCCTGATTAGTCTGTGCAGATGCACAGGCTGATCTAGATCTACACTGGTTGCTGTGCAGATGCACAGGCTGATCTGGATCTACATACACTTATCGTAAAATCCATCAGGGCTATAAGACCCATTTCACATATATCACCTTGAACAGCATCAAATTCACAATGTCACACCGTTACCTGGTGGTGTGTCGTGGCAATGCTGCATCATCCACGACAGCGATTCCACCATACCACCCACATACATCGTTGCCACCGGCGACACATCCAACAGGTGGAGACAACTCAAGTAGGACGACACATCACCGCAGATACCCAATAATGGCCCACCACCGGCCCCGTAACTCTGGGAAATTGTGTCACTGACATTCCGTGCAAACTCCATGGTGCAGTGAGCGACGTCTGTTAACTGGTCACTGGAGTTGTGTTGGAGGGTGAAGTTACACAGCCGCCAGACAGGAAGTAGGTGGCGCTGCAGCTCAAACTGGACTGGTACCCGGTCCACGGACAGGCAACCAGCAGTAAAGTTGGTGACACAGTCTACGATTCCCTGGTACGAGCTGTAAACATATCACAAAGTGTCTGACACTACAATCTTGGAAACGAAACACGACTGAAGTAAAATTTAAATTTTGCAGTTCGCTGTTTATTTTAACAAGTGTTACCAGTGCATGAAACATCTCTGGAGACAATTCTCATGTGCTGACAAAACACAACTTTCTGAATAATTAAAGGAAACATGAAAAACAGCAGACGACAATATAATTTCTCTCCTTTTAAGTGTCAACAGAAGTATCCCATAGATTAGATTAATGTAAGCTGTGCCCTAACAGAGAGATCGAATTTGCTAAAAATCAGTTATCAATTATTATCAAATCACACAATATAAGTTGGCAGGTTTGTACAAATTCTTAAAATTTCCTCCCCCTGAGATACCATTAAACCATAGAGTGCGGGAATCAAAAATTGTTGTCTGCGGTTGTTTCATATTTTGTCTCAATAAAAACATAGTTTGGCAACACTTAAGAATCATTTCCATAGGAAATGATTCTGAAGTGCTGCCAAACTATGTTGTGTTGATTAAAAATAGACAATAAAACAAAATCAGCAGACGACAATATTTAATTCAGCATTGTAAGTTAAACCTTACCTGCATATATCATCACCAATCCTCCTTTCCAAGCAGTGAGAAGCTGACTGGAGGGAACACTGTCCAGACTGTGTCATGTTTGGACTGGTTCCATTGCTATCACTGTTGTACTGCTGTATCAGAGCTGGAATGTCACAGAACCGGTCTACGTGACCCAGATTCCACCAGACGGCATTCCGTATGGCAAGCAAGACATCTACAGAACAATTCCCAATCTTCCGATGAACGCAGCGAAGCATCTGTGTCACTGACCTGGAATATAATGAGTATAACTAATATATAACAAATATAAACTAGATTTGTCAGTAAGCGAGGGCTTAAATTATGGAATAGCTCCCGTATGGACCCTGGCACCAATATAGGGTTCGACCATGTCCAGACGTGGGTAAACGTTTGCCGTGGCATGAGGTAACTGTTTGAACCTGAAGGCCGTCAGCCGCAGGTTCAAGCAGTTCCTGAGTGCCACAGCAAACGTTTACTCATGACTGGACATGGTGGAACATTACTGTTACATTTCGATCGGATATATCATAAAATATGAGCATTTATGCAGTACTTGCAGTACTTTGATAATCTGCTCCATTGAAACAGCTGATTTACACATACATATTCCGGGGTCGCAACACACGTCGCGTGATTTAAACATTTCAGTGCAACCTGTGAACTGGTCTGGTGACGTAACTGTGCGTTCTAGTAATGTCATGAGACACATGCATTATGTATGTGTTGACTTGGCCCTGAAATGAGCATTGTCTACAGCCATGGTCAAACAACACGCGCTGTACGTTTGAACACGGCTGTGAGCTGTGTCAAACAACGGCAGTCATGTAACAATTTTCCATTGACATATGCATAAGTGGGTGTCGTAGATTTGTCACAGAATGATGGACCATCAGCATGTGAATCATCATCATGTGAATGCATGTGTGAAAAATATAAACAAGTTCTGTGAAAATAAACAGAAGCTTTAACCGCTATGTTAAGTTTTTAGAATGCACTGTTGGTAACCTTTAATACCTGGGGACTAATAGGAATAGTATGGTCATGGACTTGACACAGCATGATAGGGGACAATCAGAGGAAAGCATGTATTTCATGACTGGACATGACACCCTTTCACCCCTAAGTAACTGGAATGTACTGTGATATGCTAATTTTCCGACCAATCCAATCGTCACAAAATGATTTTCAGAATAGTCCATTTATGAAAAGGGGGTGTTTTTGTTTCCAAAAAATATGAAAATTACTTACAAAAAGTGCAGATCCTGATGAGACGGCTCATTACGAGCCGGCTTATCTGGATCTGTACTGTTTACCAATCCCGCTATCGCAGGCTTTCGGGTTGAAAGGGCTAAAAATCACATTAACATTCAAAATTCATATCAGTAAATGTCAAGAAAAACAAATGCTGAGATACATACTGGCAAACATGTTGTGGTGGCCCACCGGCTGTGTGGACCAGCGAGGACATATAGGGGAGGTCAGCATGACCAATACACTGCTGAACCCCCACGATGTCACAATCACTGTGCTCCAGCCACGTCTCATTCCCAGCTGAAACAGAAAATACATACACTAATTAACTGATTACTGTAAAACGTTTATTGTCTAAAATAGTTCACTATATAAATAAACATCATTTCTCGATAATTTATCGGGGATATAAACTTTTAAAAGTCAAACAATACTGGCTACATCAATAAATTCTCCAAACATGTTGTTTTATTATCATTCATACCAAAGTTGATTCCAAATAAAACTAAATGTCCACGGCCCGCATGCCGCACCAGCCAAGAATTTGATAGTATACCGAAAAACTTTAACCACAAAGTTAAACCCGGACACACGTACGTACACCAATGTGCCGACTATAACGAGCTGTCCGCAAGTGGGCACAACAATAAAATTATTCTAAATGCAATTTTTCATGGTTTTTCCTGATTTCAACAACAGTTTGCATCAATATGTGTGTGCAGTCTTCTGTATGGCGTTTCATGTCCAAATCAGCGATATTACATCACAATAACAATATATGAACATGTCCAGAATCATGCACATCATTTGCACTCGGAATATAATGTACAAATTTTTAACCTTTTCCACAAATTATTTCAAATAATTTGCAGAAAAGTCTAAAAACGTATGAAGCATTTAATGACTAGCCCCACTCTTGTTAGTGAATCTAAATACATTACATAAAAATACATGTAGTTCAACTTGAAATTACTGTCTTGTATTCAATGTATAATCTTTAATAAAACGGTCAGAGCAGGTACTTAAATCTCTTGCTCAATATAAAGCAGTTTGATTGAGCCTGAACTCTGTGATTTTACAATCAAATTACAAATTCATGATCTTGGGACCTATTAAAGACATGGAAATCTGATAGTGTATCACAAAGATTGTGAGATATTTACCTTCCTTTGGTGGACAATAATACATGGTACACGCCACATTGCCGTTGCTACAGAAACAGTAGTTGCAGTTGTCAATGGCAACAAAACTGTCCCCAGTTCTGTATGTTGTGTTGCCATAGTAACAATGTGCACCACCTGAAAGAAATGAATGATTATAGCAACATTTGTCTGAGGCTAGCAAAACAATTACTGTCTGTTCCACGTTTTTCTGCCGACGAACTAAAAAATATTTAAATGTATGTACTTTTTCATCAATAAGAAAAAAAGGCACCCTCCGAAATTTGTTTTATTTTATGAAATTCCATCAAATATTGACTTTAAAGAGAAAAACAGATTTTCCTATAGGAATATAAAAAGGGGCAAAAGCAGCTGAAGGAGTTGCAGGAAGAGTCGAAAAACAAAATATTTTGGAAATTAACTCCGAAACCTGTCTATATAGCTTGGAAATAATGTAAACAAGAAAACAAGTTAGATTTTGAAAATCAGTCAAAAAATTCCAAAATTATTTTAAAAAATTTACCCCCATGTTAAATTACCATAGGAAAATCGTTTGGTTTTTTTTCGCAATAAAATCAATATTTGACGGAATTTCATGAAATAAAATTTATGGGGATGGTAACTTTTTTCGTTATTGATGAAAATGTACTTGGCATATGAATTTCATATGAATTTCATATGCAATTCATATGAAAACTTTTCATATGAATTGCATATGTAACATATGAAGTTCATATGAAAATTTCATATGAAAATTTCATATGAATTTCATATGAAAATGAAATTCATATGCAAATTATTCATTTGAGATGCATATGAAGTCTTCATATGAAATTAATACGAAAATCATATGAATTTCATATCGGCTCTTTTCATATGACTTTCATATGCAATTCATATGCTTTTCATATGTTTTACATATGAACAGCATATGATTGAAAAACAAACTGTTAAGTTTATTTGTTACGGACGACGAACAAACGGACTGAAATATGAAAACTATATATCGCTTGGCATACTTTGTAAGCTGGGCATATAATAACACTACGATAATGGTGCATATGAGCTGATAAAGGTAAGACAATTACTGCCAGTGTAGCTCGAGATCAGACAGCCAAGACGTATAATTGTTGAAAATGTTGTTCTTGTTCAGCCGACGGACTTCATATAGAGCTATTATGTTATTAAAGACACAAGTACTGATATTAGGCTGCACCTGGAGAAATGGGGCTTATGGGATTTGTGACCAGTGTAGCTCCTGATCAAATAGTGCACTCCTGTATCCTGATAATGAGCTACATTTCTTGTTAGAAACACAACAGGTTTTCATTGATGGAATGGTGTATAGTGTAGATCCTGATCAGACTGTGCGGTAGCACAGGCTGATCTGGATCTACACTGATCGCAACACCCATCAGCCCCATTTATTAAGTGACACAGAACACCAGATAAGTTTAAAGAGTAGTATACCCCCAGATTTTAAATTCAATCCATATTTTACTTTTACAAATGCATTATTGATTTTCTTCCTTGTTAGATAGGGAACAAATAATAAAAAATAAAACAAATTTAAAATTCACTTATTTAAGCTGCTGTTTGCTTTTTGCAGCTCAACTAAGTAAATTTTCAACTTTATTACAGTATTTTCACTACTCAATTTGAAAATCAATGCATATTTTCACATTGCTGCGAGTATTTTGTACTCCCATTTTTGATAATCAATGCGTATTCTGCTGCTAAAATAAGTACATAAAATACGGCAATATGCACCTTATCTGGAGCTCTGGTCACAGCGACATATTTACCTGATCCAATGAGGATGGGCTGCTGGCAGGTATGGCCACAGCCATTGGAGCAACAGCGTGTGTCATTGGAACAGTCCTCGTCTAATTGGCACGCCTCCACACACGTTCTGGCCGCATCCACAGGCGGGCACCGGAGGTCATCCACTGCAAATGGATGGAGAGATTGATTGATTGATTATTGGTGTTTAATGGCCTATCAACAGCTAAGGTCATTTAAGGCTGGGCCAACGGGTTGGAGTATCCCGTATTTAACCTGTCCATAATGAGGGAAATTCCCAAAATCAATACTCAATATTTACAGAAAAATATATATTCATTCCTGAAATTACAATATCCTGACCTGGTGCCAGGTCCATTGAACTGAGTTTTATGTCAGAGGCAAGATATTACCTTGAACTGGCATAAACAGTCCAATGACATCAACATCCATGAACTACACCACTATGACATAAATATGAAACATATTTTCAACTCCCAAGACTTCTTTGCAAAATGGACTTTCATTTATAGCACATACTAGATGGCTGCGGCCCGCATGTCGTGTCCGCCAAAGCTTTCATTAGGATATTATATAAAAAAGTTTTAACCAAAAGTTTTAACCTCGGACGCACGTTATGTACAGATGGACAGACGTTCCAACGATATGGAGGAAGGGGCCATTTCCATTGTTGAATGGCCCCCTGTTATGAATAGAATAAGAGGCCACATGGAATAAATCAAAGGATTCTTTTGTGTTAGGCTCCTCCCAATGGCCCCTTCCTCCCGTTTGGTTGCCCGGTAAGACAGACGGACGGATGGATGGACGCCAATATGCCGACTACACCGCACTGTCTGCAAGCGGGCGTGACAAAATATTAATCTGTTAATAAATTTTCAAAGTTCCCAGTGGTAGGTTTGTCTTTTAATTCTGTCAAACACACAGTGAAATGTCACAATTTAAAATTTACATCAATTTGAACTAGATGGCCGAGGCTAGCATGTCATGCCCATCGAAGCTTTGATAGTATATAGAAAAACTTTAACCAAAAACTTTAACCCGGACGCACGTGTGTCCGGGTTAAAGCTTTTTGTGTACCAATGTGCCGACTATATCACGCTGTCTGCAATCTGGTGTGACAAAAATCAACAATTCCCATAGAGGCCATTGCTAACAATTGACATCTTGGAATGTCAGTTTTGTAATTGACGAGTGTCAGAGATATTACGACAGATATTATGGTATATAATTACCTGGGGGACAGTACATGAGTGTGCAGGCCACCTGTCCATTACTGCACGTACACAAGTTACAGCCATCCGTCGCATTGAAGGTGATGCCATGCTCATACAAGACACCCGCATATTGGCAGCTACCGTGACCTACAACAATATATTACAACATCAAGACACCGATTTAAATTAATCAAATTGGGAAAAATTATTTTATCACATGAAAACATTGTTGTTCAGTGTTGTAATCCATTTCATAAATGTGATATGACATACATGTAATGACACCTGGAGTGAATTTGATTGGCTGGCCACATCACCATAATTATGTATTCATATTTTGCGCCAACATTATGTCAAGTGCATAAAATGGAGACGTTCCAAATGACGTCCGTAATGGCACAACAAAGTAATGATGTTTTGACGTTAACGCCATCATGTTTGAAACGTCATTGGAAGCGTCAATGACTCATAAAATGAAATTGTTTGAATGTGGTCCTGTTTGGCAATATAAAATGTTTACAAAGAATGAACCTAGCTATTATATGGCATAGTTATAATAATTTTCTTGCAGGGCTTAAAACTATTTTTCTCTTTGGAGATTTTTAAGAAGATGCAAAAATAGTCAATGTTGTCTGCTCACTGAAACAATTTGGATATCTCCACATTACCTGCTTGTTTTGAGGGTGAAGTCATGTGATAAACAGAATCTCAAACTTTGATATGAGATTTAAGAAATTCGTCAACAATTGTACACACCTCGCCAGAGACATAAACTATGCATGACTCGATCGTTACATAAATCTCAAATCAAATTGGAAAGCGTTTGAGATCCACGATTTCTAATTCATCTGCTGTCTAATCAGGGTCTACATTGTTCATCAAGCAATTTGAAAACACACCACTTTTATAATATGCATAATTTTCAAGTTGGACACATTTTCAAATCCAAGTTATACAGATATACATGAATAAATAATAATAGTGTCCCACCGTGCCAATGCACTACAAGACCAACTCGATAGATCCATGATAATCGTTGAACATGGCAAGTACAGTTTTATTGCACTTGTTAAGTAGCCTATTTCACCAACATTGCAAAGTATACTTATCTAGCAAAGTATACTTTGAGGGAGAAATTTTCAATTTTAGGATAAATTTATTAATTTTTATTATACTGAATTTATTACACTATCACAGCCATTTTGGCTGTGATAATGTAATAAATTCAGTATAATAATTCAGTATACTTTTAATCATCAAATATATGCAGTTGTTAGTTTTATATGAAATAATGCATTTCAGGAAAAATAAATGATTACTCCCTCAAAGTATACTTTGCTAGAAAAGTATACTTTGCAATTTTGATGAAATCGGCTACAGGTGTGTCACAACTGTTCCAATATTGTCTGTCAATAACACAAATATCTCCTAGCACCGACTTGAGCAAAACTCAATATAAATAGGACACCATTGATACCAAAAATAAGCAGGAGAAACTTACCACGGTCCACTGCACAGATGTCACGTGACAGGTAAGCCGCAATATTCAGGTTGTAGTAGGTCGCAGCTCGCTCCCCGGGGCTACATTCGGGGCTTGACATTTCCACCAGTGTTTGGTTGTACATCGATTCCAGGTGGCTACACAGATAGGTGAGTATTTGTCACAATGACTGATTGAAAGATTGATGTTTAACAGCCTATCAACAGCTAACGTCATTTAAGACCGGGCCAACGGGTTTGATCCCACATGTAACCTGCTGCATTGTGGGGAAAATCACAAACTCAGATCGGAATATTTACATCGAAAAAAAATGTATTGAAATTAGAATAACCTGACCTGGTGTCAGGTCCATACCACACCAAAGTCACTTGGCCCCTTCCCCTAACAGTAATAGGATTACAAATAATCGTAATACTCACATAAGGGGTATAACCAGATTCAACTGTCACATAAAAAAAAGCCAAAGACGTATGTGAGGGCCAAACCAGGTCTCCAGTCGAGATTCCGGTAAGGATGAACACTGTTTGTTAAATTACCCATCACATGCTCCCACCTGCCATCCACTTGTCACAATGGAAGGAGCCGATCTAAAAACACTTTTTTGTCTAATTTCGTTCATTATCTGGAACCGGGTCAATGCACCATCTTCCATAATACAACCAGAAGCGTCTATATAAAGAACATCTCTGATTGGCTAAATCTAAACTGTGATGACGTCATTCAACCTATTTCGGGATTCCGGAAGACATAATCTGATAGTACGCGAATCATGAATGAAAGTAGAAAAAATGTGTTTTTTAGATCGGTGAACGATCACAATTGGACGAACTTTGTATGGTTGAAGTTGCTAATGTATATGGTCTTGGTGCACGACTTTAGTTTGAGCTGGCGATCAGTTATTGGTCAAATATGACCGATAATCCACGCCGGACGGCCTCCGATTCTGTGTGAGATTCTTTCGTACACGCAAATTTCGCTTTGGATGCGGTATACAAAATGCGAATAACTGAATAAATGCTGGAAACAGCGATTTGAAGTGAATATATTCACACACCTAATACCTTTATCGATTGACAGAGACAGAAGTCATACATTTAATTGATGTTTATTGTGTTTGTGCGAGCCGGAAAAGAGAGGGCTCTTTCTATAATAGCCATATTGATACTCACCTTTATAAATAGAATATGGTACAGTACGAGACCAAGTGGGTGGGGTAATGGGATTTATTTAATAGGCATTTCTTTTTGTGTCGTAGGTCCGAGTATTCCACCTGTGCATCAGGCTGCTGGAGTGCAACCAAATCTGTAGCTGGTCTGTCCACAAATGAGACACGCCATGTGATTTTGTATTTTCGGACAATTGCATAATTTCATGAAATACGTTAATATAAAATTTACAATATTTTCCGTAAATAGCGTCAACGGTTGACAGAGTACATGCTCTGAAAATTTTGTCAACTTTTCACTTTATTCATGAAAAATATTGTAAATTTTGTAAACATATTTAATTAAATTATGCAGGAGTACCGATAGTAAAAAATCACATAGCGTGTCTCGAATACAGAAATCCCCATCTCTCCAGTCACAGCCACTAACCACATGATCTGAATATCCAACACACTTCATAGTGAACAGCTTACCCACAAAACACTGCAGTGTCGTCGTATGGGCCGGATATCAATGTGAGCAGGATGAGAGACGTACACTGTCCACAGGCACAGACGGAACTGTGGGCAACACACGATGCCACGACGTCGCTGGTCAGCAGGGCCCGGGCTAGATCCCCCAGGACTGTAGACCGGGCGTACACACAGTCGGACGTGGACTCGCGTATACACGATATAGTGTCTTGTAGGAAACTGAAATACAGTGGAACCTTGGTTTCTTGTGCTTCAGTTTGATAGCGTTCTTTGCCCTTTATCTCTGATGATAATGTTTGGTCACGATCACAAATTACACAGGCGTGTCTTGAAATGGTCATCTGTCTGTTTTTACAGTAGAACATCTCTAAACCGGACACCCTGGGGACCTCCCAGGGTGTCCGGTTTAGAGAGGTTATACTATAGATACTATATTATCAGGCTATTGTCTTTTGCTATCATGTTTATCAGTAGCCTATTTCACCAACATTGAAAAGTATATTTATCTAGCAACGTATACTTTGAGGGAGAAATTTTCAATTTAAGGATAAATTTATTAATTTTTATTACACTGAATTTATTACATTATCACAGCCATTTTGGCTGTGATAATGTAATAAATTCAGTATAATAATTATGCATACTTTTAATCATCCTATATATGCAGTGGTTAGTTCTATATGAAATAATGCATTTTGGGAAAAATAAATGATTACTCCCTTAAAGTATACTTTGCTAGACAAGTATACTTTGCAATTTTGATGAAATCGGCATGTCGGGACTCTGAGGCTCCTGCCTATCAAACAAGAGTGTCAAAGGTCACAATATACAATAGCAAGTACAGTGGAACCTCTCTAAACCAGACACCCTGGGGACATCCCAGGGTGTCTGGTTTAGAGAGGTTCCACTGTGAAATTTGCATATAACTGACATGCGTGGGTGTTTTGCGATCATGAACAGACATTATCCTAGTAGATAAATGACAACGAACCATATCACAATTAAGCACAACTTACTTGTCTCTGTGTCCAGTTTACAGAGGTTCGACTGTATATGAAATTTCAAGCCAATCCGACTTTAAAAACGGTTGCAGAGATAATTATGAGGTAGCCAAAAACATAAATCAAATATCTAAGTAATTTGACCTTCGGCAAATGGGCTATGGAATGAAAATATAGATGGTGATAAATGGAAATATAAAGTTTTAAGTCAATTAGACTTAGGGTTGCAGAAATAATAGGTAACTTTAAATAGTAAATAGTAACAAGAAATGCGTCTGTCGAACGCGGATGCCGCCTGCAGCATATTTGAGAAACTGTGACAAATTGGTTAACCGTAAAGTGTGATGGACGGACAGATGGACAGACAGACAGACGGACAGACAGACAGACGGACAAACGGACAGACGGACGGTCCAAACACTATATGACACCCGTTTCTTCGAAACCCGGTGGCGTAAAAAGTAAAAGTGAATGGGTTTAACATCCCAGTAACAGATAGAGACGGGACCACAGTTTAAAGTCTCATCCGACAGATTAGTGGGATAGAAATACTATGAAAGTAGGCGAGGTTTGAACCCACAACCTCTAGATTGGAAGTCAGATGTTCTAACCACTACGCCACAAACCATTCCTAGCTTTAACTTAAATTTTGGTATGGTCTTTATCAAAATAGTCTGAAACTGTATTGGCAGTATTGGCAGTGCCAATACAGATTCAGACTATTTTGATAAAAACCATGTGGCCGAAAAATAATTAATAAAAATAGTGACTTTAAAATAATATATACCATAATATGATCTGTTTTTCAAACGGCCGAATAAAAACAATAGTACACATAACTGGTAAAAACACTAAAAACAATGTTTTGTCATGGTAAGCGACATATGACAAAGATGACGTGGAATAAAATACAAGAAATATAATCGACAGGCTTTATATACCTGCAGTCCATAGTGTGATTCTGGGTGAGAGACGACATCAACTGAAATTCACACCAAAGGGCGCTCTCTGGACGACACGTCTCTGGTTCTGTAGTACACAAATATAAGACACGCCATATGATTTTGTACCTTCAGACATCGGTGTAATTTCATTAAATATGTTTTAATACAAAGCTTACAATGTTTTTCATAAATAAAGTCAAAAGTTAAAAAAATTGTCAGAGTACATGTGGAATATAATTTTGCATGTACTTTTGACGCCATTTACTGAAAATATTGTAAACGTATTTCCATGAAATTATGCAGATGTCCGAAGGTACAAAATGACATGGCGTGTCTCAATTACGATCATAATAAATACACACATTTGAAAGAGATAAAAGTCACTGAAACTCCATTTCATTTGAAAGTTACAAGACCAGGCCGATACCGTAAATACTACCACAACAGTTGAATGGGTCAGTGGAATCAGAAGGCGCCTTAGCCACCTTCTTCCGCTGACTATTTCAACTGAAGAGCAGCAGCAAAATTACATTATGTATTTTCTATGATATTTCTGTGTAATTCACAATACACGCCCATCGAGATATGGGGCCCGTTTCACTAAACTTTGTACGATAAAAATGTTCGTACGAAGAGTTCTATGAATTTGCTTCTCACATTAACGTGTTTCTCTAATGCTACCATTTTGTACCTACGGGTTCATGTCATTAAAAGCAGCACGTCCACGAAAGATGTTCCAAAATCGATCAAATGTTATTTTGGATTTCAATTTTGCACTTACGAACTTCTTAGTCGTACGAAGTTTAGTGAAACGGGCCCCAGGTCAGTAAAATGGAACAAGAGATTATAAGTCATAAGAAAATTTTAAAAAGTCAATATGGTTTCCCCTCTTACCATGATAAATATGAAAACCAAATTTGTTTCAGGCCTGTAGCGTATAATGCTATTGAGCAGACAATTAAAACGCCTGTCAATGAGCAAAATCTCATTGGAAACTTAATAGCCTTCTCGCTCTTCAGAGCTCATATGGAATACAATTCAGCATGGGTCCCGGATGTTTTTGTTAATTTTCAACGTTATTTACAGAAATTATCTATTTATAATTTAACATCAACAAAAATTATCACAAGGAAGGTAAAAATATCTCATAAACTGGTCCTAGCAATACCTGTTATAGCATAGTCCCACGGCTGGTTACACAGGTCACCATGGCAACAGAAGGAGCAATGGTTGCCCTGACAACCATCCCAACAGGTGTCCCGTGATACACACCCCTTGGTGATAGTGTCTGCGGTGAGGTACGTCCCACAGACCTAGTGACAACATTCAAAAACACAGTGAGTCACACGTGAGTTGATAATGGTAATGGATACCAGTTGCCTATTTCACCAAAATTGCAAAGTATCCTTATCTTGCTATTGTACAAAGTACACTTTGAGAAATTTTCAATTTAATGATAATTTTTTTATTATACTGAATTTATTACATTATCACAGCCATTTTGGCTGTGATAATGTAATAAATTCAGTCTAATAATTTTGCATACTTTTAATCATCAAATATATGCAGTGGTTAGTTCTATAAATAATGCATTTCAGGAAAAATAAATGGTTACTCCCTCAAAGTATACTTTAAAAGCTAGATAAGCATGCTTCGCAATTTTGTTGAAATCGGCTACAGGCAAGTGTTTTTTCAATCAAGTTTATCAGACGATGGAACACATGCCTGATAAACTTGATAATCAAAAGACTCGATCTGTGTATTCTATTCATCAGGTAATGCTACTGAATAGGCAAATATAAACTGGTTATCATTGAAAAGAATGGGGACTTGTTTATGTTGCATGATTACATGTCATTCAGTAACGTCATTTGACATTGTTTCATGAAACACCAGAAAAAGTAGTATTCAAAATTGGATTGATGGAGATACATCACCAGTATCAATACCTGATGCAGCAATTTCCTATCAGCCAGCGTGTTCTGACCAATGCATAAATAGGTATGTGATAGATTGCATTGTTCATACCGGCTGAACATAATCAACATTATTTACCCACAGGTGGAAGGCTCAGACCTAGGACCCAATAAATGGCTCATTTGTACAATATTACCCCACATGTTTCCGTACATTAAACAGTATAGGCTATACTAGGACCTGTGTAATAGAAATAGAAGTTATAACTTATTTCTCTGATGTTAAATTTTGTAAAGAGACTAAGTATGTGACCTAGACCTTGGGATCTGCGGGGGTTGGACGGTCGTGGATTTGGCACAGCATGGTAGTAGAGCCTTACAGGAATGCATGTGTGAAATATTAAGCATTTTAGATGAAGGAAATAGAAGTTATAACATACTTCTCGTTGCGTACCTGAGTGTGAGCATCACAGGTCTGTGTGTGCTGGATGTTACACGCCTCATTGGATGTCGCATTGACGCAGCTGTAGCATTGTAACATCGGCTCTGAAAGGCGGAAAACATCAACCATATACCGGTAAATGCGACACATTGAGTGATACAGTGCCTCATGTGTTTGAAATGTGAAGTAAATCATTTTAATAGAAGGCAAGAAACGTGTCGTCTGCTATTGTTTCATATTTTGCGTTTTTACATCAATAAAAAATATGATTTGGTAGCATTTTAGAATCTTCCATTGGAAATAATTCTAAAATGCTTTCATACCATGTTTTTGCTCAGAAAAATGGAATTAAAAAAGAACCAGCTGACAACATTTAATTCAGCATTGTGGGGGGTCAATTTTCTATTATGTGGATTTGTTGGATTTAATTTCATAAAGGTGCACATGTATATAGAGAATAGTAGGTTGGTGCCGTGAATGGGAAAAAATATCTGGCAAGGCTTAGGAAACGGGATGGGCGAGGCTCTGCCGAGCACATCCCGTTTCCGAGCCGCGCCAGATATTTTTCCCATTTACGGCACCAACCTACTATTCTATTTATCCCATCAACACCTACAAATAGCTTTAAATGCAATAAAAATAGCCCCAGCCACCACACATATTTATACGCAGTGATTAGGTCATATTGACAGGATATCAAAAATGTTTCACGGCAGCGTGTTTCACAGCACATACGCACTGTGTTGACGGGATAATACATGATATACAGTTAAACATAAAGTACATTACAATAAATCCCCACTAGGAAAAATAATATTTTACACAATCTTTCACGATCATTGACCAGTAATTTTCTCTTTCACTGTCCCTAATCCATGGCGGCTATATGGTGACTCATACACACGTACACCACCCCAGATACAGCCTACAGTGTTACCTTGACATTGTCTGTATACAAGGCCGGCTATCTGCTGTAATGTTTCATTGACCACCAATCTCTCCTGTCCCTGATCCATGTCCGCTACATGGTAACTCATACACGCACACACCACCCCAGATACAGCCTACAGTGTTACCTTGACATTGTCTGTATACAAGGCCGGCTATCTGCTGTAATGTTTCATTGACCACCAATCTCCTCTGTCCCTTATCCATGTCCGCTACATGGTAACTCATACACGCACACACCACCCCAGATACAGCCTATAGTGTTACCTTGACATTGTCTGTATACAAGGCCGGCTATCTGCTGTAATGTTTCATTGACCACCAATCTCTCCTGTCCCTGATCCATGTCCGCTACATGGTAACTCATACACGCACACACCACCCCAGATACAGCCTACAGTGTTACCTTGACATTGTCTGTATACAAGGCCGGCTATCTGCTGTAATGTTTCATTGACCACTAATCTCCTCTGTCCCTTATCCATGGCCGCTACATGGTAACTCATACACGCACACACCACCCCAGATACGGCCTACAGTGTTACCTTGACATTGCCTGTATACAAGGCCGGCTATCTGCTGTAATGTTTCATTGACCACCAATCTCCCGTCCCTGATCCATGGCTGCTACATGGTAACTCATACACACGTACACACCACCCCAGACAAAGCCTACAGTGTTACCTTGACATTGCCTGTATACAAGGCCGGCAATCTGCTGTAATGTTTCATTGACCACCGATCTCCCGTCCCTTATCCATGGCCGCTACATGGTAACTCATACACGCACACACCACCCCAGATACGGCCTACAGTGTTACCTTGACATTGCCTGTATACATGGCCGGCTATCTGCTGTAATGTTTCATTGACCACCAATCTCCCCTGTCCCTTATCCATGGCCGCTACATAGCAACTCATACACACATACACACCACCCCAGACAAAGCATACAGTGTTACCTTGACATTGCCTGTATACAAGACCGGCTATCTGCTGTAATGTTTCATTGACCACCAATCTCCCCTGTCCCTTATCCATGGCCGCTACATGGTAACTCATACACGCGTATGCTGCCTTAGCCTCGTTACACAGTCGCAGGAAAACTAAGTCACTGCCGCCCGTGCTGCTGTTCATGGGCGTCATGGAACTGGTGTCGTAGCTCATGATCTCATGTGCTGCAATGACAGAGACACAAAATTACAAAATCACGCCTTACACCGCTATGTATCAGTGACTATACATAGCGCAGACTGATCAGTGTCTACACAGTTCATAAATTATACAATTTGCAAAACATTCATTGTGTATCAAGGAAAGTTTATTGGTAGGTAACCAGAATGTTCTTGCTGTCATACAGTGCGACTTACACGTAAGTCGCCCTGCGTGACATCTAGAAAATTCAGGTTAATTGGAAGGCTGCAGAACAGAAGTGAGATCCTGATCTAGCCGTGTCAGCAATCAGCATGATGAGTGAACAAAATGATGAACTGAGAAATGTTGAGTACCACAAGGTTTTATGTTGGGAATGTAATATATGTCTACGATGGCAGTATTGATGGAGTGGGGTGTGTTCAACAACAAGGTCAAAACATAGAGAATATCAGGCTAGTGATGTTTGAATTCCGAGGCTCACCAAGGAATTCCTACCATTTCCGAGCCGAGTCTGATAAACGTGACATCATAAGACACGAGGATGATATTCTATTTATCAGGTAACATTTTATGCTACAGGATGAGAAAATGTGAAATGGTTTTCAATGAAAATAATGCAGACTTGTTTAGTTTACGTTGTGTTGGCCCACTCAGCAATGTCATGTGACGTTATTTGACAAAAGAAACGTCAATGAAAGTAGTTTCTATTCCAAGATGACACAGATATACATGTACACCAGGGGGCCGTTTCACTAAACTTCGTATGACTAAAATGTTTGTAAGTGCAAAATTATGATAGTCTGTTCATTTGACATTAACAACGTGTTCTTGTAAACAATTATTGGATTTACATTTATTGAGCATAGCCTGCTATGCTCAATAAATGAAAACCCATGAATTGAAATTTCAGACGATCTTAAATTTGCACTTACAAACATTTTAGTTGTACAAAATTTCATGAAACGATCCCATTTCAATGTAGGATACAACAATTTGTTAATCAGACAAAATCTATTTGCAGGAGCGTCGGAAGCATCATAAGATTGGTCCGGCGAAGGTCGGCATCCCACCCACCACACATACAAAGTGTATGTTGTTACCACTCAATTGAACCGTCTCGTCGACACGGTTCAACTGAGTGGTGACAACATACACTTTTGATGAGAAATGATAAAAATTGCAGAAATATTTTTCAGATTTGTGCATCGGCTGATAAAATATTATCAGTTTTAGCCGACACGAAAAACAAAACAGAAAATTGATGTTGGAGTCAACAGTAGGAGAAATGCATAGTTCATGTTTATATAATAATTACATTCCTGGCCCTTTTATATATCTATGTATGTATATGAATATTTTGATAACAAATAATATTTTGGTCAATATTATTGGTCCGGCAGTCGCTGGATCTGTCGGACCTGTTCCGACGCCCCTCATTTTTGCCAATGAGAAGCCCATCAACTGATAAAATACAGACACATTATGCGGAGTACTACTGTATGTTTAACAAAACCTGCCCAAATTTTTTCGGCCATATAAATTAACAATGCAAAAACAGTATTTTTGTGAAGATGTCTATGGGGATTTAACATGGGGAATTTCTTCTCTTTTTTTCGCAATAAAATCAATATTTGACCAAATTTAACGAAATAAATATGGATTTACAGTGGTTCAGAAATAAATGTAGCATGTTGGCACACAAATGCCCCTGGCAGCAGATCGGAGAAACTCCGGCAAACTTTTAAACTGAGGACCCACAAACACACACGGACACATAAATGGACGGACACATACTTCAAAAACTGTATGCCTCCCGGCCCTCCTGAGAGCAGCGGCATATTAAGACCAGCCCATATGTTTTATCATTAATTAATACTACACCTGATGACATGAGAGTCTGTAGGCACATAGGCAGGGACACGGTACAGTGCTGTCCCGCCTCTCCCACCAGTAACTCCACCTCCTGTAGTAACCACTCCCCCACGGAGGCCTCACAGTACCTCGCATTGTTGTAGATACACTGTCTAGTCTCCACCACCATGCTACAACAAACAATAATTATGAGGGTGTGGCCACAGTACAGTGCTGTCCAGCTCCTGCCACCAGTAACTCAGCCTCCTGTAATTACCACTCCCCCTCAGAGGCCCCACAGTACCTCGAGTTGTTGTAGATACACTGTCTGGTCTCCACCACCATGCTACAACAAACAATAATTATGTGGGCGGGGCCACAGTACAGTGATGTCCTGCCCCTCCCACCAGTAACTCCACCTCCTGTAACCATTCCACCATGAAGGCCCCACAGTACCTCGCATTGTTGTAGATACAAGTCCCACCTCCCACTGTATCAACGGCCATCATTAACATTTCTTCAGTCAAAGCCACAAATATGATAGACTATATGCTGGTATTATTCCAATACATGTACATATATTTCGCATCAAATTATATTGCAGCCATTTTTTTTCAATTTACAAAGTAAAAATAAACTGTAACTAGAATGTGAAATAATCAGCTTGTCTGTCCAAACGTAACGGGACTTGAGAAATGATTGGGGTCTGCACTGGTCGCCAGTCGGTGAAACACGACTCTTGCTTCTAACAAACAGTGTAGGTCCTTGCCATGCCGTAGGACAATGCTATAAGATCATGAGCCAGACTGGCTATAAATTCCATCAGTCCCATTTCTCTACTTACAGTCACATACTTCTTATGACATTTGTGACCAGTGTAGACCAAGACCAGCCTGCGCATTTGCGCAGTCTGATCAGCGTCTGCACCGTTTGCAATCTAATCAGTGAAACACCTGTATTGCTTCTAAGAAACGTACCATTATGTACAACTCTGCTAGAAGCTAGGAAGACAGGCCTTTTAGGGGAAGGGGCCAAGTGACTTTGGTGTGGTATGGACCTGGCACCAGGTCAGGTTATTCTAATTTCAGGGTTGAATATATTTGTTCTCGATGTAAATATTCCGTTCTGATTTTGGGATTTTCCCCCCAATGCAGCAGGTTAAAATGGGATCGAACCTGTTTGCCCGGCCTTACATGACCTTAGCTGTTGATAGGCCGTTAAACACTAATAAACAAACAAACAAACAAAGAAACAAAAGACTGGCCATAAATGCCATAAGCCCGAGTCTCCAGTCACATCCACATGTGGCTTATTTTAGTTATGTCCTTTGCGACCAGTACAGACCCAGACCAGCCTGCGCAATCGCATTTGCGCAGGCTGATCAGGGTCTGCAATGTTCACCATCTATCAGTGAAATACAATTTCATACCATTGTGTGTGTACTAGAAGATCAGGATCTAGACTGGCCATAAATCCCATAAGCCCAATTTCTCCAGTCACAGGTAAAGTGCCAGACCAAATGGTCATAAATTCCATAAGCCCCATCTTTTCATCTGCATTCCAAAAACCGAGGAACGTGTCTACACTTACACACACAGACTGACATTGGTCTGGAGTTGTAGACCATGCTGTAGCTGAGCGAGACAAGCACGCGCCCGACATTCATCGCAGTACACTTGGGGACATCGATCGTCCAGCCACACGGTGAGGCTGGTCAGCAGGCGGTCAACCGTGGTCAGTGTGGGGGCATCACAGCTGGAGGCATGTCGCTGTATACAGGACTTCATCGCTGGTACAGCACTGTGTCAACAAAGGGGCAGGGGTGTAAACACAGTTCATTTTGGCCATTTTGGGGGCAACTATTCTGGAAGACCAAACATTTTTTTTTGTATTTTGGCTCATACCCATACATATACATACATTATATTTTGTATTGTTCTTTCTTTATTATTTCAATTCTATAATTTTTATACATACCAGTTTTTTATGAATACTATACAAATTATTACAATGTAGAAGCCACAGGCGCAGTTCCCAGTTCGGGTAAGGGCTGTAACCAATGTTGTGAGAACTTGTTCCCTACGTCCATTGTACTTTTAGGCAGTAAACTAAGTTTAAACTAGTTCCCAAAATACCAAAAAGGAGCATTGGTACATTTGGCACCAACACTAACCCTACAGAAAGGAATAAATTTGCATACCATAGAGTTATCTATTACGGTCTAACCATTTTCCAAGTTACAGGCAAAATTGAAATTGAAATATTCTAGATCATGAAGAGAAATAATAATGCATGACACATAAATTGCAACACCAACAACACACTGACAGTGTGTTGTTGGTGTTGCAATTTATGTGTCAGAGAAAAGCTATTATGATTTCAAACTTTCTGTGAAAATTGGTTAATTCCAAGTAAACAAGGGACACACAATATAATTATGATCCAAGAGAAAAATCAACATCTTTATCTCATAAGGAACCCAATGTCAGGTATGTATATGTTAAATGGCTACTGTTTGACAAGTTAAAAGGTTTCTTATCAAATGGATGTGTGAATAAGGACAGGTTATAAGTAGGGATGGCAACGAATGGTAAAAATGGTATTTGAATATTCGATTGGCTATTCGAATATATATTTGAATATTCGGAACCACCCAACCTCTAAATCTCCTCACTATTACGGAATTGACACCGGTAACACGTCTCGGATAAATTGAGTTCCCACGTGCTTCAAATAATAATAAATTAACTATTTTTTCAAGCGAGTGGAAAATTAATGTCCTGGGGATACATGTTAACAACGAATCTGTTCTTTTATAGTTTAATAATCCAACAAACAACATGATACTTTAAAACACGAAAACGCTTTGTACACGTGTACACGTGTAATGCACGATTAAAATATGTGTCAATAATACGCTGTGTCAAACTTCCGTTGTGTGTATTGGAAATCTCAAATGACGTCACATCACACAGCGGAATGATGAAATGTGTATACCGACACGAGAATAATGGGTGTATTGAGTTTGGGAAAAGTAGAGCTCCAGACCAGCACTGCGCCGCCTCCGCGCAGTCTGATCAGGAATTACAGATTTCTAAGGAAATTTCAGACGCATATCAGGATTAAATTTTACCACCACGAAACACCGTGTACCAACAAAGCAGCGGGAGTTCTTTACCAAGGATCAATAATTACGCTATTTAATTCAATTAAACTTTATTAAGGTACAGATTAAACACCTGCAAGCCTTCAGGCTGTCAAAACAATACTGTGTTATTAATTGTCGATATTAGGGACAAGCAAACTTTGACGTGATATATATACCGTATTAATCGTCGATAACGGACAATACAAACTTTGACACGTGCCGGGATCAATTGCTGTATGTGCGACGGTGATAAATAAGTAAACCAAACAATACCTTGAAATAAGTTTTCCATTCGAATACCAAACTGATATTCGAATATTCGGTCAATAAACGAATATTCGAATATTCGTTGCCATCCCTAGTTATAAGGATGGAAAGACAAGGAAAGGTAATTAACCTAAATTCTCCCTAAACTATTGTTGTGTACGTAGTCTGTGCCTATTATGGCCCAATACATATTGCTGATCCATACATTGTATGGGTCAGCAATATGTATTGGGCCATAATATACTCAGTTGTTCATCGGCTTGATTTGGGAAACATGTTGAAGGAAATTAGAACACAAATTGTCACAGAAAGTATACACAGCCGCCTGCGTTAATCTTATCAAGCTGTCAACGTGCCTGAACATCTATTGGCAATCTCAACTCGCAATCAACCCGTTTGATTATAGCTGAGCCTGAGCTGTAACACAGCTCAGTCACAGTCAATGAAGCTACTTGATTTCAAGCACAATATTCAAGTAACTTGACAATTGGCAAGATTAGCGCAAGTGTTGGTGCAGCTGCATGTTTGACATTTACAAGAGAAACTAGAAAATGTTGTGATTTGGGAATTAAACTCTTACAAAAACTTAATTCCAAAAAATAACCAGATGGACGGACAGACAGACAGGGCGACACCGATTCTTTACCTAAAAAGTAAATGTTAGTAACAAACCTGCACACGTCGCCCCAATCTACGTCCATCTGCAGCAGTCGGGTCTGCACTGGCACCATGCATACCAGCACCTCCTCCAGGTCACATGGAGTGACCTCCCCTAGTCCAGCACACATTGAGGGGGAAGTAGGTGGCGCCACCACTGTGCACGTCTGCTTCACTATGGTGGACACCTGGCCAAATGTATCCAGAACGTCGCGGCGAGTGTCGAAGTCACAATCACTCGTCTGGCTATCAATGCACATGGCCGCTGGTAGTAGCTTCCTGTGGAATACAGACATGTCAAATATCTTAACCCTTTCAACACTACAGATGATGTACATCCCGATGAACTGGCTCACAACGAGCTGGCTCATCTGGATCTGCATAAAATATTAAGAAAACCTGCCATTCTCAAAATTAATGGGTGTGATATAATAGGGCAGGAGCATGCATATACAAGAATCAATACAGCATGTGGCTGTGATTTCAGTAGCCGATTTCATCAAAATCGCAATGTATACTTATCTAGCAAAGTATACTTTGAGGGAGAAATTTTCAATTTAATGGTAAATTTATTATGTTTTATTATACTGAATTCATTACATTAATTATCACAGCCATTTTGGCTGTGATAATTGTAATGAATTCAGTATAATAATTCTGCATACTTTTAATCATCAAATATATGCAGTCGTTAGTTCTATCTGACATAATGCGCATTTCGGGAAAAATAAATGATTACTCCCTCAAAGTATAGTTTGCTAGAAAAGTATACTTTGCAATGTTGGTGAAATAGGCTACAGATATAGGGCTAATGGCATCTGTGATCAATGTAGCTCCTGATCTGTTGGCACAACCATGGAGTCAGATAAGGACCTATGATACATATGTTCAACACATGTTAGGTGTAACATAGTTACAGGCACGTAACTCTGCAAAACCTCCCGTACCGTCCGTAGCAGACAACGGACGGTACAGGAGGTTTTGCAGAGTTATTTGCCCGGCAACTGAGGTATTACACTGAATGAACAGTGAATAGTGTAGACCCTGATCACAGACTCCACGTATGCACAGGCTAGTCCGGGTCTCGACTGGTTATACAGACTACACTCGTTTACCAGAGGAAAATACTCGAGTTAACACAGATTTGAGTTAATGAGTTATTTTCTGGCAAAGCATGTACTTGGGACCAATAATTTGACTGAGTTATCAGCAGTTTGAGGTAAAGGGTGGACACTGTAAATTACCACAAGTCCCATTACTCCGATCACAGCCACATATAACTGTTCATGTACGAATCCTGTACTTACGAGCATGCTGCCTTGAACATCCCGCCATTGAGCTGCTCGGTCAAGGTCACTCCAAGGTCAGCTATACAGGAGAGCGCCGCATTAGGATTACACACTCTGGGACCATGGGCGTTACCATGGTTACTGTCACAGAACCCGAGGTAATCTCGCTGCTCGCTGAACCACTGGGTGTTGGTGATCATGGCACGCTGCTGGACGTCGGAACACCCTCCAACCTCGCTGTGTACGCAGGTGACAAGTTCATCCACGCTGAAGGTCAACATCCATGGTGAAATTAATGACAAACAAGAGTGCCAAAGGTCACAATATACGCCCGTCGAAGCAAGGCCAGTCAACAAGGGGAGATAACTCACTGAAAACCAATAAAAGGTTGTTCCTCTTGCCATGATAAACATTTGTACCAAATTTGGTTTTGAAAATTAAAAATGGCCACCAAGAGAAGATAATTTATCCAAATGTTTTTTGAATATCATTATATAGTTTTTCGTCTTGCTGTGATCAACATGTATACCAAATTTGGTATATCTGTCTGTCAAGTATAACATTAGTTATTGCGTGGACAAGGATACCGAATGCGAAAATAACAAGAGCTGTAGGAGAACAGCATAGCTCGACTACTAGGGTTGTCGATGTACACATAGCTTGACAAACAAGGTGGCCACGGCCTGCATAAAAACCTTAACCAAGGTTGACTAAAAACCTTAACCAAGGGGGGAAATTAAGTAAGTAATTCAAGGTTAAATGTAGGTCAATGTCAGATATAGGTCAGGGGTTATTGATGTACATCACTAGGAGATGAAGTTTTCCAAGTATGGTTGCGTTGCTGTAGGCCCAGGAGTATTCCATATACAAGCTTGACTATAAACCTTAACCAAGTTTGAGACACAAACCTTAACCAAGGGGAAATAACTACGGTAAGTAATTCAAGGTTAAATGTAGGTGAAGGTAAAATATAGGTCAGGGGTTATTGATGTACATCCCTATGAGAAAAATGTATCCAAGTATGGTGTCTGTATGCACAATAGTAGTCCATCTACAAGCTTGACTAAAAACCTTAACCAAGGTTAACCAAGGTTGACTAAAAACCTTAACCAAGGGGAATTAACTAAGTAATTCAAGAGGAAATGTAGGTCAAGGTCAAATATAGATCAAGGGTTATTGATGTACATCCCTATGAGAAAAGGTTGTCCAAGTATGGTGTCTGTATGCACAATAGTAATCCATGTACAAGTTTGACTAAAAACCTTAACCAAGGTTGACTAAAAACCTTAACGAAGGGGAATTAAGTAAGTAATTCAAGGTGAAATGTAGGTCAAGGTCAAATATAGGTCAGGGGTTGTTGATGTACATCACTAGATGAAGTTGTGCAAGTACGGTTGGTGTAGGGCCAGGAGTATTCCATGTACAAGCTTGACTAAAAACCTTAACCAAGGGGAATTAAGTAAGTAATTCAAGAGGAAATGTAGGTCAAGGTCAAATATAGATCAGGGGTTATTGATGTACATCCCTATGAGAAAAGGTTGTCCAAGTATGGTGTCTGTATGCACAATAGTATTCCATGTACAAGCTTGACTAACAACCTTAACCAAGATTGAGTAAAAACCTTAACCAAAGGGAATTAAGTAAATAATTCAAGGTGAAATGTAGGTCAAGGTCAAATATAGGTCAGGGGTTGTTGATGTACATCACTAGGACATGAAGTTGTGCAAGTATGGTGGGTGTAGGGCCAGGAGTATTCCATATACAAGCTTGACTAAAAAGCTTAACCAAGGCGTGACGGTGACGCCGACGCCGGGGTGACTACATAAGCTCTAACTATACTTTGAATAGTCGAGCTAAAAAGACTGCCAAGGGGAGATAAGTTATTGGAAAGTTTTGAACAATAATACAGAGTGTGAAAAGTAAAATGGCCGCCAAGGCGATAATAAGTCATTCGAAATTTATGAAAATCAATAGACAAGCTTCTTCGTCTTGCCATCATAAAATTTTATACCGAATTGGGTTACTATCTGTCAAGTAGAACTTTAGTTATTGCGTGGACAAGCTGTGCCAGCCCGAATCACTCCATAATCTTACCAATCCAAGTTTTGTTGTATGACTAGTATTGAACTTTTTCAACACCACAGGCCTGTATAGTGGTATTGACAGTAATTTTCATAATTTTGAGAACAAAAACAACCCCTTTTCATATTAAATGGACTAGTCAGAAAATCATTTTGTGACGATTGAATTGATTGTAAAATTAACATATCAAATTCCATTACAGTTACTTAGGGGTGAAAGAGTTAATGTGCAAAAATCTTAGATTATGATTACAAAGAACTAATTTGACTATGGTACTTACACATAGCAGTAGTTTTTCTGTCGCTCGGACAGCGGCATTTTTATGTAGGTCATAGTAATCTGTGCCAGGGTCCGCAGACACAGCTGACCTTGATACTTCAGAAGGTCAAACTCACACTGACCACTGGTAACATCTGAAATAGGAATAAGTACTGACCAGTTAATTCAATACTAGTGTTTTTGTTTGTTTGGGTTTAAAGGCCTATCAACAGCTCCTAAACGCACTTTCAAATTATGATATTATGATTTGGCAAATCGATCGTACACATGCAGTGATACAATATGCGTCACGGGAAATTGCACCAACAAGGCGGAACCTCTGGTTCTCAATATAACTTTGTACTTATTGTAACATTTAATGATTAATTTAATAGTTATTGGCGAAAGTGTCGTAATATGCAATTAAATGAGACCAAATGTGCTTTCATTGGTCGAGATAGGGTAAACAATAAATGACATATTTCAAATGTTTCCAAAAATGTCAATTATTCCTTATAATTCCAACCCAGTTATATTTTAAAGTGAAATATATTTTACTCAAAGCCTTCAGAAAATTTACAAATGTATTTCTTTTCAATTTAGTAACGGAAATTTCAAATTGATGCAGTTGTTATCGAGAATGGGCCAAAAGTTGTCTACTGTCACTCACCGTCGGCATGGAAACCGGCATCCACCATGAACTCTTCACCTTCTGAAACCAGAAAGAAGCAGTTACCCATTGACCCTTAGAATGCGGGAAACGATAATTACCGTCTGCTGCCGCTTTATAATTTGTCGTTTCTCAATAATAAAAAACATGATCTGACAGCAGTTTAGAATCATTTCCATTGGAAATGATTCTAAACTGCTGTCAAACCATGTTTGTGATGAGACACATGATAAACAGAAAATAGCAGCAGACGACAACATTTATTCAGCCATGTAAGGGATAAATGATGCCAAGGATGTACCCCTTAATGCAAACTCCTAAGTCATTTGGCCTTGACCTTGAAAATAGGGACTCGAATCTCACACACACGGACAGATAGAAGGACAGGCATGGTGGCGACTATTTGTACACAGAAAAATATTCAGTGTAAATAAAAACATATGCACTTAAAATGCAAAAAAGTGAATAGTGAACGGGTTTTACGTCCCAGCAACATTAAGGTCATTAAGGGATGGGGCCTCGGTTTCAATCTCATCCGAAATACCAGTGGGATGGAAATACTATGAAAGTATTTTTGATGCCCAAGCCGAGGTTTGAACCCATAACCTCTGAAAATGAAGTCCAGTGCTCTAACCCATCCCCTAAAATGCCCAAAAGAACAATATGTAACAAAAAGCAATTAAAATCTTCGGTATGCCATATCTCCGGTGTAGGCCCTGCATGACCAGTAGCTGATTTCATCAAAATTGCAAAGTATATACTTATCTAGCAAAGTATACTTTGAGGGAGTAATCATTTATTTTTCTCGTAATGCATAATTTCATATAGAACTACCCACTGCATATATTTGCTGATTAAAAGTATGCAGAATTATTATACTGAATTTATTACATTATCAGAGCCACAGCCATTTTGGCTGTGATAATGTAATAAATTCAGTATAATAAAAATTAATAAATTTATCCTTTATTTGAAAATGCAATGTTGGTGAAATAGGTTACTGATAGCATAGCCATGATAGCGGCCACATATGCAAGCAACCCATTATCAAATACTAGTGAATCACCTTTTGATGGCCTAAATATAGCTGTCACTGGAGAAATGGGGACGATGGGTTTTGCAACCAGTGTAGATCCAGATCAGGGGCCCGTTTCACTAAACTTTGTACGACTAAAATGTTCGTAAGTACAAAATTATGATAGTCAGTAAATTTCACATTAACAATGTTTTCTTGTAAACAATTATTGGATTTACATTTATTGAGCATAGGCTGCATATGCAGCCCATGCTCAATAAATGTAAATTCATCAACTGAAATTTCCAGACGATCCTAAATTTCCACTTACGAACATTTTAGTTGTACGAAGTTTAGTGAAACGGCCCCCAGATGTGAATCCCCACAGTTTAATCAGATCTGCACTGTTCACCATTCCAGCAGTGAACCACCCGTCATCCTTCAAACAAGCCATATAGATCGCTGTCGGGCTACAGGATTTGATCTGCAGCTTCACTGGTCACAAATCGCAAATGGCCCATTTCCCCAGCCACATGCAGCCACAAATGTTGTGGGAGGAGTGTAGTGGGACAAACCTGTCAGCTGGCATCCCAGGTACATCCTCTTCTGTAACCATATTTGGACGTTCCTTCCCAGAATCCCCCTCCACACATACGGCAATTCTAATTGGTCAATTGCCGATAAACACTGCAGGTAATAACCAATGGAAGTGCAGAGGCCAGACCGTGTGACGTCTGTTGTTGTTGTTAGGTATTGGTCACAGTCGTGGATGGCGTAGTGAGATGGAGTGATCGACGGAGGGTCGGGGGGGATATAGTTACATGGGGAATTCACCATTGTGGCATACTGCAACATGTGACCTTTCAAGGTCACATACAGGACGGGGTCGTAACCGGCCAGCTTGTTCTCTATACACTGGACTGTTTCTGTTAAATTTCTGAAATATTAAATCGATTGGTAGATAAGGCCTATAAAAAAGTATGTTTGTTTCCGGTTACCCGACCCTACCTAGATTTTTCTCTTTTTTGTCATGTACTACTCTAAATTGGGCGTGGATCTGTAGCCTATTTCATCAACATTGCAAAGTATACTTTACTAGCAAAGTATGCTTTGAGGGAGTAATCATTTATTTTTCCTGAAAGGCATTATTTCATATAGAACTAACAAATGCATATATTTCATGATTAAAAGTATGCAGAATTATTATACTGAATTTATTACATTATCACAGCCATTAAATGGCTGTGATAATGTAATAAATTCAGTATAATAAAAATTAATAAATTATCATAAAATTTAAAATTTCTCCCTCAAAGTATACTTTGCTACTAAAGTATACTTTGCAATGTTCGTGAAATAGGCTACAGATATCGATAGAAGACAAAAAGTTTTTACAATATCAAAACTTTTTCATTCTGACCTACCTATTATTTTTTTTAACATTATAGGAATGAATGGCCTTTTTGTGGAATTTATCGGGGATATAAACTTGGAAAAGTCGCGGGAATACTGGACGAGGCTTCCGGCCTTCGTCCAGTATTCCCGCGACTTTTCCAAGTTTATATCCCCGATAAATTCCACAAAAAGGCCATTCATTCCTTATAATTCCAGCATTTGAAATAAATTCATCAAGAAAATGTGTTTATTTTCCGTTTTCTTAAGAATTATTTTAACTGCGCCCGACGGTTACGGAAAGTAGTTCGGCATGGAGTTTACTGGGATATAAATTCTGGACAGAGACTTGCTACGGACCAATCATATGTTAGGGAATTGTGTAAATATTTTTGTGCTGGAATTATAATAGGAAACAATTTTATTTTTTTGGCCTAATCATTCAATAGAGTAACAAGGTCTAGTAGGAAACGAGTATTGTGGCTGTGACTGGAGAAATGGGTTATGGGTTTTGCGACCAGTGCAGACCCAGATCAGACTGTGCATCCGCACAGTCTGATCAGGAAGTACACTGTTCGCCATTCCATGAATGAAACACCTGTGATGCTTCTAACAGGAGTGTGATATTTTATCATGAGCTACACTGGTCACAAAACCCATAAACCCCATTTCTTCAGTCACAGCCACAAATAATGAGAACAGATGGACTACAGAAACAAAAATTATGGAAACAAAAATTAATATTTTTTAGAAAACAAGATAAACTGGATAAACAAGAATCGGCCATGGAAGCGGTGTCACGCCTGCCGAGGCATTTGACCATAACACGAAAATGGTCAAGGTTGAAGAAACTTTTTGACATAAAATAATGGCTAAGTGTCCAAATATTGAAGCAATCCATCAAGTAAAATTGAAGTTAATAATGATGGAGAAACTTGTTGAAACTTTGTGACATTTGTTGACACGAAAGATGACGCCGCCGACAGCACAGACAACGATAATGATTAAAACATTTGTTTTCTGAATTAAAGGATCATGTTGCATATGGCACTCTGCTGAAACATCGTAGATTTACCAACTCCTATGCTCATTTGTATGAATATTACCAAATACTTACGAGCAAAAAGCATAGTTGTCGACGGCAATACACGAGAGCCAGTTTACATCATAGACTGGTTCAGCTTTACACACTTCCTGTAGCCAGGTTTCATTTCCTGCTGAGTCACACCAGGTCATTCTGGGACAAGATATATTTCCCAGCATGCTGTGTATAGCAATAACTTCCTGTAGGAAGTTCTGCTTAATGGAACGATCACACTGCCTCGAGTTGTCGTAGAGACAGTTGAAAGTGTCGTGTAGTGAACTGAAATGGAAGATTAGGTTGAAAATAGATCTGTTATACAGTGTTAGACCGTTATCTTAATTTTTTTGTTGTCTGCTTTTTATTTTCTATTTTCCATTTTTATCATCAACAACATGCTTTGACAGCACTTTAGAATAATTCACAACATGCTTTGACAGCACTTCAGAATGATTTCCATTGGAAATGATTCTGAAGTGGTGTTAAAACATGTTTTCATTGAGAAATAAGGCAAGATATAAATTTAAAGCAAAAGCAGACAACAATTGTTGTGTGTAGCGGTCTAAGGGTTAACTGCAAGATGTATTTCACAAGCAAAAACTGTTTGAAACACTGAATACTTGGTATTCATGCAGTGTTTCAAACAGTTTTACTTGTGAGACAGCTTGTAAGCCAATTGTGTAGAGACAGTTGAGCGGCCAATCAAATCATGTTCTTAGACACACCCTCTGAATCGCGAGACAGTCGTCGTCACTACAGCCCGCCTCCAGAACTTAATTCGCATAGCTCATGGCCATATTTTACGCTTGATTCGCTTCATGTTTTATGACAAATCATATGTGAAATGTAAGAAAATGTTTATTTAACCAGATGAACTGATTATCATGAAATAAGGCCCTCATGATTGGGTCCTACCGCTAAACAGACTTGTTTCGCTACACTCACTCATTTGTTTAGCGGAAGGACCCAATCACTCGTGCATTACTTCACGATAATCAGTTCACCTGGTTAAATAAACAGTATATCATATCAGGAGATAGGCAAACATTTTGACAGACGTTCTTTTTTAAATCAGTATCGTAATTGTGAGTTAAAAGTGATCGAACACAAAAAAAAAGAAGATATTTTAATAAATTATTATGATGACAAACTCTGAAATGTTTTATTTACTTTGACATAAATCCCAATCTTACCCGCAGATGTCAGCGGCACCGGCAGCCATATTTAGTCTAGCTCCGAAGTCCTCCAGACACAACTGTATCTTGTACACATCACATGACCTGTGTATACGAGGCCGGGAAGCGGCACAGTAGTCGCGAAACATGTCGCTGTAGAAGTAAAGCCCCTCCTGTGTAACGTCCCGGCGAGTTGGGGAGCAATCGGACACCAACGGGCTCACGTAGCCTGCCAGGGTGTCCGGAGCACTGCAACACAATTGTTCAGTCTGGATTATAGGTTATAACTGTAGCCTATTTCACCAACATTACAAAGTATACTTATCTAGCAAAGTATACTTTGAGGGAGAAATTTTCAATTTTAGGATAAATTTATTATTTTTTATTATACTGAATTTATTATATTATCACAGCCATTTTGGCTGTGATAATGTAATAAATTCAGTATTAATAATTCTGCATACTTTTAATATATGCAGTCGTTAGTTCTATATGACATATAAATACATTTCGGGTAAAATAAATGATTGCTCCCTCAAAGTATACTTTGATAGAAAAGTATACTTTGCAATTTTGATGAAATCGGCTACTGAGCTGGTATCAGAACGGTTATGTCTTCCATCATGTATTAAAATGTTCTTCAAAGGTAAGTTTGAAATCAAGAACAGCCTCGAACAAATTGTAGATCGCTATCAAGCAGCACAATGTAAAGTGAAAATAAACTGGTAAATTTTCTCGTAGTGAAAGTATTAAATATATTTAAAAAATCACATATTTCTTGAATGATCAGCATTTTGGCCTTCGTAAATACATACAAAAAGCTGGTCATGACTAATGTAATAGCAAGTGTCGAAATGGCTAGTACAAGGCGATCGCTAGGGAGTGTCTAAACAAAGCCATCTCCATGAAGGTCAAGGTCACGAAGGTAAAGGTCACAATATAAGGAAGTCCAAATTATTGATGCAAAGGTCATGGTCACCAAGGTCAAGGTCATACAAATGACACTGGGTGGATAGCCATCAAAGTTAGGATGCTATTGGTGAAGTTTTGCAATGATCCGCAGGGCTCCAGATAAGGAATTAGTAATTTAGTATTTTCACTCCATCATTTCTGAAGCAATTGGGTATTTCAAATTTGAATTGGGTAAAATAAAATCTCACTACTGTTTACACATCCACAGACAGCAATTATTGAATTAGTTTGCTTTGAGAAAACATATCTTGGAATTTCATTAGAATTGTCTCCTTGGAGACAATTCTAATGAAATTCCAAGATATGTTTTCACGGAAAATAAGAAAAATATGCTATATTTGTCGTCAGTTTATTGTTTTCTGCAGCATGATACAGGTACCACAAAATTGTTATTGCTTTTTGATACTCGCTACTTCGGATTTCAATTGGGTTTTTCAGCAATTTTAATTGGGTATTTACGCAAAGCTTATCTGGAGCTCTGGATCCGACTAGCGGATCAGAAGATAATCAATATTTGGACATACATGCAAAATTATAGACACAACAGTCAAGGTCACCAAGGTGGAGGTCAAGGTCATTGCAATGACACACTTGATGGATAGCTAGCAATACAATATGAAGAAGCTATTTACAAAGTTTGGTAAGGATCCGACTAACGGATCAGGAGGTATTCAACATTTGGACGTACATCCAAAATTATTGACACAAAGATTAAGGCCACCAAGGTGAAGGTCAATGTCACCCGAATGACACTGGGTGGGTAGTTATCAATGTGTGGAAGCTATTGATGAAGTTCGATAATGATCTGACTAACAGATCAGGAGGTATTCAACATTTGGACGTACATCCAAAATTATCGACATGAAAGTCAAGGTCACCAAGGTGATGGTGAAGGTCACTGAATAGATAGCTATGAATGTGAAGAAGCTATTTATGAAGTTTGATAATGATATGGCTAACGGATCAGGAGATATTCAACATTTGGATGTATGTCCAAAATTATTGACATCAAGGTGAAGGTCAGCATAGTCAAGGTCAGCCGAATTACACTGGTAGATATACATCCAGTGTCATCAATAGCTTCTTCACATTAATGTATATCTACCAGTGTAATTACACTGGTAGATATACATTAATGTGAAGAAGCTATTGATGAAGTTTGGAGATGATCCGACTAACGGATCAAGAGATATTAAATGTTTGGATGTACATCCGAAATTATTGACATGAAGGTCAACGTCACCATGGTCACGTTACTCGAATGACACTGGGTGTATAGCCATCAATGTCAGGAAGCTATTGATGAAGTTTGGTAAGGATCTGACTAACGCATCAGGAGGTATTCAACATTTGGATGCATGTACAAAATTATTGACACAACAGTTAGTCACCTAGGTGAAGGTCCAGGTCACTCGAATGACACTGGATGGATAGCCATCTATGTGAGAAAGCTATTGATGAAATTTGGTAATAATTCAACTAACGGATCAAGAGATATGCAAAATTTGGCTACGTCCAAAATTTAGTCCAAAATTGTTGATGACGACAATGACCACGACGCCACAATTGTAACTGCTATGTCTGTCCACTATCCTGGGTGAGATACAAATGATCATAACGTTCAGGCATGGGAGTGGAACACTATCCCCAATCCTGAAAATTTATTTGAGTAGCGGATTGCGCTGCGATTTTCTAGGGGGGTCTGGGGGCATGCCCCCCCCCCATAATTTGTTTTCAATTCTAGATGCTCTGTGCTTCATTCTGAGGTATATTTAGCATTAAATAGATCACATTTTCCCCTGAAAAAATATGCTATAATTATGAAAAATTGGCAACATAATCCATTTCAATTTAAAATAATACTTGCAACAAGAAGTCAGTACATGTATAACAGGGATTCCGCTGGGGAAAATAAAAGAATCGCCAATTAAAAAAAAATCTTGTAAATCCGTTGAGAATGGCGATAAAAAATTACAATTTTGGAAAAAAATAAATAAAATAAATCAGTTGAGAATGGCGATAAAAAATTACAATTTTCGGAAAAAAAAAAAATTGTAATTGTAATTTTTTATCGCCATTCTCAACGGATTTACAAGATTCACAAAAGTGGTCCCTGGGACCTCAAATCCGGATTTCCGGATTAATCCGGAAATGTCCTATGCCTGAACGTTGTTTGTTTTTTTGTATTTTGAATTTTTAATTCTCCTTGTTACACATACTTTCACTATGTTTGTCAATAAAATCCAAACATTAGGGAAAGATTTGCTATTTGAAATAGTTGGTTACCCGATACTGCAGAAATCATCTTTCTCTGGGATGGTCATCAAAGGGAAGTTACACAGTGTCTGTATATACGTGATTATCTCCACTGACATCGCGTCAAACTGGCAGCTAGCTGATTCTGAAATGATGGATTGATTGGTTGGTTGATTCTGTGATTGATGGGCTGCAATGATGAAAACATTGATTGTAAAACACACCAAATCGACAACATAAAACAATTGAAGGGGACAGCAGATGAAGACGGCTTATTCCACTGACCCCTTCAGCTCTACAACAATCACTGCAGATCATTCCAATCAGAAGTTGTTTACAACCATACTGAGCAAGCTCACTGAACACGTTCTCCAAATATGTAATAAAAATAATGCAGTTCAATTTGCCGAGACTTGAGCACAGATCAGCCTCGACCAATCTGACTTTTGTATTTCGAAAGACAGACCCAGAAGTACAGCTCTATGATAGAGTTCTGTTGCTAGCTGCCATATCACTAATTGGACATAGCATATTTATTCGAATAGTAGCCCCCTCTCTAATAGTAGCCTCCCTCCCATATTTTCAGTAGAAATATGTAATTTTCGCATTGTATTATGTATTGTCATTTTAAACATGAAAATTATTGTGTTTTGTGCCACAATAATACACAAACAAATTCAGAAAATTGCATAGCCCCGGGGGCGTTTATTAGAATAAATACGCTGCTTTTTTACAAGCGTTGTTGCTAAAGCAGCGACAATAAAATAAATTGTATATAACTGCAGTGTGACACCTTACCCTGTATAAATGGAACCCCAACCCCAGTGATATTCGCCTGGCCACACAGCCCCTGACGGACATGGTCGAGGTAGTCTCCATGTTTGTCCAGGTATAGTCGCGCCAGCTGGGGTATAGCCGTCCCGGCCAGACAGACCATGTGGGCATCCAGGGCTGGACAGACCGCCGCGACAAACCCCGTCTCCTTCGCCATTCTCCCGTACACATCATAGCCGAACTGCATCAGGCACCGCGACACACCGAGCAGATTGTCGTCGGGTATCAGCGACTCATTCCGGGGACAGTCACGCAGTAGCCACTCAATGTAGAACTGTACTGGGTACACGTGTACCGAGTTACACTCCGAAGTCAGCCGTTGGTAACATGTGTAGATGGCCGTCGAATTGCTGTAAATATCACAGCTCCAGATAAGGTGCGTATTGGCTTATTTATGCAATTATTTTAGCAGTTACGCATTGAGTATCAAAAGTGGGAGTACAAAATAATCACAGCAATGTGACAATACGCATTGATTTTCAAATTGAGTTGAAAATAAAGTTGAACATTTACTTAGTTGAGCTGCAAAAGTGTTTGCTTTTTGCAACTCAAATAAGTGAATGTTTAAAAGTGTTTGATTGTTTATCATTTGTTTCCTATTTAATAAGGAAGACCATCAATAATTCATTTGTAAAAGTAAAATACGTTGAATTTGAAACATGGGGATTTAGAGGGTGACTTTTTTGTTATTGATGAAAAAGTAATTACTTTTAAATATTTTTTAGATTTAATGTGTTTAATGGCCAAATGTTTGTCGGCAGCAAAATGTGGAACAGACAGTAGAAAATGTGGTCTGTCAACACACTTAGGGCCCCTAAAGGTGATTTGAGAAACTCTTACAAAAACTTCCAAAAAATAAACGGACGGACCGACAGACAGGGCGATACCTATAGGGCACTAATAATTGGTCCTAAGTACAAGTTTTCCTATAAATAACTGTCATTAGCTCAAATATTTCTTAATTCACGAGTCCACGAGTGTATACCATATCTTATGTTTTCCCTGTAAGGTATGCACAGACAGACATCAGTGCGATATCACCACACGTCATCTGTAGGATATCACCACACGTCATCCTGTAGGATATCACCACACATCATCCTGTAGCCTACTTCATCAACATTGCAAAGTATACTTTAGTAGCAAAGTATACTTTGAGGGAGAAATTTTCATTTTTTTTTAAATTTATTAATTTTTATTATACTGAATTTATTACATTATCACAGCCATTTAATGGCTGTGATAATGTAATAAATTCAGTATAATAATTCTGCATACTTTTAATCATGAAATATATGTATTTGTTAGTTCTATATGAAATAATGCATTTCAGGAAAAATAAATGATTACTCCCTCAAAGTATACTTTGCTAGTAAAGTATACTTTGCAATGTTGATGAAATAGGCTACTGGTCCTGATTGATCAAGTGTTGATAGGTTGATGAAATAGGCTACTGGTATGGTCAGGTTGTCCACACCACAACATGTTTTACGTGTAAGGTACGTACAGACAGACATCGGTGGACTGTAGTGCGATATCAGCACACGTGACCCAGGCAGCCTCAACATCACACGGTGTAGCCTCGTCGCAGTCGGCAGGTCGAGCTGACCCCAGCACCTGGCACTCGTCCCCCAATAGGTCGACGACAAACTCAACCTGCCGCTGTACCTCACTCAGGTCCTCCCCAGCCATACACCCATCCATGAACTGCTGTGTACACGACAACATAGTGTGTGCCACACTGTAAATAATCATAGAAATTAATCAGAAATAGTGGACCGATTTTCAAAATGTAACTTTTTTCGCTTTTTGACTCCTCCCACAGCTCTTCTACCTCCTTTTAACCATGTGAAATTCCCATAGAAATATTTTTTTGGGGTAATAAAATCAATATTTGACCAAATTTCACAAAGTAAAATGAAAACTCATTCTTAAATTTAGATCAAATTTAATATTATCGAAATACAAATTGTTTTTGCATTGTTTATGTGGTCGTAAAATTTGGGCAGGTTTTTCGTGAAACAGACAGTAACTTACTAGCAGACCGACGGCCAAGTCTGTATGCCTAGTCCCACCTCCAGTATCATCTTGCTCAGCAAGACGCCATCAATACACCCACCACCCCTCTCCACCTCACACACCACGCCCTCATTGGCCACCGGCTCTAGCCAATCACAGGCCGGCATCTGATGGGTGAAGCAGACATCACTATACAGGGCCAAGTTCAGCTCCATTGCCCGTTGCCAGGTTAGTATGTTCGGAGTGTACATTGACATCACGTTGCCATGGGATACTGCGGACACAATTGTCCTGTTGAACAAGCTGAAAATAAACCAGAATTCACCCATAATGTATGCACCAACATTCTGAATACCCTTAGGGGTTTAAGCATTTCGAGATATGTCAAGCATCTCTTTTTCGTGTTCCGTTACACATTCACTAAGCAGGGAACTAAGAAACTAGACAGTTGTGTCTGTAAGGCCGAGATGATGCTTCTTAAATTAAAGTTACATGTCCGCTCAGTAGGCACAAAATATAGGAATTAAATAAGTGTATAATTGTGTCACCTTTCCACCGGTTTTAAAAATTACGAGTGCCCGCTATACACCATTACCCCATGTATTGAATGGCATTATTATACATTTTATATCAGACGTAAATTTCCTTAAAATGTGAACGGACAGTACTATGTAGTCTCTGTATTTATTTTTTGATGTGCAATGATCATACTTTATAATCTGTCGAAAATATAATTTTTTCAGTTGACACATTTATTTGCATATGAAAATAGCCTAATAGCCAGTCACTATCAGTAAAATAAATATTACTAAATGATAAAATCTGCATAGCGGGCACTTGTAATTTTTAGAACTGTGAAATAGTGACACAATTATGCACTTATTTAATTCCTATAAAGAATACCGGTACTGAGAATACTTTATTGAAAATTCAGGTCTCTCATTAATGACGATTCTAATGTACATGTACCACTCAACCATGAAGTCTTAATAGAACAGTGATTTCTACCCAGTACTGCAAGAGCAAAAGAGGGTGAATATCTGTAATTGTATATTTTGTATTTGTATCTGACTATTACATGTATATTATGTACGGTTTGTGGGGGATGGCTCCGACCCACCACAAACCTGTTACGGGGAAAATAAATATACTGAGTGGGCATCTACCTTTAAATTAACACAGTCTCTTCCGAGGCAAAACTGGGGCATAACGCTGGGTGACAGTTTCAAGTATACCAAGTATGAAAAGGATCAACAAAAACTATTTTATATTTGAACATTTGCTAGCATAAAATGTTACCTGATAAATAGAACACCAGGCTATTTGTCTGTTGATATCAAGTTTATCAGACTCAGCCTGAGAATTCCTACGCGTTCCTAGCCATTCCTTGCCTAAATTACAGTGAAACATCTCTAAACTGGACACCCTGGGAGGTCCTCAGTTCCACTGTATTAAATACTATACAATTATCATGGTTATTCAGGGAACAGTCAAAATAGTTTTTGACTATTGACCGGGCATGCGGAACCATTGACCGGGCCTGCGGAACTATTGACCGGGTACGCGGAACTATTACGAGGCACGTCAAAACCCAGGAAATTAGTCAAAACTATCGAATATCAACTTATATAGGGAGTTAGGTAATAATACTACTTACCCACAAATATCATTGACAGACGACCACAGATTCGTGGCAACTGCAGCCAGATAGACGGACGAGACAAGGTCCGGGGGAATGTCGACCAGCATGTTGTCCAAGGCTGGTTCCCGACACTGCTGCTCCACAAACTGATACAGGAACCAGTAGCTCTTCGCCAGGGATCCTGGGATATCCGCAGGGTTACAGTCCATCGTCCGGTTGGTAATACAGGCCACAGACCGACGCACCTGGCTGGAATACAGGTGACACGAAATATTACTTGATATAGTTTTGTCCAATATAAGGCCATAAAAAAGTACTTTGGATCTCAGACACGGAGTTCTTGGAATGGAGTTGTTGGAATGTGACGCGGGAGGGCAGATTTTTGTAATATATTTTTTTGTTCGAGACGTTCGTCTCTAATTTTCATCAAGTTGCCAGATGCATATGATTATGTTCTATTACAGTATGATTTTATTTCTCCATGACGATAAAATGCTTGCCGCTCAGGGATTGTTCCGATGCAGCGATATCTGAGAATTTTTTATGGCCTAAATGTGGCTGTGGCGAGAAATGGGGCTTATGGGATTTGTGACCAGTGTAGCTCCTGATAATAACACACTCCTGTCGCCTGATAATAGTCACTTGTTAGAAGCATGCCGGGTGTTTCAGTAATGAAATGATGACGAACAGTGCAGATTCTGATCAGACTGTGCGGAATCTACACTGGTCGCAAAAAATCTTAAGCCTCATTTCGCCAGTCATGGCCACAAATATACTTTTATCCCGTCAACGCAGTGCCTATGTGCCGTGAAACAAGGTGCCGTGAAACATATTTGATATCCTGTCAATACGACCTAATCACAATTCATACGCGTCATTCGTGTTGGTGACTACTTTCCCCAGTATACTTATTGAGTTGACTGAATAGTTTGATGGAAATGGAACCGTTTACAGTATGAGGGTTACATTTGGCAAATAAAAACGATATCGCCAGAAAATAAAATTAAGTGCATGCCATTTTCTGAATGTCAAATCAATTTCCATTACGACCCTTAATTTCCAATTGCGTTTGCTCTCTACCCATTCCGTGCTTCATTCATTAAGCAGAACCTCTCTAATGTTGACATCCTTGGCGACAGTGTGTGTTTTTATAATAATATGTGTGTACAGAATTTCCGTCGAATTTTGTATCAGGGAAAACACTGCATTATTCGGTTATTCAACATGCATATTTGAAGCTGTGACGGGAGAAATGGAGTTTATGGGATTCGTGACCAGTGTAGAGCCAGATGAAATAGCACACTCCTGTAGCCAGATTATAAATTATATTTTATTTGATACAATGTTATGTTATTCCTGTATTATTTTTGCTTAATTCTTCATGTTCTTTCGGATTATATCTAAGACTATTACTAAACAATATTAATCCGTAGTTGGTATTTAGTAGTATAAATTAAAATTAAATTAGCAATTTCAATAGCTTTAATTTGGAGTTTTGTGATCAAATAGCAAACTCCTATTTGATCGAAATTAAACTGTGCGGATGCACGGCCTGGATCCGCACTAATATAAACATACTATTTGCGAGCCAAGCCTCATCTACACTGGTCACAAAGCACATAAACTCCATTTCTTCAGTCACAGTCGATAAGCAATGATACATTGAAAGTTAGACAACTGACACATAATTAATGAGGCACGATCACGGTAGTCTCCCTTTCTAATAATACTATATCGGTCGCTTTACCGCGGAAATATGTACTTTCTTCTTTTTTTCATCTAAAAACTTCATATCATATGACATACTAACGATATATGGTAGAAATAGTATATAATATAATAATAAAAGTTGTTTTTAATGAAGATTTGGGTAAGATTTGGGTAGATTTGGGTAAATCGTGCTGCCGCGTCATTCAGACATGACTGACGTCATAGTTATATTTACGTCAATAAGTCTACTACGTCATTTAAAATAAAAATAGCTGCTAGCTCCCAGTGATTCCAGTCAGGTAAAGATATAAACGAAATACAATGGTGTTTGTATTGTTGATTTTTATTCTGGACAGATCGCAATCGTTGCAGAATCTGTCCCAAATAGATATGGATGGGTCTGGTGAATTTTGAGAGTGTATTTCGTTGAAAAGAAGCTGTAATTTCACATTGTCGGTGACAAAATATAAAGTATCAACAGAACATTTATCTGTTGAACCTGCCTGAAGTACACGTTTTAATGGTTAATTCGGGATGGATGGTTGCCATTCTAAATAGGATTAAATCGTAAAGCTGCCGTCTTGTTGTTTTTTTTTCATTTCCATGATTCACGAACGGTGAAAAGAACAGAAACAAAATCGTTGTAACATTTTAAGATTATTCGTGAAATATTTTGATGTGTAAAGTTCCTAAAGTCTAAAACAATTATTGATCAATTTACTGTCATGACTGTTGATTAACAGATTTTACAACCATACTTTATCCAACTATGATAATGTTCTGTGCGCCAATGATTGTTTGATGTAATTCGGTTCTAACTTATCTCGCTTTTGAAGGCTAAATTAACTAAATTAAGTTGATTTCAATGCTGTTTTAGAATGTTGACGGGATAAATAGAATAGTAGCTAGGTTAGTGCTGTGCATGGGAAAAAATATCTGGCTTGGCACGGAAACCGGATAGGCTCGGCAGATATTTTTTCCCATTCACGGCACTAACCTACTATTCTCTATATGCTAACTAGATGACTATGTTTTGCAATTTTCCAGCACCTGTGGGCTGGAAGTAGACAATAATATGAACACTTTGCAGGTGGAAATAGTCTTAACTCTTTGCATGCTGGCAGTGAACATAACATCCAACAAATTACGAGTATATATGTTTCTTATTTCTCTCTGCAAACATGTCTTGGAATTTCATTAGAATTGAGTCCGGAGGATATTTATAGGGAGAAATAAAAGCAAATATAAAGAATTGTCGACTGCTATTTTTTAGCTATTTATAGCCCCCACATTTCCCTGCATGCAAATCATCTAACTTGTTCCTCAAAAACAATATGTTTTCATCTGGACATGACCAACGACAACACAAATTTAACACATTACATATACTTAGCTTAATTAGCAAACCCACAGAACTGAAGCTCCACCATGGCAGTGCAATTATAACTCTTTGCATGCTGGCGGTGAAATAAAATCAACAAATTATGAGAATTTTTCTTATTTCTCTCTGTAAATATGTCTTGAAATTTCATACGAATTGTGACCTCTTGACTCAATTCTCATGAAATTCCAAGGTATATTTGTGATATTTACAGGGAGACATATATATAACAAATAAATTAAATTGTTGTATGGTCTGCTATATTTGCTATTTATAGCTCACATCACAAGTATCCCATAGAACCTGTATGAAGAGAATTCCATGGGCGGATCCAGCACTTGGGGAACGGTGGGTTGTCCTTTTTCGAGATCCCCCTCCCGGAATTTTTTTGAAATCTAGACAATGCACTTTCCTGTGTTTTACGGCACTTAAATTTGGACTCGAACTGGTGGTAAACTGTGGACACCATATAATTTGTTCAAAGCAGTTTAGATCTATGTAAACTCCTTGGCTGAATGGATGGTGGGGGGGGGGGGGGGGGTGCCAACCCCCCGGGGGGGGGGGGGGGGGGGTTGCAACCCCGGAACCCCCCTCCGGATCTGCCCATGTATTCAAGTAGCTCCTATAAACTGGCCCTTTACTGGCCCTGTCATGTATGAACATACTATGCACAATTGCAGATAGATTAGCAAAGAAGTAAACCCATAATTTATAGGTGCATTCGGAAATCTTGCTACAAATACCCAATGTAATACCACACTATGGCCATTGTGCGTGCAGGGCATACCATCACTATGGCATGGTTCAGTATTCTGTACGTTGTCGCAGATAAACTCAGGTTACAAATGTTACGTTTGTGGACGAGGATGACAATGGAAAAATCGCCGACAGTAATCATGCTTGCTGCTAAACAACAATATGGCGCTATGAAAAGTTTGAATAATGTAATTACTGTGCCCATGTTCACAGCACAGTGTACTCGATGGGCAACTGTACATTAACACATTGCATTCGGAATACACCTTTATGAGTATGAAATATTTCATTTTTCTTATTTCTCAATGAAAGTATATGTTGTGACCACTCATTTGAACCGTCTCAACGAGACGGTTCAAATGGTGGTCACGACACATACTTATAAGCACGTATAAAGAAAATATATAGAATTTTTCACAAACAAAATGACATATCCTCAGCTAGCTACAATATGCGTAGCGGTAATCGGCTATTATTTGTAGCAAGAGCGGAAGTATGACTATTCATTCTAATCCTCAGCATGAAATGGGTTAAAGGTACATGCCCACTCAGTAGGCACAACATGTTCTTTATAGGAATTAAATACAAATGTAAGTGTATAATTACGAGTGCCCACTTTTCAGATATAATAATTTAGTAATATTTATTTTAATGATAGTGACTCGCAGTAGTATCAGGCTATTATCATAAGCAAATGAGGCATGATATTTTTTAATTATTTATACTAATTGCATGTGTCACCTGAACAAATTATATTTTCGACAGATTATATGATCATTGCTCATAAAGAATAAATAGTAATGTCCGTTAACATTTTAAGGAAACATGGTTATCGCCCCTGATATCAGTGTGGAAATTTACGTCTGATACAAAATGTATAATAATGCCAATCAATACGTCACGTGGGGTAATGGTGAATGAATGTTTATTTTGCCAGAAAATGTCTCAGATGATGGTGCCTAATGAGTGGGCATGTCCCTTTAAATTGACCAACACACTGACTATGAGAAACCTACCTGCAGACAGTAGGGGACTGGGCCACCAACACAGCTGGCATGTCCACTACCACCATTCCATCACGTAAACACTGCTGTGCCACCTCCACACTGCAGCTGTCATGGTTACACACAAGGTCGGAGGTCAAATGTATTTCATCCGTTACCATGGCAACCAGGTATCTCGGGAGGTCGCTACAATGTTCTGTTGCCGGCTCCAGACACTGGAGGGTAATTTCCGCCTGCCTGTTGAAGTTAAGGTGAACAACTGAGCCTACAGCTCTGTCGCCTATTTCACCAACATTGCAAAGCATACTTTTCTAGCAAAGTATACTTTAAGGGAGAAACTTTCAATTTTATGATAAATTTATTCATTTTTATTATACGGAATTTATTACATTATCACAGCCATTTTGGCTGTGATAATGTAATAAATTCAGTATAATAATTCTGCATACTTTTAATCATCAAATATATGCAGTCGTTAGTTCTATGCGACATAATGCATTTCGGGGAAAATAAATGATTACTCCCTCAAAGTATACTTGCTAGAAAAGTATACTTTGAAATGTTGGTGAAATCGGCTACTGAACTGGGAGCTAATACGATGTTAACATAACTGGTTGTGACTGGAGAAATGGGGCTTATAGCATTCGTAGCCAGCTTAGCTCCTGATCTGTGACTAGAAAATTGGCGCTTATAGAATCTGTGGCCAGTCTCGCTCCTGATCTGTGACAGGAGAAATGGGGTTTATGGCATTTATGAACAGGCTAGCATCTGTAGCCTATTTTATCAACATTGAAAAGTATACTTTACTAGCAAAGTATACTTTGAGGGAGTAATCATTTATTTTTCCTGAAATGCATTATTTCATATAGAACTAACAAATGCATATATTTCATGATTAAAAGTATGCAGAATTATTATACTGAATTTATTACATTATCACAGCTAAATTGGCTGTCATAATGTAATAAATTCAGTATAATAAAAATTAATAAATTTATCATAAAATTGAAAATTTCTCCTTCAAAGTATACTTTGCTGCTAAAGTATACTTTGCAATTTGATGAAATCGGCTACAGATCTATGACTGATGAAATGAGGCTTATGGAATTTGTGGGCAATCTAACTTGTGATCTGCTATCACCCTCGTACAGACTGTATGTAATGTTTATTAGTGGCAGAACAGGCGATTCACTGACTTAATGGTGAACAGTGCAGACCCTAATCAGATTGCATGGATGTCTTTTGTGGTAGGCCATACCTTCTACCCACTAGGGGGGTAATTTTTGGTTGTAAGGCATAACAATCAGATGACAACACTTGACCCTTTCACCCCTAAATAAATTGAATGGATTTTGATTATGTCAAAGTTATCAACCACTCAAATTGCATTTGCGTGAAAATAATTTTTCACACTAGTCCATTTATGAACATGGGGTGTATTTTTTCTAAAACAAAAATGAAATACATGTACGTGCAAAAAATGCAGATCTTGACGAAATGGCTCGCCACGAGCCTGATCATCAGGATCTACACCGTTTGCAAATACCGCTATATAGTGCTGCAGTGTTGAAAGGGTTCAGGACCCGTTCTATACCTGATCATCGTTTGATTAAAAAATAATTGCTTCGTAAATGGTGATAAAATATATGTTTAACATATATCTGAATACTGCCTCGTTACTGTATCAAAATGTGAAATAGAACATAATGATATAATGTAGCTAAACACATGTAGAAAAGCCAAGATAACGGACTCCTATCAATTATATTACACCAAACTGTAAAATATGTCAGTTTTCTGGACAGGTTTGTGGCTGTGTTTTTAACAACATGAACCACCATTATCGAATAGCCTCGTACAAAGATAATCACACAGTGTATCACTTTTGCCTGGCAAACCACACAACACATACCATATTATATACCCACTACTGTACTCTGTTATTAGATATCAAATCCAGTGACATGTAAGCAGTTACCGGAGTATATTGTCCATGGTGTCTACTCACCTAATATGCGAGTAAATATGGCTTTACTTATGGGTAACGTGTATACAAACATAGGCTGTGCATCAGATTGAAAAGTTTACACATCAAAATTCATTTTGAGATTGAAATGCTCAGATATCTCATCTTTTGTATAGTTTGCTGGCATAATATTTATAGCTTGCCGTTATCATATATGTCTATTATGTATTGCACCAAATTTTATTTGGTTTACAGTCATATTATTTGCTGTATGTGTCAAACACACGAAGTGTGAAACTGTACGATGGCTTGTACATACAAAGATGGCGGAGATAGCAACTCAATGCTCCATATAGTATACAGTAACAAGACAATATTCACATATGTTATATTCATATATCACATCACTCTTATGAAGCAAATATTATTGAAGTCAAGTGTATCTATCTATGACCTATTACCTTGACCCTTTGAACCCGAAAGCCCGCTATAGTGGTTTATGCAAATAGCACAGATCCAGATGAGCATGGCTCATATCGAGCCATCTCAACAGGATTTGCACTTTTTGAAACTAATTTTCATATTTTTGGGAACAATAAATACACCCTTTTCATAAATGGAATAGTCTAAAAACCATTTTGTGACGGTTGGATTGGTTACAAAATTAACATATCAAAATCCAGTTACTTAGGGGTGAAAGGGTTAAGTGAGCATGGTAAGGGTTAAAACAACGACCTGCAGATAGAGCCGAGGTTGCCATGTGACAGGACCAGGGCGAAGTCCAGGATACACTCGTCCACTGGAACACTGCAGCCATTCGACCGAAACTCTGCAACAAAAGGATCAAGGTCAGGGGGACAAATTACTTTGATTACAGCTAAATAGTAGATGGCTGCAGCCCACGATTACAGCTAAATAGTAGATGGCTGCAGCCCACGATTACAGCTAAATAGTAGATGGCTGCAGCCCACATGTCGCGCCCGTTGAGGCTTTGATAGTAACTGAAAAACTTTAACCCAAAAATGTTTTTTAACCAAAATCTTTAACCTGTACGTACATACGTACGTACAGGTTAAAGATTTTGGTTAAAAAATGTTGGGTTAAAGTTTTTCAGTATGTACGTACGGATGTACATACTTACACCAATGTGCTGACTATATAATATCGACAATAAATGAATCTGTTCCATGTAGGATAAAACAGGAAATTAGTTATGTTAGCATTGGGAAAGAAACATATGCAACACATGTAAAACATATTTAAACAACACAATAAACTCACTTAACACGCGAAACACATGTATCACATCTAAACAGATGTAACACATAAAACACATGTAAACACACATTAAATACATGTAACTCGTGTAACACATGTAAACGTACTTAAACAACACATGTACATTAAACACATGTAACATGTGTAAACATATAAAACATGTGTAACACATGAAACACAAACACATGCAAACACATGAACCACATATGAACATATGAATATGAAACATGTGTCTATACATAAAAACATGTAAACAGCACATTAAACACATGTAAAAAACACAGTAAACACATGTAACACATGCAACATATGTAAACACATGCAAAAACATACGAAACGAGTCTAAACACATGTAACACATGAAACACAAGTAAACACATGTAAACACACAAAACACAAATAAACACATGGAAAACATGTAAACACATGTAACACATGTAAATAACAAAAGGGCCATTGTGGCCCAATATTGCTCACCTGATTATTATATATATGCAAGTAAATCTGAGAGCTTTATACATTAATTATTCCTACAAACATGACAAAGTTTTGTCGAAACAAGTCTGGTGATAATAATGGGAAGATATTGTTTAAAGATCTTTTCAAACTATATACGGCAGCCATCTTGGATATATGACAATCTCCAATTTGAAAAATCTGTAATTTGTCACCGAAAGACAATAACTATAAAGTTTGGCCAGCATCGGCCAATCTGTTAGTAAGAAAAGGCTGTTTGAAAGCTCAAATAAAAATAATAAGTTTGACCTTTTGGAAGCCATCTTGGATGATGTAATCATCTGATTTTGACAAAAAATACTCCAGAGTGAGTGATCGACTGGTCAATTTAATATACACCATGACCATATTCGATCCAAAACATGGTGAAATTTGAACTACTTTTCAACAGCGGCCATCTTGGATTATGCCAATTTTACAAATCTGACATGTCTGTGAAGTTTGACCAACATATGAGGGACGGACGACAGACGAAAAGCGGTAACAATAGCTCACTTGAGCCTTTGGCTCAGATGAGCAAAAACACATTAAACACATGTAAGTGAAAACACATGCAGCACATGTAAACACATGCAAAAACATATACAGTGGAACCCCTCTAAACCGAACACACTGGGGTCCCATTGTGTCTTATTTAGATGGGTTTTAATGTAGTTTATGTCACAGGTGATTCTAGAGTGTCTTGGATGGTCAATTATTGTTTTTATATACATAAAACGCCTTTCTAAACAATGTACAAAACATTTCAAATGTGCCCGGGTGTACATTTGAATTGTTTTGTACATTGTTTAGAAAGGCGTTTTATGTATATACAAACAATAATTGACCATCCAAGACACGTTAGAATCACCTGTGGTTTATGTCATCATGGTCAGTGTCTAGTTCTGTGTGACAAAATCTCAGCAACTTTGTGTTTGTTGTTGTTGCTGAGGTGTGCAAATAACAGATTGCAAAAATAGATTTGCAGCCGTTCTATCACATAGAACTAGGTCAGTGTCCTGTCTGTTCATAACAGAAAATGAGAAAACGTGGCAATCGAGTGATTAATTACAATGGAACTTCTATAAACCGGACATCCCTGGGACACACACATACATACTGATTACAAATGTGTATTAACAAATAATATATGCCAGCAGTGAGACTGGTAAAAATATAGCTATTATCAAATCATCGATAACAAATGTTCCCGCCAAGTGTCATTAAATTGTTGTTGTTGTGTGTCGTTATATTTCGTAAGTTCCAGTCGCTGACATTTCGGCCCAACATCTCCACAACAACAAACAAAGAGATATTCACCGCAAGGTAACTAAAAGGTCCAGCATATGTTTACACTCTCTTACACAATATTCATATATATCTGTGCATCGGTCGTTGTTCACTTCACTTCAGCATGGCACAAATTTCAGTCCACACCGGCGGCATACAGCCTTACAGTTAGAAACACAATTGCTACACTGCTCCATACCTATCACGAGGGTAGCAATTTAGCCCCATCTCTTTAACGTAACACATGAAAGATTGATTTTTGCAATCGGTTATCCGGCGTGTTTGATATGTTGGCGATTTAAAACTGTCAAAGCTGTATCAATAAAGTATTAATAAAGAACATACACAAGCTGAAATTGGTTATTTTACCATGTCACGGTGTTTATCTGACATTTACATGTATGTCTTGTAAAGTTAAAAGCTTCATTTCGTTATGTTGAATGTTGAACAACAACACGAGAAAATATGGCTTCCATGGGAAAATGATGTCCCTGTTATATTATGTTGGGCAATTTACCAGTTATACATCAAAGACTATTTGTTTATCCCTTTGAATCCGAAATCCCGCTATAGCGGGTTATGCAAAACGTGCATATCCAGATGAGCCGGCTCGTAACGAGGATCTGCACTTTTTGAAAGTAATTTTAATATTTTTGAGAACAAAAACACCCCCTTTTCATAAATGGACGAATCTGAAAATAATTGTGTGACCATTGAATTGGTCGGAACATTAGCATACCACAGTCCATTCCAGTTCCTTAGGGTTGAAAGGGTTAAAGGTATAAAATACACAGTTTACTAAATTTTGACCTACATGCAACAAGTGTGGATATGAACTTCGGTTGCTCACATTTTCTGAATGGGTCAAATTGTAGCCGTAGATAACATATAGGAGGTGAATTATTGTAGCTATACCTTCCAGCATGTCCAGAGAATATAACAGTTTACCTTTATGTCTAGCCACAAACGCTATACAACGATATATTGAAGCTATACAACACCTCACCGCGCCGCTTAGTTGCTCAGTAACTAGGAACACATAATACATTGTACAATGGGTCTCCCATCCACGATATCACGTCTGACAACAAATGTTTAAGTACGCCTGACATTATTGTTGAAGTAAAAGCACTTGGAAGCTTAATTGTCTCTGTTCTTATTTCTGTTATAAATTATGTTATAATTATTAAAGTACATTAATTCATTAGTGTGTTAATGATCAATAGATGCATGCTAGTCACACATGTTAATGTATATATTGAGGGTCACAGGGCCAACTGGGTCATCCTCGTTAAATAATGTATAAATATATAGCGACTATGCCATAATTATCATGAAAAGTTTATACACAGTAAGTAGTTGTCAAAGTAATTCGATCTTTCCAACGCTGTATGAACTATTGTGTTGTATTTTTTCTCTCAACCATTTGTATGACGCAGGTGTTGTTGTGTAGATCGCCATTGCCAAGATAAATCTAGCTCAAGTGACTGAATGATGGTCTTACATGTACAACATAATAAGGATGTGCATCGCACTATGATCAACAAGTACCAATATGCAGAAATGTGGATGTCATAGCTGTGGCAAGATACTTTCTGGCAGCGAGGTGTAGGACATACACAGGGGCGGTTCCAGCATTTGGGGAACGGGGGTGGGTGGGTAAACTAGTTGCGAAGGTAACTCTTGTAACCTACTCCCGTACCGTCCGTAACTAGCTACGGACGGTACGGGAGTAATTGCAAGAGTTACCGTTCGCAACTAGTAGGTTGTCCTATTGTTGAGCTCTTCGAAATGCACTTTCCTGTGTTTTACGGCATTTAAATTCAGACTCGAACTGGTGGTAAACTGTGATCTATGTAAACTCCGTGGCTGAACGGGGGGGGGGGTGGGGAGTTGCAACCCAGGACCCCCCCCCCCTTCCAAATCCGCCCCTGATCCCTGATACATGTTATGACTTTGCATATATTGCTGTTTCTTACAATATATGTCAATTCTCTCGTGTTACGTCATTTTATGTGAAGCTTTATACAAGGTAAGCGATAACTATTTCATATTGACGAATACATTTATAGCTACCCAACTGTGTCTAAGCCATAAATCAACACATGTAAAACATGCTATACATGAGCAGTGCTATCATTATGAGAATGAACATTAACCCTTTCACCCCTAAGTAACTAGAATATGTTAATTTGTTAACCAATCTAACCGTCACTAAATGGTTTTCAGACTAGTCCATTTATGAAAAGGGGGAGATTTTGTTCTCAAAAATGTGAAAATTAGTTGTAAAAAGTGCAGATCCTGATGAGACGGCTCGTTACGAGCCGCCCCATCTGGATGTATACGTTTGTCCAATACCACTGTACAGGCATGTGGTGTTGAAAGGGATAAGCGACTAAACGAAATACTGTATTAGTATAGGTAAACAACGTAAATTCATTGACAAATAAATCGCCGTACTCGTGATGCGTTCGAGTGGTATGGACCTACCTTGTTTACAAATGGAAGTGAACACACTGTTTAATGTGCGGATAAACGGTGTGACAATGGTAGGCATCACGGGACTGTGTGTCGAGAGACAGTTATCTACATAGTCTGTTGAACACGTCTGTGCTGACAGAAACCCCTCGGTGCTGAAAAGAAACAGCAAAATAAGTACTACTTACACTACGAGCAAATAACATGTCACGTTTTCTGCAGCAATACATACATATGAGACCCGCCATGCGATTTTGTACCTTCGGACATCTGCGTAATTTCATTAAATAATTTAACAAAATTTACAATATTTTTCATAAATAAACTTTTCAGAGCATGTGCTAATTCCGCATGTACCTGAAACTTTTGTTCAACTTTTGACGCCATTTACGGAAAATATTCATGAAATTACGCAGATGACCGAAGGTACAAAATCACATTGCGCGTCTCATATGTAAATTGTCCGTCAGGAGCATCTACTTAAAATATGAACACGAATTCATGTACACTTTGATTACCCGACAAGTCAGGCTTCTTCATTTCAGGGGTGTCGTATAAATGTTCAGAAAGTTTTATTCTCATTGAACAATCTTATCAATATGGCAATGAAGTGTACTGAAAAAACAAACTGACTTGCATAAGGCAGCAATTTATGGACATGTTAGTGTCGTCCATATAATTAAGAAAAATAAAACAACGTGGCTGTATGTTCATTCAATAATTGTGTAAGAACGGGTCATCGCTTAGAAAATGTGAATGGTGATCAGCGTACATATGAACAATTAATGTACGGAAAGGAGACAGAATAGTTCATGCAGCCAATGATCCAAAATGCAACATTTGTAATTGTTCATAAAGTGTGCAAATGTTTTGCAGCAAATTAAAGTATGTAATTGGCCTTTTCACCCCTAAACATTATCTTTTCCACGCTATGTTTTGTAATATTAATGAGAAAATGTTGAATGTTTTAGTATTGAATAATACATGTACCGGCAAATTCTGTTGATCCTGGTGATACGGCTTGTTAGGCACCGATTCATCTCACGGGTGGAAGACCCGGACCTGTGATACAAAAAAATGCCCATTGCAAAAAAGGTTCATTACCAAACCAATTCTTTTTTGTAAAGGGAATTTTTTGTCCACTTGATGGGGTAATGGATTTTTTGTATTAGGCATTTATTTTTGTGTCACGTGTCCGAGTCTTCCACCTTTCATTCATCGTATCTACAGTAAGTTTACAAGTGGGCTTTATGTGTTGTAGGATTGAAGTCTTATGTCTACTTTTGTTCACGTAAAACACGAGTACTTGTTGCAAAGAATGGAACTGCTCTCTAGAACTGGAGCATCAAGAAGGTTAATTGCTGGGTACCTGCATATCTGACTTGTGTTTCCCAGTTTCACTGCATCTAGCGTGGTTTGGAATAAGGTGACGAAACAGTTTCGGAACACATTGTCGTCACATTCGGTGGCTGGTGGCGTTGCTGAAAACATTGCATTGTGTGGAGTAAGCAACACGTCTACATATTTCGACAGTTGATGACGTTTTTGTGATTACTTTTTTTATGTCACCGACTTGTTAAGCCAATGCAATGAAACCGAAAAAAATAAACAACCTCGCGGGCCGCCATACACCTAAAAAAAAGAGGGGAAAAACAGAGAGAGAAAACAGATGTCAATATGCTGAAGTAATTGTAATTGACATGGAAGTTAAATGGTACAAAAGAACGGCCACAAAAAGTCGAATGCCTTCATCCAAATGTAGTATAGTGATGGGTCCTGTCACCAGTTCTGCAGGACCCTATGTATAGCAATAACCGTGACTTGCATCATGCCTCAACAGTGTTGCACCGGGTACTACTTGGAAACGAACGTCGAACACTTGAATTGATCACCGAGCAGCATTGAGATAAATACATGAACAACGCATGTTTTGTCTCTCATTTGAAGCGTGCATTTGTGCCACGCACTGCATGTGTCAATTGCATAAACACCCGACGCCAGCGAAATAAATACAGTGAAAAAGTTAACAAACTGCTCCTAACCACACTACTGTCTGTTCCACGCTTTTCTTCAGACGAACGTTTGTCTATTAAACGCATTAAATCTAAAAAATATTTAAATATAAGTACTTTTTCACCAATAACAAAAGAAATCACCTTCCCACAATTTTGTGTTTGATAAAATTCCATAAAATATTGATTTTATAGCGAAAAATAGATTTTCCTATGGAAATGTAACATGAGAGAAAAAGAGGTGGAGTAAAAAAACGAAAAAAAAAATGGAAATTGACTCCGAAACCTGGCTAGATAGATTTGAAATGATGTAAATAAGAAAACAAGTTATATTTTGAAAAGCGGTGCAGAAAAAAAAAATTATTAAACAAAATCAGTTTTTTTCGCAAAAAAATCAAACAATTCGTCGGCAGCAAACGTGAACAGACAGTAGTGCTATGCACTATGCGTCGGTGTAAATTTATTTTTACTTCGAGACAGGCGCTGGATTCCTGACTAATTCCCATTCAGCTACATGCATAAGATACTGCATAAACACATTTTCTTTAGCAATCATCGCAAGAAGTTTGTATGTCTTGCGCCGATTACTGACGGAAATTGAGATATGCAATTTATGCGATAGCTCGTGACAGCTGAGTGGAGCTGAGTGACATCTCGTCAGGAAACCGGCGCATTTTTCGACGTGCAACATGTTATGCCGGCGCGGAATGCAGCACCAGTAAATCGAGAGACAATCAATATTGCATACAAACTGTGCATTGAATCTCGGTAAAATCGGTGCTAGGAGGCGTTGTCAGTGACACAAAATACATTTACAACCGCACCTACAATGTATACATTTCTGATAGTCGTGTTTGGCGATTAGCGTGGGTCGCTTAACCATTTCATCCCTACATGTAAGTAACTTGAATGGAGTTTGATGCGTTAATTTTGCAACCAATCCAATCGTCACAAAATGATCTTGGGACTAGTGAATTTATTAAAAGGAGGTGTTTTTGTTTTCAAAAATATGAAAATTACTTTCAAAAAGTGCAGATCCTTATGAGACGGCTCGTCACGAGCTGGCTCATCTGAATCTACACGTTTTACCAATACCACTATACAGGCCTGTGGTGTTGAAAGGGTTGTTCTTGTGATTTTCAGAGGCATCTTACCAAACTACAGTTACACATGATGCATAATGAATACTTACTGTCTGTTCCACGTTTTGTTGCCGACGAAATTTTGGCCATTAAGCACATTAAATCCCAAAAATAGTTAAATATCAGTACTTTTTCATCAAAAGTCATTCTCCCAAAACAGAATTATTTGATGAAATTCCAGCAAATATTTATTTTATTACGAAAAAATGCTATTCCTATGGAAATTTAACATGGGGACTAAAATTATATTTTTAAAAATAATTTTGAAATGTGTGGACCGATTTTCAAAATCTAACTTAGTTACCAAGCTATCTAGCCAGGTTTCGAAGCCAATTTCCATTTTGTTCCGTTGTTCGACTCTTCCTGCAGCTGCTTCAGCTTCTTTTGCCGCATGTTAAATTCCCATAGGAAAATCAATATTTGATGGAATTTCATCAAATAAAAAAACGTGGAACAGACAGTAGTTATCCGTATTGCTTACCCACGCTCTGAGCGAATATCCAGTTTCCGCAACTGATTATCCATAATAGAAATATAATATTTGCCAAACAATGCATGCTGGCTGCATGGATATAGATCTCTTGTAATAAACTATGTCTTTACTTCACAACGCACTGCATCTACTGCATGCAAAACATATCATTCAAGGCACTGAGGGCACAGCCGGAAATAACAATTCATGACTTGTTGCTTTTATGCCAAAATGACGCGACTTTTCGTGATGTCCCCACCCGTGTGAATAGGTTAAAATTCTAATTATAAACCATTATTTGTCAAGAGTACTAGTGTGTTCAGGCGACCGTTTTCGGTATAAATATCATTACATTACAAGATTTTCCAGTTTTAACCCTGGGCAATACAAACAGATTCTTCAGAGACGGATCGCCTTAACAAATACAATGCACCTAGTATAGGAAACTACTCGAGCGAATCAATTTTCATTAAATAAATATATCGGGTTTAATAAGTAAATGTGTATATACACATTACCATATTCACAAAGTGTTAAAAGCTGGAACAAGTCGTGACCGCACTGCCTTTCCTCTTTACGGTATATGCTTAAACATATTGAACATGATGAAAGTGCAAACCATGATTCACAATGCGCATTCATTGGTTAGTATGGCAAGTGTGCATTTGGCTTGACATAGATTAAATGTATGTACATCGATCATTGAATTTCCCCAGTAGTCACTGTTGTACTACATTGAACTTCTCCAAATCAGACACCATGTAAATCAAGTATGTGAGCACGCTGTGACAGGGTTTTACGGTGTTCCGTTTAGGACATCGTATTATCGTCATCGTAGCATCGTACTATCGTTATATTAGTATCGTACTATCGTCATCGTAGTATCGTACTATCGTACTATCGTTATCGTCATATCGTCATATCGTAGTATCGTACTATCGTCATCGTACTATCGTAGCATCGTGATATCGCCTTCCTAATGCGCATTCGCGTCTGAGGCCGTAATAAAATAAATTTTATATTTTCTCTCCCGACCGTGAAAGTTACAATGTTTTGTAAAGAAAGTTTAGTGCAAACAAAAAACAGATAATTCGTCGTTTAAGATGGACTATATAGCAGCATTTTGATGCTATATAGCTCGACGAATTACGTGTTTGAAGGTTGCACAAAACGATGGCGATAGTACGATGCTACGGTGATGATGCTACGATACGATATTATGATGCTAAGATGACGATAGTACGATATACAGATGCTACGATAACGATAGTAAGATAATACCATGACGATAGTACGTTGAGCTAAACGGAACACCGTCAGGTAGGTTTTATATTATTGCTTTGCAATCACGAACATACAATATAATTAAAGGTACATAGCCTGCCAATGAAACCCATCCAAACACACATTTTGTTGAAAGGCCTGTAGCCGATTTCATCAAAATTGCAAAGTATACTTTCCTAGCAAAGTATACTTTGAGGGAGCAATCATTGATTTTTCCGAAATGCATTATTTCATGCAGTACTAACGATTGCATATATTTGATGATTAAAACAATGTAGAATTATTATATTGAATTTATTACATTATCACAGCCAAAATTGGCTGTGATAATGTAATAAATTCAGTATAATAAAAATTAATAAATTTATTCTAAAATTGAAAATTTCTCCCTCAAAGTATACTTTGCTAGGAAAATATACTTTGCAATGTTGATGAAATAGGCCCCTGATTTGCGAGATTCTACTATGTATGAATGCATATATGGGGCCGTGCCTGGATATATGGGGCTTAATGGAGTTGTGATCGTTTTAGCTCTTGATCACATAACACACAGCCTGATAACGATATATATTGCTCGTTAGAAGTATGTCGGGTGTTTAATCGATGTAATGGCACACAGTGCAGATCCTGATCAGACTATATGGATGCACAGAGTGATCTGGATCTACTCCGGTCGCAAAATCTTTTAGCTCCATTTCTCCAGGCACAGCCACATATGTGTTCGTCCAGTTACGTATCAATTGTCATATTTGCAAGTTTTCTAAGCACATTATTTTATAAACATGTACATGGCTTTTTGTGAGTTTTGTTTTAAATCCCGGCTATTAGATTGGCGAAAGCCGGGCGGGCGGCGGCGTCCAAGTTCAATGTTAAGTTTTCTTGTTTTGTCCATTTCTCTGTTACTGTAGCATTATCCAACATGTGACTCTTTCTTTTACATTGGCCTATTCTTTTCCACGTAATCGACGTATAGCCATTTTCAATGTTAAGTAGTCGTGTTTATGCCAATTTCTCTACCTAGAAACACCATAATTGCACAACTTCATAACCAAAGGATGCCCACCACATACCACTATCCAACACTTTTTTTACATTGACCTACTTTTTCCGCTTACTCGACTTAGTCATTTTCAATGTTAAGTTTTCGCGTTTAAATCTGTTTCTCACTAACTATAGCATCTAGAACCACCATATGCCTACTGGAAAACTGCATAACCAACGGCCGGGTGCCCACCACATACCACTATCCAACATGTGGCCATTTATTGACTCATGGCATATTTTTTCCACGTAATTGACTTTTCAATTTTAGGTTTTCATATTAGGTCCATTTCTCTGTTACTGTACCACCGAGAAACACTATACCTGCACAACTTCACAACCAACGGGTGCCCACCACATACAACTATCCAAGATGTGGCCTTTTTTACATTGACTTCATGTATGCCAGCCTGCAACTACACGTAGGGTTTTCTCATACACTGGCTTTTTTGTTGGTCATCTTAGGCCACTGATAGTTGCATGCCAATTATAATCTGTTATCCAATTGTCTATGCATTGAAGAAAACCCGGCTTCGTGGCTCTAGTGATGGTCTCTTGTTCTCCATCGTTGAACATAGAACTTTGCAAGTGTGCCATGTGACTAGTATTAAAGAAACAAACAAAAAACCTGAAATAGTTAAGATGCTCAATGCATGGAATACTACTTTTGGCAATTAAACACAATACATCTCAGAAATATATAAATGTAAGTAGTTTTTCATTAATAACAAAAAAGTCACCTTCCCCAAAAACAATTGTTTGAAGAAATTCGATCAAATATTGATTTTATTGCGAAAAAACGATTTTCCTATGGGAATTTAACATGGGGGCTAAACATAGATTTTGTTTAAATAATTTTTTATTTGTAAACAGATTTTTCAAAATCTAATTTTTGTTTTCTTAGTTAGCATGGTTAGCCTACATCATTTCCAAGCTATCTAGCCAGGTTTCAGAGTCAATTTCCGAAAAAAAAAGAAGAAGCTATCTAGCCAGGTTTCAGAGTCAGTTTCCAAAAAAAAATAAAAAAAATTGACTCCTCCCCCAACTCCTTTACCTCTTTTTTCCCCATAGGAAAATCGTTTTTTCGATATAAAATCAATATTTGAATGAATTTCATCAAACAAACAAAATTGGGGAGGGTGACTCTTTTGTTATTGGTGAAAAAGTAATTACATTTAAATATTTTTTAGATTTAACATGTTTAATAGCCAAAAGTTCGTCGGCAGAAAAACGTGGAACATACAGTTCCAAATGGCCAGTTGCTCCTGCTTTAATACACTTAATAAAATCATCGCAACAGCAGCACCATAACCATCATCATCATCATCAATCATCATCATCATCAGCGGCGGCGGCATCGTGATCGTCGTCGTGGCCGTCGTGGTCGTCGTCATCATCATCATTATCATCATCACCACCACCACCACATCATCACCATCACCAACACCATCATCCTCATTATCATCATCACCACCGCTACTACTACCAACCATCGTCAGGCTGTCAGTGCACACACGAACTTTAATTCCACGTATATTTTAAATCTGTTGTAACCGACGTCCAATAGTTGTCTCCCTTGTTAACTCTTTCTGTTTACAAATGGCGGCCAATATCGAAATCGAGAATTTTTTAACAATTATTGATCAATTATGTAGCTTAACAAAGCGCAGTGGTCAAACTATGACAGATAATGAATAGAAAACACGCACGACCAGCAGCTGGCACGGGGAGCGATCGCTTGACGGGAGAAAATGTCGCAAACAACTCTGATATTGGCCAGAAATTGGCCAGCGGGGATCAAGTTGGACAACTCCGAGCGCTCAGAGACTTGGGGAACCAGCTGCAGGTTAAGGCTGAGCGAATGCGTCTGTTGGCTCGGGCGGAGGAGGGGCTGGGTGATGCCGGGTTCAATCCGTATTCCACCATGACTCTGTCGCCTGGTATGCAGCGCACTGATGCCCCGGTGTAAGTTTTGAAAACACGAACCGACATGTTTGTAGTTGCAGGAAGTACTGTCATTTCGGCTAATTCTGCGCATCGCCATCGGCGAATGCGCAGTTCACGTCAAATTTAGCCTTGCATACGTCATAATAAAATATGTGGATTTCGGAATACATAAGCTGATTGATTGCTACACTGTGGCACAATTTTATCACATTCCGATAGTTTGGTAATTAAGTTATTCCGAATATAGTAAAATTGTGTAAATCCTTAGACCCTGCTGATGGAAAAGCTGTCTTATTTACTAAATTAACTGTTCAACTAACAAACTAATTACCTATCATGATGTCGCTGGACAGTTTTGCTTTAAGTTTAATATCAATTTTGCTATGCTGATCCAGTATGCTGTTCGCCGTCTTGTTTACACTACCATTAGCATTAGCAGAACAAAATGTGACGTTGCAAACACGCATGTGATGTCATACATCACACAATTTACGTCACTTACTGACGTCAGAACGTTATGACATTTTACCTGCACAGACGTCTTTGAAGTGCGTTGAATATTCAGGAAATTTTTACTCAATATGGGGATGATAATCACATTTAAATTTGTTTGGAAAGGCTTAGGTGCGCAGAATTAGCCGACACCATTGTAACTCTGCAAAACTCCTGTATCATCCGTAGCACATGCTACGGATGGTACTGGGGTTTTTCAGAGTTACTGTCCGCAACTAACAAGTTCGGTAATCTGTCATGTCGGCTGTTCACCCTCTGGCATCTAAATGGTCCATATACCATTCAATTCTCTGACATTGCTCATTAATAACAAGTTTGTTTCCAAAATCATAAACAATGTGCGTTACCATATTAAATAATGGTTTGGATTTTAGATTAACTTTTTACCTGCAAATAAAAATTTCTCACTCAAAGTATACTTTGCTAGATAAGTATACTTTGCAATGTTGGTGAAATAGGCTACTGGTGTTGTTATTTCCAGCGTTCCACCAGAACCAGAGTCGCAACAAATCAGGCCTAAACAACTTGTGTCCAAAGAAACACATTCAAAGAAAACTTCAGTTTCGAAGACAAGCAGTACTTCCAAGGGGAAACAGCCGATATCAAGATTACCCGACAACACGAATGACACTCCAAGCTCATCAAAAATTCCAGTAACGTCAGCTCGGCAGCGTCGCAGGGCCAAAAAGACGAAAATGAAGCCCGTGAGCGGGGTCAACATTCATGAATACAGGCCCGGGTACACGTGGAACAGAGGTGGCAGGCTGAAAGAGTTGAGGATCAGGTATGTTTGTGGCTGTCACTGGAGAATTGGGGCTTACTTGATTTATGGCCAGTGTAGCTCCTGATCAATTTGCACACTTGTGTAGCCTGACAATGATCTCTATTGCTTGCTAGAAGCATGACGGCTGTTTCGTTGATGAAATAGCGAACAGTGCAGATCCTGATCAGACTGCGGATGCACAGGCTGATCTGGATCTACACTGATCAGGTATGTTTGTGGCTGTCACTGGATAATTGGGGCTTACTTGATTTGTGACCAGTGTACTGATCAAATACTTAAAGCACACTCATGTAGCCCGATTATGATCTACATTTGTAATTGCTTGTTAGAAGCATGACCGGTGCTTCATTGATGGAATGGCGAACGGTGCAGATCCTACACTAGTTGCAAAACCCATGCGCCCCATTTCTCAAGTCACAGCATTTTAAAAGTACTGCATTAAGTTGGTTCATGTCGCAGAGCTCCAGATAAGCTGCGTGTTTGCTTAGAAACCCAATTAAAATTGCCAAAAACCCAATTGAAATCAGAAGTAGGGAGTATTAAAAAGCAATAAAAAATTGTGGTACCTTTATCATCCTGCAGAAAACAATAAACCAACCACAAATATGGCATGTTTTTTCTTATTTTTCCATGAAAACAAATCTTGGTATTTCATTAGAACCTTGGAGACAATTCTAATGAAATGCCAAGACATGTTTTCATTTAGAAGCAAAATATTCAATAACTGCTGTCTGCTGATATGTAAACAGCAGTGGGATTTTATTTTGCCCAATTAAAATTTTGAAATACCCAATTGTTTCAGAAATATGGAGTGACAATACTCAATTACTAATTCCTTATCTGGAGCTTTGAAGTCGGATAACAATCTTACATGTACATGAGCGATTATTTGCTATAATGATATTTATGAAATGATAATGCCAAGTTTCTTAAATAAATATCATATTAAATCAGCACAAATATTAGACTATATTTATTGCATAATCTCAGCATTTGCATCAAAGCTACACTGATCAGCTAACATGTACATGTTTTATTAGTATGTCTCATTTTTAGCTCGACTATTCGAAGAATAAGTAGAGCTTATGTTGTCACCCCGGCGTCGGCGTCTCCGTCACACCTTGGTTAAGGTTTTTAGTCAAGCTTGTATATGAAATACTACTGGCCCTACACCCACCATACTTGGACAACTTCATCTCCTAGTGATGTACATCAATAACCCCTGATCTATATTTGACCTTCACCTACATTTCCTCTTGAATTACTTGGTTAATTCCCCTTGGTTAAGGTTTTTAGTCAACCTTGGTTAAGGTTTTTAGTCAAGCTTGTATATGCAATACTACTGGCCCTACACCCACCATACTTGGACAACTTCATCTCCTAGTGATGCACATCAATAACCCCTCATTTATATTTGACCTTGACCTACATTTCCTCTTGAATTACTTACTTAATTCCCCTTGGTTAAGGTTTTTAGTCAACCTTGGTTAAGGTTTTTTTTCAAGCTTGTACATTGAATACTATTGTGCATCCACACACCATACTTCCACAACCTTTTCTCATAGGTATGTACATCAATAACCCCTGATCTATATTTGACCTTGACCTACATTTCCTCTTCAATTACTTACTTAATTCATTTTGGTTCAGGTTTTTAGTCAACCTTCTATATGGAATACTACTGGCCTTACACCCACCATACTTGGACAACTTCATCTCCTAATGATGTACATCAACAACCCCTGATCTATATTTGACCTTGGCCTACATTTCCTCTTGAATTACTTACTTAATTCCCCTTGGTTAACGTTTTTAGTCAAGCTTGTAGATGGAATACTCCTGGCCCTACACCAACCATACTTGGACTACTTCATCTCCTAGTGATGTACATCAACAACTCCTGACCTATGTTTGACCTTGACCTACATTTAACCTTGAATTACTTAGTTAATTCCCCTTGGTTAACGTTTTTACTCGACCTTGGTTAAGCTTTTTACTCAAGCTTGTACATGGAATACTATTGTGCATACAGACACCATACTTGGACAACCTTTTGTCATTTTGATGTACATCAATAACCCCTGATCTATATTTGATATTGACCTACATTTCCTCTTCAATTACTTACTTAATTCTCTTTGGTTAAGGTTTTTAGTCAAGCTTGTAGATAGAATACTCATGGCCCTACACCAACCATACTTGGACAACTTCATCTCCTAGTGATGTACATCAATAATCCCTGACCTATATTTGACCTTGACCTACTTTTAACCTTGAATTACTTAGTTATTTCCCCTTGGGTAAGGTTTTTAGTCAAGCTTGTATATGGAATACTCATGGCCCGACACCAACCATACTTGGACAACTTCATCTCCTAGTGATGTACATCAACAACCCCTGACCTATATTTGACCTTGACCTACATTTAACCTTGAATTACTTAGTTAATTCCCTTTGGTTAAGGTTTTTACTCGACCTTGGTTAAGCTTTTTACTCAAGTTTGTACATGGAATACTATTGTGCATACAGACACCATACTTGGACAACCTTTTGTCATAGTGATGTACATCAATAACCCCTGATCTATATTTGACCTTGACCTACATTTCCTCTTGAATTACTTACTTAATTCTCTTTGGTTAAGGTTTTTAGTCAAGCTTGTAGAGGGAATACTCATGGCCCTACACCAACCATACTTGGACAACTTCATCTCCTAGTGATGTACATCAACAACCACTGACCTATATTTGACCTTGACCTAACCTTAAATTACTTACTTAATTCCCCTTGGTTAAGGTCGGCACTTTGGTGGCGTACGTACGAACGTACGTACGTACGTTCGTACGTACGTGTGTCCGGTTAAAGTTTTTGGTTAAGTTGTTTGGTTAAGTTTTTTGGTTAAAGTTTTTGGTTAAGTTCTTTGGTTAAAGTTTTTCGTTAAGTTTTTTGGTTAAAGTTTTTCGTTAAAGTTTTTCGTTATACTATATCTCTTCAACTGCTTTGCCCATTACCTTGAAACTTCACATGGGTGTTTATCATCGTCTATATTTTCATTCTACCCCCCTCCCGTGCGGCCCCTGTGCCCAATGTCAAGGTCAAATTACTTTGAAGTTTTTGGTTAAGTTTTTTGGTTAAAGTTTTTGGTTATTTTTTTTGGTTAAAGTTTTTCGTTATACTATATCTCTGCAACTGCTTTGCCCATTACCTTGAAAACTTCACATGGGTGTTTATCATCATCTATATTTTCATTCTACCCCCCTCCCGTGCGGCCCCTGTGCCCAATGTCAAGGTCAAATTACTTTGAAGATTTTGGTTAAGTTTTTTGGTTAAAGTTTTTGGTTAAGTTTTTTTGTTAAAGTTTTTCGTTATACTATATCTCTGCAACTGCTTTGCCCATTACCTTGAAAACTTCACATGGGTGTTTATCATCATCTATATTTTCATTCTACCCCCCTCCCGTGTGGCCCCTGTGCCCAATGTCAAGGTCAAATTACTTTGAAGTTTTTGGTTAAGTTTTTTGGTTAAAAGTTTTTGGTTAAGTTTTTTGGTTAAGTTTTTTGGTTAAAGTTTTTCGTTATACTATATCTCTGCAACTGCTTTGCCCATTACCTTGAAAACTTCACATGGGTGTTTATCATCATCTATATTTTCATTCTACCCCCCTCCCGTGCGGCCCCTGTGCCCAATGTCAAGGTCAAATTACTTTGAAGTTTTTGGTTAAAGTTTTTTTTCGCGCCCGCTTGCGGAAAGCACGATATAGTCGGCACTTTGTCGTACGTACGTATGTACGTACGTACGTGTGTCCGGTTAAACTTTTTGCTTAAGTTTTTTGGTTAAAGTTTTTCGTTATACTATATCTTTTTTGTTAGTGTCCATGCCTCGCCACAAGGCACGACATGCAGGCCGCGGCCATCTAGTTACTCAACCTTGGTTAAGGTTTTTAGTCAAGCTTGTAGATGGAATACTATTGTGCATACAGACACCATACTTGGATAACTTTTTCTCATAGGGATGTACATCAATAACCCCTGACCTTTATTTTACCTTCACCTACATTTAACCTTCAATTACTTGGTTAATGTTTATAGTCTAGCTTGTATATGGAATACTTCTGGGCCTACATCAACCATACTTGGACAACTTCATCTCCTAATGATGTACATCAATAATCCCTGACCTATATTTGACCTTGACCTACTTTTATCCTTGGATTACTTAGTTATCTCCCCTTGGTTACGGTTTTTAGTCAAGCTTGTATATGGAATACTCCTGGGCCTACAGCAACCATACTTGGAAAACTTTATCTCCTAGTGACGTACATCAATAATCCCTTGGTTAATGTTTTTAGTCAACCTTGGTTAAGGTTTTTATGCAGGCCGCAGCCACCTTCTTTGTCAAGCTATGTGTACATCGACAACCCTCGTAGTCGAGCTATGCTGTTCTCCTACAGCTCTTGTGATAATCATTATACTCATGGTTTATGCATTTTAATACACTGCAAATTCCCTTTTACTGAGCTCCAGATAAGGTGCGTATTGGTGTAGAATATACACTGATTATCAAAAGTGGGAGTACAAAATACTCACACCAATGGCTTTTTGCAGCTCAAATAAAGGAATTTATAAATGTTTTTTTTTTAATCATTTGTTCCCTATTTAATAAGGAAGAAAATCAAGAATGCATTTGTAAAAGTAGAATACGCATTGAATTTGAAATCTGGGGGTATAATACTCTTTAGATACAAAACTTATCTGGAGCTCTGCTTTTATAATTATTAACATGATGAACGTGTGCATTGTTTCAGGAACCTTGCAAGAAAGTTTTCCAATGTTTGGAAGAGAAAGGTGTTTGGTAGAGTAACGCCGTCACATGCCAGGTAATTGCCATACAGACTATTGTTACATGTACATGTATATCGGGCTAGTGTCAAATTTATCAGACAAGCCAAGCCTGATAAACTTGGTACTAAAAGAGCCTAGTTCTATTTATCAGGTAACAGTTATCCTAATAAGCAAATGTGATGTGGTTTTCATTGAAGAAAATGCACAGACTTGTTTACGATGCTACGTCAACATTATTCTGTACCATCATGTGATGTCGTTTGACCAAATAAACGTTAGTTTTGATTTTGTTCTGACCCATATATACGTATCAAGTCAATGCAGACAATGTGTTATAAGTCAGTATGTTACCTGATAAATACAATGCCAGCCTAGTGGCCTTTGATATCAAGTTTATCGGTGTGCCTCTGCATTCCTACTCATTTTCCTAGCCTTGTCTGATAAACTTGATATTCAAAAGACATTATAGCCTGGTATTATCCATATATGGGTCTTGGCTTAGTAAAGAGACATGTCAGTGTTTGACACCTGTAGCTGATTTCATCAACATTGCAAAGTATACTTTTCTAGCAAAGTATACTTCGAGGGAGAAATTTTCAATTTAAAGCCCCTATACGGCTCAAGTTGCCGAATTTGGCCTCCTATTGGGTTTTCCCACACATAAATCCAACAGGTTTCTATTTACACACACTTTGAAACTGTTTGCATTCATTTTGGTACAAAAATGAGTTTGTAGTCGATGAAAATATCAATATTTGTTGATAAACAAACAGCAGGTGCGTGTTTCAAAGCCCGATCGATTTTCCGATAGACGCTTGGGTCAACTCCTCGATTCGCGGCCGATGAATTCCGATAGCCGGAGTTTATCGACTCGCTTCCGAGCCGAAGCTGTTGGGTTACGGAAATGAAATTGTCAATATTGACATTTTGCACTGAGTGGTACACAAAACAAGTTTTGTTGTCTTCTCATTGCGATTAAGATGTAAATCTCAAGACTTGAGATGTATCTATTAGGCAGTATATGTTAGTTTTGTGTACTAAATCAGTTGCCAAACATGTTTTTGTGTTTGAAAAAATCGGAAAATTGTAATACTGAGCCTCAGCCGTTCAGGGCCTTTAAGGATAAATTTATTAATTTTTATTATACTGAATTTATTATATTATCACAGCCATATTGGCTGTAATAATTTAATAAATTCAGTATAATAATTCTGCATACTTTTAATCATCAAATACATAGTCGTTAGTTCTATATGAAATAAATGATTACTCCCCCAAAGTACACTTTGCTAGAAAAGTATACTTTGCAATGTTGGTGAAATAGGCTACTGATCAATCTGCACATCCGCACTGTCTGATCAGTGCATACATTGTTCACCATTCAGTCACTGAAGTAGGCTAACTTCCATCAGCAAAATAGATTGTATTATTGTCCTACACATGAAATATATAGTAAATACATGGTTAATGCCGTCGAATATAAAATATATTTGGTTGAGCCTTAGACAGCTTTATTGGGGCGAGCTTTAATGAGCCTATAAAGTTGTTGGGGTGTCGTGTATTAAATTTATACTGCATACTAAACTTAGTTGTTTGAACGTGTGTGAAGTCATGTTTTGACATCATTCCTTCGCCTTCCGTCACAAATCTAGCGATGTCATTCAAAGCAAAATGGCGGCGTCCACGCTAGGTAGATTCGGTATTGTATTTGATTAAATCTCCGATTTTGTTTGCGATTAGCTTCAATATTATTGGCTGGCTTTAGACTCCACAGTTGTCATAATAAGCATCACAATCATAATGGACATGTCTGTGTCGTTGGTTACGTCGCATATACTGTAAATATTTTTAATTTTTTTTTTTTTTTTTTTTGGAAATGGCGATTTTTTTTATTTTCCCCTGACATAGGATATTATCTTTCAGTGCTGTACGTTTTTACTGTAATGTTAGTACTGATTGCATGCAGCGTACAATCTTTTCTGTATATGACCTTGCTGTTGAATGGACGTAAAACCCCAACCAATGTATCAAATCTACTTACCTGACACCGTGTGTTTGTAGACGTCACTACGAGACAGCGCTCCTGAAGGTCACATTCCGTGCGTGGTATGAAGACTGGTGGGAGGCGCGGAAGGAATGGCGGCTCATGATCCGCGCCGAGTGCCACCATAGGTATACACTCGTTTGTTGGGCATGTAATCAAATATAACTTAACCCTTTCACCCCTATTAAGTAACAAGATCGGTTTTTAGCTCGACTATTCGAAGAATAGTGAGAGCTAATGTAGTCACCCCGGCATCAAAGTTTTTAGTCAAGCTTGTATATGGAATACTCCTGGCCCTACACCCACCATACTTGGAGAACTTCATCTCCTAGTGATGTACATCAACAACCCCTGACCTATATTTGACATTGACCTACATTTAACCTTGAATTACTTAGTTAATTCCCATTGGTTAAGGTTTTTAGTCAACCTTGGTTAAGGTTTTTAGTCAAGCTTGTAGATGGAATTCTATTGTGCATACAGACACCATACTTGGACAACTTTTCTCATAGGGATGTACATCAATAACCCCTGACCTATATTTTACCTTGACCTACATTTAACCTTGAATTACTTAGTTATTTCCCCTTGGTTAAGGTTTGTACTCAAACTTGGTTAGGGTTTATAGTCAAGCTTGTATATGGAATACTCCTGGGCCTACAGCAACCATACTTGGACAACTTCATCTCCTAGTGATGTACATCAATAATCCCTGACCTATATTTGACCTTCACCTACTTTTACCCTTGGATTACTTAGTTAGTTCCCCTTGGTTAAGGTTTTTAGTCAAGCTTGTATATGGAATACTCCTGGGCCTACAGCAACCATACTTGGAAAAAATCATCTCCTAGTGATGTACATCAATAACCCCTGACCTATATCTGACATTGACCTACATTTAACCTTGAATTACTTTAATTTCCCTTGGTTAAGGTTTTTAGTCAGCCAAGTTACATCGACAACCCTCGTAGTCGAGCTATGCTGTTCTCCTACAGCTCTTGTTGATACAGTGAAACCTCTCTAAACCGGACACCCTGGGAAGTCCACAGGGTGTCCTGTTTAGAGATGGTCCACTGTATACCAGGCATATGACTATTCTGATATGTATTTGCGTGCTTTGCAATCATGAACATACATTAACATCTGAGATAAATGGCCAAGAAACCCATCAAAAATAAGTTCACACACTTTGTATTGGTATTCGGTTTAAATGATTTTCAGACTACCGTAGTCCATTTATGAAAATTACTTGCAAAAAGTATAGATCCTGATGAGACGGCTCGTCACGAGCCGGTTCATCTGGATCTACACTGTTTGCCTATTCCAATATACAGGTCTCTGTGGTGTTGAAAGGATTAAACTCTTGAACTCATGCTGTGTTTATTCTCCAGTCCACTGCTTCAACTCTGGTACCAACCACAGCTCAGCATGTTTTCACTGGAGAAAATGTATTTTACAGAACATATTCTTGTATTGCCAAACACTCGTTAGCTGGACTGGTAATTTCTTTTCAGACCGCTGGCTTGAAATGAGAAGTCGTGATCATAATCACCTCCATGTATCGATGGCATGCATGTGTTTTGTCAAAATGTTTTATATTACATGTACATCTTAACCCTTTGAACCCGAAAGCCCGCTATAGCGGTTTATGCAAACAGTGCAGATCCAGATGAGCCGGCTCGTAACGAGCCGTCTCGTCAGGATCTGCACTTTTTGCAAGTAATTTTCATATTTCTTAGAACAAAAACACCCCCTTTTCATAAATGGACGAATCTGAAAATCATTTTGTGACCATTGGATTGGTCGGAACATTAGCACATCACAGTCCATTCCAGTTCCTTAGGGTTGAAAGGGTTAAACCTCTGCAACAACATGTCTGATTGACTTGAAACTTTATAAATTGTTTGTTTACCGTCGTCAATATCTTCTTTTTTATGGCTCGCACTACCTTTGGTCAAGGTTGAATATATCAGTTTTGCAACATGTCAAATGCTATGGCGGGCTCGACTTGCGGGCTGTAGCTGTTTTGATTTCAGTTCTACCAACAAGCCAAGTTAGATTATGTCTTTTTCCACCACATTCATATCAAATTCAATATTTAAGTACTTGGGGATAGGTAGGAAACTCGGGAGAATCGTACTCGCAGTACTTGGCACATGAGTGGGTGGTTGGTCGGGAGCACGTGAAGGGTAAATTAACCATGGGCGGATTCAGGGGGGGGGGGGGGGGCGGACCCGGCGCGCGCCCCCCCCTATAATTCGCCCAGTAAAGATTTTTTACAAGTTACAAGGCACGTTTCATGCCAAGTGCCATGTATTCCATGCATTTTTCTGCTCCGCTCCGCTCGGTCGACTATTTTGCAATACTTGACTATATTATCGAACGAGCTTAGCTCGTTCGATAATATAGTCAAGTATTGCAAAATAGTTACGCCCCCCCGAACCCGAAATCCTGGATCCGCGCCTGTTAACGGTAAGGTTTCCTCCTTATAGGAATCACGATTTGCCTGGTTTGGCCCTCAGGTACGTTTTTATCTTTGGCTCTTTTGTTAGCTGGGAGTTGAATTGGCTTATTGCCCATTATTATGAAAATAGTAAGATTATTACTGATCCTACTGCTTTTGGGAGATTGCCAAGTTATTCTGGTGTGGCGAGGACCTGGCATCAGATCAGGATTATTCTGATTTCAGGGCTGAATATATAGTGTTTTTATTGTAAATATTCAGTTCTGATTGGGATTCCCCCCCCCCCCATTTGTACATGTACTTGAACATGTACTTGTACATGTAATATATGGGATTTAGTACTAAACCCATTGACCCGGCCTTAAATGACCTTAGCTGTTGATAGGACGTTAAACCCCAACATTCAAACAAACAAAACTTGGCACATGTCTTCCTCGAAAACAAGAAATAATGATCTAGTCTTGTGTGTCTGTTGTTTCAGGTACAATGGGACATATGGGTTTTGTGCCCTGTGTAGATTTAGATCAGCCTGTGTATCCGCACAGTCTGATCTGCATCTGCACTGTCCGTCATTCCCTCAATGAACCACCCATTATGCTTCCAACAAGCATTATAGATCGTTATCAAGCTACAGGAGTGTGCTATTTGATCAGGAGCTACACTGGTCACAAATCCCATAAGCCCTATTTTTCCAGTCACAGCCACATTTCAGGTATGTGCTATGGTTGAAGACGTTCCGGGCGTGGCGAGACTTCGTTATAAAGAGACGGGTTCACCATAACAAGATGGCACTAGCTCAGCAGCATGGTACGATCACACGAGTCCACATGTGTCCGCGTTCTTTTCAACAAAATCACATCATAAATTGCTCATTCTGTAGCCTAAAATGTTACCTGATAAATAGTATATCATGCTAGAGTCTTTTGATATCAAGTTTATCAGGCTCGGCTCAGAAACGGTAAGAATTCCTCGGCAAGCCTCGGAATTCCTACGCGTTTCCCAGCCTTGCCTGATAAACTTGATATTAAAAGACAACTAGCCTGGTATTCTCTGTATATCATTCCAGTCTATCAATGCAAGTGTTCCGGTGAAGTCATGACACCTGGCACCAGATAAGAATATTACAATTTAGATAAATAGATGAATATTGTCATTTCGATTTTGTATTTCTACTTCAGAATATTTCCATTTAAATATCACCTTGTTGTTGAATGGACATATACCACAATTCCATCAATTTGAATAGTTTTTTACTCAATGTATGTAATGTGTTAACCTTGAATAATAATCGGCAGACGCCAATTTAATTAATTAATTTATAATTGTAAGTGTTAACTATGTCGACTCGTTACAGAAAAATAATTTTGTCATTTCCCTAAAATGGAGACAAGCAATAGATCTAATGCAAATGTGAAAAAGAAATTCTGACACTGTTAGGCAAACCTGCATTGAAAGTGTCAGACGTTGTTGTTGTTATTCAGGTTCGTGTAGACTGGTGCGTAAATGCCTCGTGTCCTGGATCACCTACACAGGTGTGCGGCGGCAGAAAAGGAAGAAGATGGCCGTAGCAAACAACTTCTGTTACATGAACACTTTGAGGTTTGTTCAACAAAACCAACCATGTGAAAAATGTCCCATGTGCATTTTCTGCGCTATGTTCCATAAAAGCCTGTCATTCCGATAAAAAGATATTAAAGAAAATGTACTGTAAACACATCTAAAAAACATTAGGTCCCCCCCATTCAGAAACCATGTGATCCAATACCCTGATACATGTTTTGGACGTATTGTAATAGTCACAATCACAGCTCGCATGACTTATACAATCACAGATCACATGACCTTCACCATCACAGATCACATAACCTTCACCATCACAGATCACATGACCTTCACCATCACAGATCACATAACCTTCACCATCACAGATCACATGACCTTCACCATCACAGATCACATGACCATCACCATCAAAGGATCATCACCATCACATGACCATCACATGACCATCACAGATCACATGACCTACACCATCACAGATCACATGACCATCGCAGATCACATGACCTTCATCACATATCACATGACCTACACCATCACAGATCACATGACCATCAACATCACAGATCACATGACTTTCATCATCACATATCACATGACCTTCACCATCACAGATCACATGACCTTCACCATCACAGATTGCGTGATCTTCACCATCACAGATAACGTGACCTACACCATCACAGATAACATGACCTTCACGATCACAGATCACATGACCTACACCATCACAGATCACATGACTTACTTGCTATGTCATCAAGTGCTTGTTACCCACACCATCACATATCACATGACCTACACCATCACAGATCACATGACCTTCACCATCACAGATCACGTGATCTTCACCATCACAGATCACATGACCTTCACCATCACAGATCGCATGACTTACTTGCTATGTCACCAAGTGCTTGTTAACCACACCATCACATATCACATGACCTACACCATCACAGATCACATGACCTTCACCATCACAGATCGCATGATCTTCACCATCACAGATCACATGACCTTCACCATCACAGATCACATGACTTACATGCTATCTCATCGAGTGCTTGTTACAACCAATGCGATCCCACACCCTGGTAATACTCGATCGATTCTCTTGATTGTAAACTGAAGGTACAAATCCATCAATGAGGGTCCATGTTTGTATACCCTGCAGAGAGAGCTGGGGGCGGTGGATGGAACAGCGGGATTTGGTCCACCACAGGCAGCACATGGAGACAGTTGCGCTACAGTTCTGGGCCTACCGCATCCAGACACAGGTAAACACATTAAGATTCATTACGTCACCCATTAGAGACGGGGTACAATCATAATAGTTTGAAACTTTTGTCTCAAAAGTATATGTTGTTACCACTCATTTGAACCGTCTCGTCGAGACGGTTCAAATGAGTGGTAAAAACATATGCCTTTATGGAGAAATAAACAAAATATTCAACAACATATTGTTCCTTAGACTGAAATGGGTTAACAGTCGAGTCTTACTGCGATTCTGTACGGGTGCCTGGCGCTGGATAAGATACTGTTTTTCAGTGCTGAAAGTTTTTATTGAAACTTTTTTGCTGATTGTGTTGTTCTCCACCTATAAGTGTGCTTTCTTGTCTGTATATATATTGCCTTGCAGTTTAACAGATGTAAAACCCCAATCAATTGATGAAGTTCTAAAAAATCTATCAAAAATTTATTTCCCAATCACAGTGATATTTCAAGCCATGTTTTTGTTTCCGGCAGCACTGGCTGATATGGCTGGATCGACTATCGAGTCGGCGGTCGGCCGTCGTGAATCAGTACCGAGCAGCGCGGCACTATAGCAGCCACATCGTGAGGAAATGTTTCCAGGGCTGGTTGTTGTACTGGGCTAGGCGAAGACAGAAGACCCGCGAGAAAGGTGAGTACAGTAAACCGTACATTCCGGTGGGTATAGCACGTGAGGATCTGTAGTCAATTTCATCAAAATTGCAAAGTATACTTATCTAGCAAAGTATACTTTGAGGGAGTAATCATTTATTTTTTTCCCGAAATGCATTATTTCATATAAAACTAACGACTGCATATATTTGATGATTAAACGTATGCATAATTATTAAACTGAATTTATTACATTGTCACAGCCAAAATGGCTGTGATAATGTAATAAATTCAGTACAATAAAAATTAATAAATTTATCCTTAAATTGAAAATTTCTCCCTCAAAGTATACTTTGCTAGAAAAGTATACTTTGCAATGTTGCTGAAATTGGCTACTGGTGGTTTATTGTTTCGATTTTGCGTAATGGCGTCCCTCATAACTTGTTAGGTAATTCTTATTCTTCATAAATATGATTGTGGTTTTCTTCAATGATGACCATGTTTCAGCCATTATTACTGCATGTCTGACAATACCAAATTTAGCAGCATTCCTTCTGTAGTTAGTCTGAACATTCTGTAGAGAAAGATCACGACTTCCAAATGCGAAATACGTTTATCTGAAATTTCTCTATAGAATAATTCAATTAGTGCTGCTAAAGTTGGTATTGTGAAAATACTCAATTACTAATTCCTTATCTGGAGCCCTGTAAATGCTCTTTTGAGGAGTATTTTTCAATTTATTCATAAATTAATTAAAATTTGGATCCATGCCCAGACTAGGGTGTGTGCTTGTACAATCCTATGTCTCTCCCTGCCCAGACTACGGTGTGTGCCTGTACAATCCTATGTCTCTCCCTGTCCAGACTACGGTGTGTGCCTATACGAGCGGTCCCTGCAAGGGAAGGCGTTGCGGCAGTGGTGTGCGGCGTACCGCCTGCGCCTGGCCGAGTACGCTCACCGGGACCGTATGGAGGCCCTCGCCCGCAGCTTCGCGATGAGGCGCGCCTTCATACACTGGCAACACTGTATCCTCTTTAATTACATAGTACATGCATATCTAGTTGCGAACAGTAACTCTTGAAATCTGCTCATGTACCGTCTGTAGCAGAGTTACGATTCCATTCATAGGTTTCCTCTGCAGAATAGCAAATCAGATCTGTTCTAACTGAAAAGTTACTGTTTGCAACTAATGTATATTCATCTTATTGATCTTGCAGATTAGACTTGAAGCCAAGGTCCCATCTCTATATGTGGCTGTGAGAAATCGGGCTTATGGGTTTTGCGACCAGTGTAGAGCGAGCTCAGCCTGTGCATCCGCAATATCAATGAAGCACCCGTCGTGCTTCTAACAAGCAATATAGATTGTTATCGGGCTACAGGAGTATGTTACTTGAGATTGACTGGTCACAAATCCCATAAGCCCCATTTGTTCAGTCACATCCACATATGACCTTAACTATTGCTGAGATGTTAAACACTTTCAACTTTTTCAACACTATGAACACTTTCAGTTTTAATTAACCCTTACAATGCTGAATCATTTTTTGTCGTCTGCTGTTTATTTTTTATTTTCCGTTTTTCTCATCAAAAACATGGATTGACAGTATTTTAGAATCATTACCATTGGAAATGATTCTAATGTATAGTCAAATTATGTTTTTATTGAGAAAGAAGATAACATGTAAAACAACAGCAGACGACTTTACGTTTCCCGCATTGTAAGGGTTAATATCATTCAGTTAATAAGTAATATAGTATCCTCAACATGTATCCCTATTAAAAATTTAGTATGTGAACCATAACTATTTTATTGTTTGTCCCGCCCCTTCACATGCACATGTTTATTGAATGTAGCCCCGTCTATAAATTTGCTTTCACTTAATACTATTATGTGATTTCCAATTTGACACAGAAGCATGCATGCACACGTGGTAACAGGGTGAATTTCTTGTGAACTTCTGACAATAATGAATGCCCTCTGGTTCTAAATATAATGTTGCACTTATTGCAAACAAATAATGTTGAATTTAATTGATATTTGTGAAACCCTGGCAATATGCTATTAATTGAGATGAAAATTGTCAATATGCGGTGCTTTCATTGAGGCAAGCAGTAATGAGGATGAAGCTAACTGGAAATAACTGCCAAGACTTAGTAACAGTTGACCTTGACCTTGTGTAGACGTTGTGTTGGTGCATCAACAGCATGAGATGATAGCGGACGCAGAGAGCCATTACTGCAGGAAGCTCATGGTCAGTTCTTATTTCTGGGTATATCTTGACCCGTGTTTATATAACTTTCTGACTAAGTTATACAAATTTGTTTGTACTTAGCATCAGGTATTTGATTTGCGATAGCAAAGGGGTCGTATTGCTTTGCTCTTGATGTTCTATTCATATGAACATTTGTATGTCTGTCCGTCCATGGTCATTGGTTTTGGAATTCCAGCAAATGAGAAGTGGTATTTTATTTAAAATACAGAAATTGTTGTATTTTGAGTGTAACAATAACAGTGATTTTCTGTTATTTTCTGTTACTTGTTCTTGTGTAAAGTAATATGGCATATAAATAGCTTTCTGCAACTGATTCGTATGATCAGAAATTTTGTTAGCGTATGATGTCAACATTCTGACTGACTAGAGAAATTTGGCTTATGGGATTTGTGACTTGTCTAGTTGCGGATCTGCTATATATGTGCCAACATACGCCATTAACCTGATAAGAATACTATTTATTAGAAACAGGATGGGTGTTTCACTGACAGAAAGGTGATTAGTGTAAACCCAGGTGAGACTGCACAAATGTGCAGACTGATCTGGATCTACACTCGTCGCAAATGCCATAAGCCCCAATTCTTGTCACAATCAACAAACAATGACACAATTTCTTAACCGCTATGGTGGGTGGCAGCTGGGATCATGTAATGGGTATTAAATTTAACGATCAGGTTTTTTTCCTGACCAGAATTCCAATAGGAGACCTGGTTTGGCCCTTATATACGTCTTATGTGAGTATTACGATTCATAATCCTATTTTAGGGGAAGGGGCCATGTGACTTTGGTGTGGTATGGACCTGGCACCAGGTCAGGTTATTCTAATTTCAGGGCTGAATATATTTTTTCTCCATATAAATATTCTGTTCTCATTTTAGGATTTTCCCCCCAATGCAGCAGGTTAAAATGGGATCGAACCCGTTTGCCCGGCCTTGCATGAACTTAGCTGTTGATAGGCCGTTAAATACTAATAAACAAACAAACAAAACAAACTTAACTGCTATGAATTTCATCCATTTTTGCTGAAACAATTATGTTTTTGTTCAAAACTAGGTCTAGATCTACACTGGTCACAAATAACAAAGCCCAAATTCTTCAGTCACGATCGCAAACATCGAGACGTTTTCATATCTGCTATGAATTTCATTCATATTTCCAGAAACATTCTTGTTCTACAAGCTTGCATAGACAATAATAAAAGATCTATACTGGCCATTTATTAGTGTTGGGAATTGGCCTCCTTAGTCAATGATCGATCACGTGACATTAACCCTTTCACCCTTAAGTTACTGGAATGGATTTTTTGCCAATACCACTATACAGGGCAGTGGTGTTGAAAGGGTTGATCAACGATTCCGTGATCAATCGGTTAATCGTAACTTCACTACCATTTATATTTCCGCTCATGTTACAGACTGCAGGGGTCTCGGCATTCCGCCTGAACGTTGTACAAACTCGTATAAAGGCCATGAGACAGGAGCTGGCCGCTCAGTTCCGACACAAACAGGTATTTACACCAGGTGACTGCCGAGTCAGTCTTCTACGTGTCATAATCTTAACTTGCGGTATTATGGATGAATTCTTGATAGTTTGGTAGGTAGAGTATTGGACTTCAATATCAAAGGTGGATTCAATCCCTGCCCAGGATTTTCAATAGTGACCCTATGGGGCATTATGAACTATGATTTTGACTCTGGGAATTTGCCGCAGAGTGGTCAAACTTTCCATATAAACATACTAAATTTGTATATTGAACTTAAATTTTGTCTTGATCTGCTGTTTTGACCCTTGAATTCTGGAGGCTATTGCAAACTCTGCCTGCCCCAGGCTGTACAAAATAGTTTCATAGTATATGTATTTCCATCCCACTGGTCCTTCGGGTGAGTCTTGAAACAGAGGCCTCATCTCTATGACCTTAGCTGTTGATATTAAACCCTTTCACTATAACATTTAATAGCCTTTTATGGATATAAAACTATTGTGAAAAGGAACAACAATGAATCTGAGAGGTTGGGAGGCTTTGCAAAGACGGCTAATGAAGACATCATTACAGGGATTTGTAACATTATCGTGTTCCTACTGTGATAAACACATGCGGCCAAGTGGTTTTTGTCTCGCCCGCGAAAGCGGTAAGCGAGACATAGGTTTTGCTTTTCCGGGTCGGCGGCGTCGTCGGCGGCGTCGTCGGCGTCGTCGGCGGCGGCGGCGTCGGCGGCGACGTCAGCATTCAATGTTAAGTTTTCGTGTTAGTCATTACTTCAACACCTTATCAGCTACAGTCATCAAACTTTATACATACCTTTACTATGATATGTATAACTCGATACGAGTTTAAGCATTCAGTAAACTTCACTCTACGATACCTCATGTTCACAACAGAAAATATTGTTACAATAATGTACATACCGTACTAAGCAAACACAGTTGGCGCTTTTTCCGTCGTCATTCGCGTCGTCATCTTCCGCGTCTGCGTCGTCGTCCGTGTCGTCCGGTTTTTTTTGTAAGGCAAATCCGTTAAAGTTAGTGTTTTTTTCACAATATCTCTTTAACCCCTTGCCAGACTTTGATAATATTTCACATCAATGTTTATCTAGGGATGATGCTTCATTACGCACACCCCCACATCCAAATTCTCAAGGTCAAGGTCATTTATTTTTTACTTGTAATGTTCACCGGTTTTGTAACAGGAATGCGTTAAAGTTATTGTTTTTTCACAATATCTCTTTAACCCCTTGCCAGACTTTGATAATATTTCACATCAATGTTTGTCATGTGATGATGCTCCATTACGCATACCCCCCACATCCAAATTCTGAAGGTCAAGGTCATTTATTTAGTTTTAATGTTCACCGGTTTTGTAACAGAAATGCGTTAAAGTTATTGTTTTTCCACAATATCTCTTTAACCCCTTGCCAGACTTTGATAATATTTCACATCAATGTTTGTCTATGGATGATGCTTCATTACGCACACCCCCACATCCAAATTCTCAAGGTCAAGGTCATTTATTTACTTGTAATGTTCACGGTCAAATGCCTCGGCAAGCGCGACACCGCTTCCGTGGCGGAATTCTTGTTATTTACTATCCAACATTTACATTTATAATGCATTGAAAAGGCTACCAGCAAACTAATAAATCAGTTAGTGAGTTAATGATCAAATCAACGAGCATATCACCTAACCAACCTTTCCGTGTTTCCAGTTGGAGCGATGGGTGTGGAATCACTGGCTGGATCGCTGTGAGAACAACGATGAACTCCGCATTGTTTCCCAGACACGTCGTGCCATCAAACTTTACCAGTAAGCCTCACAAGATTGGCCTTATTGGGATTTTTTCCACTGCTGTGAATGTCAATTATTAACCCTTAGACTACTCACAACAATTGTCGTTTGCTGTTGCTTTTATATCTTTATATCCTTATTTCTCAATAAAAACATGGTTTGACAGCACTTCAGAATCATTTCCAATGGAAATGATTCTGAAGTGCTGTCAAAGCATGTTGTAAATTATTCTAAAATGCTGTCAAAGCATGTTTTTGATGATAAAAATGGAAAATAGAAAATAAACAGCAGATGACAAAAAAATAAGATAGCGGTCTAAGGGTTAAAACCCAACAGTCATATATTATATAAATACTGCCCTTTGTTGAGGGGAATATTGTGAATTATCTCCCTGAGGAAGCAATATTTTCCGAGGCAATAGCAGAGGGTGATATTGCTTTCAAGGGAAGATAATCCACAATATTCCCCTCAACAAAGGACTGTATTAAATTTAATTCGGGCCCCGCCGAGGTTCGGCAGTTCCCTATAGGTTTCGCCCTGTTTGTGTCCGTCTGTCTGTCTGTTTATTTTTTTGCGTCGACAGACCACATTTACTAGTTTGTTGGTTTAACGTGATGTTGCTTTGTTTCTCCTTGTTCATTCCAATGTAAACCTTGATGCCAAACGGACAAATTCCACAAATTCTGATGCTGATATTTCCACAGAAGTAATGGTAGTTCTAAGGGAAGTTATTCATGGTTTCCCAAGTTTGGTAACCTATTTATAAGGCTATATACATGTAATACGTTAATAACTGTGATTATCACATGAAAACCTTGTTATGACGTGTTCCAACACATTTCATAAATGTGATATGACACACATGTAATAACACCTGCAGCGAATTTGATTGGCTGGCCGCATCACCCTAATTACATATTTGTATAATGCGCCAACATTATGTTAGAAAATAAGAAAAATATGCTATATTTGTGGTCTGTTTATTGATTTCTGAAGCATGCTAAAGGTACCATATTTTTTTTGGCTTTTTGATACTAGCTACTTCTGATTTCAATTGGGTTTTTGGCAATTTTAATTGGGTATTTAAGCAAATACGCAGCTTATCTGGAGCCCTGTATTTCTAATATATTTGTTGCTAGTATTAAAACTTTTCTCCGTGGAGTTTTTCAACTAGAGGGGAGAATAGTCAATGGCATCTTCTCACTGAAACGTATTAGATATCTTCAAAGCATAAATTGTGCTAGACTCGTTTCATTAATCTAATATCAAATGGAAACTCGTTTGAGATCCTCTATTTATCACATGAAAACCTTGTTATGACGTGTGGTAACCCATTTCATAAATGCTATATGTCACATATTGAATAACACCTGCAGCAAATTTGATTGGCTGGCCGCATCACCATAATTACTTATTCATATTTTATGCTAACATTAAACCAAACGAGCAAAACAGAATCACAAACTAATTTCCATTTCATAAGAGATTTATGAAACTCATCAACAATGTTATGCACCACGACAGAGGCTCGTTTCATAAATCTCTTATCAATGTATGCTCTGTATCTGTCTTACAGGACGACGCTGTTGCGTAAGAGTTTGGCCCAGCTACAGCAATACTGTTTCTGGAGGCAACACCGCAAGGTACTTACTCTCAATTGTTACTTAACCCGTTCAACATCCCAGGCCTGTATAGTGGTATTGGCAAAACGTGTCGATCCGGATGAGCCGGCTTGTGACGAGCCGTCTCATCAGGATCTGCACTTTTTGCTAGTAATTTTCATATTTTTAGAACAAAAACACCCCATTTTCATTAAAATCATTTTGTGATTGGTTGCAACATTAACATATCAAAATCCATTCCAATTACTTAGGGGTGAAAGGGTTAATATTTTCATTTTTTTTAAGCACAGTGGCGGTTACAGAGTAATCGTTTGCCATCACCTTTGTGACAATTACCAGATGTGATAGCATGTCGTTTCGGACACGTAAAACTTCAAATACACGAGTCTTTTCTTTAGTAGAGTGTTGGTGTCATCCATAGCTTTCCCCTGCAGAGTGGCGAATCAGATCTGTTAATTACTGACACATTGTCTATATTTTTGTAAAGGAAATAAATGTCTATGTTATGAAACTAGCAAATTTCATGAATTATGTGTAAATTTGTCACCCTGCAAGTGAAGGCTATGTATGGCACCATAACTGCTATGAACAGTACAGGATTAATTTACTGTACACTTAACCATTATTATAACGCAAGCATACTATTAAAGTGTGTCAAGGGGTATATAGTTTTCGTTTTTTTTTGTCCGTCTTTTCATACGTCTGTCTGTTATTTGCGTTGAAGTATTTGGGTACCAATTATCTCTGCAACCAGTCGGATTGACTTGAAATTTCCTATACTTATTTATCATCATCCATATTTTCATTCTATAGCTGAACCATGCAGCTTGCAGGCCCAAGGTCAAGGCCAAATGACTTGAGAAAATATTTGGTGGTCGGGCTAGGTGGCAGCCGGGGGTATTTGTGAGCTCCTGCTCACTCGCTATAGTTATCACAATGGTTACAAACATTGGAAAGTAGAATCAAAGGATATTATTACCCAACTCCTATATAAGTTGATATTCCATAGTTTTGACTAATTCCCTGGGTTTTGACGTGCCTGGGCAATAGTTCCGCGTGCCCAGTCAATAGTTCCGCATGTCGGTGGGTGAAACTATTTCAACCTTGATAATCATGACGTCATGACTTTTGTCGAAGATTACATCATAAAATGCAACGTAATTTGATCGGTCAGTCGACGTGCCCCATGGCAAATTTACGTGTTGTGGACGACCCGATGCACTATTGCCCTCGGCCTTCGGCCTAGAGCAATAGTTCCTCGGGTCATCCACAACACCTCGGGGTAATAGTTTTGACTGTTTCCTGAAAGGCCATGAAATAACTGTATAACTTTCAAACTGACTAGCTTTAACACTTCTGATATGTACCTGTTTATGATGGGAATGTTTGTACAGCTCGTGTAATTACAAGCATTCTGCAGTAATATAGTATGTTGAACGATATTTCATAAACCACGATCATTGTGAAATCTAAAATGGATGCCACTTAGTTGAATGCAGCCATTAATTCCTTGTTAAAGGACTTGGGCCGAAATGTTAGAAGAGTCTGTTCGTGTTTTATGAAGTAAGATTCAACATGTATTGTTACATGACTGCCGTTGTCTGACAGCGCTCACAGTCATGCTCAAACGTTTAGCTCGTGCTATAGTTGGTTGTAGACAATGCTCATTCCGGGGCCAAGCCAACACCTACGTAATGCATGTGTCTCATGATGTTACTAGAACGCGCCATTACATCACTAGACCAGACCAGTTCACAACGGTCACACTGTTTCACTCCATTGTATCCGTGTGTAAACGAGTAACCACAATAATCATACATGCGGTCAAATACTTTCCTTATTCATCATTTGCTATGCCAAGTAATCACATTAAAATACCATTGAAACTGTATGTATTGATGAAAATGTAATCCAAAGTTTGAGATTGTCCGCCACTTTGAAACTGATGCAGAGGATGGGGCACCTGCATCATGTGACGTATACTGCGGCCGCGGAGTATGTATCATAAATCAGCTGTTTGAAAGTACCGAAATACTGCACATGCTCAAATTACATGATATTTCCGACGGAAATGTAACAATACTATTCGACCATGTACAGTAATGGGTGAACGTTTGCCGTGGTACCCGGAAGCTGTTTGAACCTGCGGTCTACGGCCTTGGGGTTCAAACAGTTCCCTTGTGCCACAGCAAACGTTTACCCACGGCTGAACATTGTCGTACCTTGTAATTACAGACCCAGTACGCCCGGGCGGACGCCCACTACTACATACACACTGTGCCCGAGTACCTGTTCAGGATGAGGATATTTGTACAGCTTATGAAGAACAATTGTGAGAACCGAGAGAATGGGATCACATTCCGGAGGTAAGCAAGACAAATGAGACACGCCATGTGATTTTGTACCTTCGAACATCTACGTAATTTCATGAAATACGTTTACAAAATTTACAATATTTTCCATAAATGGCATCAAAAGTTGACAAATATTTGGACGTCTACGTAATTTCATGAAATACGTTTACAAAATTTTCCGTAAATGGTGTCAAAATTTGACAAAATATTCAGAGTACATACAGAATTGTAGATTTTGTAAACTTTTTTCTTGAAATTACGCAGGTACAAAATCACACGGTGTGTCTCAAATAGACTCATGTACTTGATTACGCCATATGGTCCAATAGCCACAAAATGATTGCCTATTCGGCCAGTGAAGAACCAGATCAGCCTGCACTTTCGTGTTCGCTATTCGGTCAGCGAACATTGTGAATCCAGCGAATGAAATAGTTAGTGACCAATCTGTATTGAACAGTTTTATGAAGATCTTCACTGATCTGAAATTTAATAAAAACCCATTTTAGCATCTTTAAGTATAGTCACCGATAGGGGATATAGCGTTAGTTCATGTACATATGTGCATACGTGTATGTACATTAGTAACCTTCTTAACCTTTTCACCCCTAAGTAACTGGAATTAATTTTGATATGTTAATTTTGTAACCAATCCGATTGTCACAAAATGATTTTAAGACTAGTCCAAAAGGGGCGTTTTTGTTCTCAAAAATATGATAATTGCTTGAAAAAACTGCAGATCTGATGAGACGGCTCATCATGAGCTGGCTCATCTGGATCTACAGTTTGCCAATACCACTATACAGGTCTGTAGTGTTGAAAGGGTTAATAGCTTATGAACTACTTCATTGATTTTAATAATATTTGGCTACCATGTGTGTCTAGGCATGATACTTTGTTTCGCATACACTCCACATCTGAAAGCCCTAGGTCAAGGTCATTGAGGACTTGCGTTCACCTTGTTTGCAACTCAAACACGTTATTAAAGTTTGATATTGTTTTCTCCAGAACTGCTTAACCCTTTCAACACCACATGCCTGTATAGTGGTATTGACAAAAAAGTGTAGACCCAGTTGAGCCGGCTGGTGACGAGCCGTCTCCTCAGGATCTGCACTTTTTGAAAGTAATTTTCATATTTTTTAGAAAAGAAATACCCTCTTTTCATGAATTGACTAGTCTGAAAATCATTTTGTTACAATTGAATTGTTTGAAAAATTCACATATCAAAATACATTCCAGTTACTTAGGGGGGACACTGTTAATCCCTTCACTGACACCAGCATGTATTCCGTGTTTTCTACAGAGAGAACCTCCAAGCCAGATTCTTCTACGCCTGGTACAGCGAGTTTCAGTTGAGCAAGGAATACCGGATGAATGAGCGAATGGTAATTGTGCATATATGTGGCTGTGACTGGAGAAATGGCACTATGGCATTTATGACCTGTGTAACTCCTAATCAGTTAGCACACTCCTGTAGTGATCTATATTGCTTGTTAGAAGCATGACGGGTGTTTCGCTGACTATATGGCGAACAGTGCAGATCCTGATCAGACTGCGCGGATGCGCAGGCTGATCTGGATCTACACTGGTTGCATAACCCATAAGCCCCATTTCTCCAGTCACAACCACATATGTGTCTTATCATGCTGAAAAATATCAGGCCCGTGCTTATCAAAATTTCTGAGTACAAACTCCATTCTGATGCATTAAAGTTTAATTGGTTGAGTCTGGGCTGTGCTCAGTCTCGGCCAGTCAAACTCTGTGATTTCGAGTATGAATTTGGAGACCTGGTGTGGGTCTACACTGGTCACAAAGGTGATTCACTGGGATTTGTCTGATGTTCAATCAATCAAGTATTTCCATCACACTGGTCTTTTGGATGAGACTTGAAACCAAGATCCCATCTCTATATACGGCCTTAGCTAACACTTTCACCTTTGTTCAATCAACCAGTTACTATGTCCATTCTTCAGAGAAATAGATATCTCCATGAAAACCAAAAACCTCCGCTAAACGCTTCTTATCAAATGAAATCCTTGTTATGCCGTGTTTTAACCAATTTCATAAATGTGTTATGACACAACGTGTAATAACACATGGAGCGCACTTTATTGCTGGCAGCATCAGCCTAATTACATGTTTGTATTATGCGCCAACATTATGTCAAATGAATAAACTAGAGATGTTCCAAATGATGTCCGTAATGGCGCCACAAAACAATGATGTTTTGACTTTGACGTCGTCATATTTTGAAAGTCATTAGAAGCGTCCGTAACTCACTAAAATGACTGCAATTGTCAGAATGAGCTCCCGTTTGGTAGTATGACATGTTTACAAAGAACAAGAACCTGTTATATGGCATATTTATAATAATTTTATTTCAAGGATTAAAACTATTTTTCACCATGGAGATTTCAGCTAGATGCAAAAATAGTCAATGGTGTCTGTTCACTGAAACGTATTGGATATCTCCAGTTTTCAGTAGCCTATTTCATCAACATTGCAAAGTATACTTATCTAGCAAAGTATACTTTGAGGGAGAAATTTTCAATTTAAGGATAAATTTATTAATTATTATTATACTGAATTTATTACATTATCACAGCCATTTTGGCTGTGATTATGTAATACATTCAGTATAATAATTCTGCATGCTTTTAATCATCAAATATATGCAGTGGTTAGTTCTATATGAAATAATGCATTTTGGGAATAATAAATGATTACTCCCTCAAAGTATACTTTGCTAGATAAGTATACTTTGCAATGTTGATGAAATCGGCTACTGATCTTTGGAGACTGACGTCATGTGATAAACAGTATCTCAAACTCGTTCCCTTTGACATGAGATTTAGGAAATTCGTCTGCAAGAGGTTCGATGCATAAATTGCGGCCGACTCGTTTAATAAATCTCATATCGAGTGGAAACTCGTTTGAGATCCTCTATTTATTAGAGAAATATCACTAAGTAGAGTGTAGTTTTTAATTTCTCTGACTTTCTGTCAGTTTCTAAACATGCTTAGAGAACTTGTAACCATTTTACCATTCCTACTATGTATTTTTGACTTGTGTTCTACACCACAAGATGAGTTGGTTCATATTGTGTTCCTGCTATATGCCTCTGATGTGAATTATAGAAACGTTTTACAATTTGACCGATGCGTTAATTTAACCCTTAGACCGCTACTCACAACAATTGTCGTCTGCTGTTGCTTTTATATCTTGCCTTATTTCTCAATAAAAACATGATTTGACAGCATTTCAGAATCATTTCCAATGGAAATGATTCTGAAGTGCTGTCAAAGCATGTTGTAAATTATTCTAATGTGCTGTCAAAGCATGTTGTTGATAATAAAAATGGAAAATAGAAAATAAACAGCAGACGACAAAAACAATAAGATAGCTGTCTAAGGGTTAATCATGAATCTGACCATACCAGGCCATTCTACATCATGAGGGGAACTCCCTGCGAAGCTATTTCCGTCACTGGAGGTTGGAGATGACACTTGCACTGCGGGAAAAAGACAATGAGGTTTGTGTATTATTGTTTTGGCGAATAGAGTTTGCTGTCTGTATAGATGGGGTGTTGAGCATGATAAACTTGATATAAAAAGACACTAGCATTGTATTTATGAAGTAATGTTTTCTGCTGTGTTTTATTATTCTGCACAGTCTGATCAGGATCTGCGCTGATCATTGAGTCGGTGAAATACCTGTGATGCTTCTAACAAACAATATATATCCTTATCAGGCACCTGGAGTGTGCTAGCAGATCAGGAGCAAAACTGGCCATAAATTATATAATCCGCATTTCTACAATCGCAACCATATGTATTAGTATGTACCGTAATAACACTATATATTCGGACACCATTTATTGTGGTAAACATAAATATATGCTTTCCCAGAACAAAGAGTGTCCCATTGTTTAGGTTGTATGGTTGTATTGGTTTATCACAATAACAATGTATTTTGATACAATTGGTTTTAGATTGACCCCTATTGATAGGGATTTTCCAAAACAAATGGTGTTCAAATATTTAGGGTTATTACGGTACTCAAATAGTTTTATAACCATGTGCCCTTGATCCTTTGTTAACTCCAGAATTTAATCGCAAACATAATTGGTGCTAGTAAGATGGATACTCTTGTGCTATACTGTTCATAAATATTGTAAAGCCCTTGTGAGCCGGGCGCGGGCCATATACTACTGTGTGTTGTATTTACAGGAGGTGGCCATCCAACACTACTGCTTGAGCCTACGTCGATCACACCTCCGCGCCTGGAAGGCCTACGTAGACCATTTGAGACAGAGGTTTGTAGCAATATCCCTATACAGTCAAACCTCTCTAAACTGGACACCCTGGGAGCTCCCCAGTACAGTGTGGGAGCTCCCCAGTACAGTGTGGGAGCTCCCCAGTACAGTGTGGGAGCTCCCCAGTACAGTGTGGGAGCTCCCCAGTACAGTGTGGGAGCTCCCCAGTACAGTGTGGGAGCTCCCCAGTACAGTGTGGGAGCTCCCCAGTACAGTGTGGGAGCTCCCCAGGGTGTCCGGCTTAAAGAGGTTTCACTGTAAATCAGTCATTTGATCATTCTGAGCCATGGTTGTGTGCTATGTGACCACAAACAGACATTATCCCCTAAGATAAATGACCAAGAAACTCATCAAAAATAAGGTCACATATGTTTTCTTGGTGTCCAGTTTAGAGAGGTTTTGTTGTAAATGAGGCATTGGATCAGTCTGATCCATAGTTGTGTGCTATGCGATCATGAACAGACATTATAACCTGAGATAAATTACCAAGAAACCCATCAAAAATAAGATCACAGATGTTTACTTGGTGTCTTGTTTAGAGAGGTTGCACTGTACTACTTATACACTCACTGCTGTTTACTTGGTGTCTTGTTTAGAGAGTTCCAGCTAGTACTTATTACACTTCACTGCTGGTTTACTTGTCTTTTTTGTAGAGAGTCTCTTCTCTACTATTACAACACTGCTGTTTACTTGGTGTCCTTGTTTAGAGAGGTTCACTTATACTTATACGTGTTTCTTGGTGTCTTGTTTAGAGAGGTTCCACTGTACTACTTATACACTCACTGCTGTTTACTTGGTGTCTTGTTTAGAGAGGTTCCACTGTATTACTTATACACTCACTGCTGTTTACTTGGTGTCTTGTTTAGAGAGGTTCCACTGTATTACTTATACACTCACTGCTGTTTACTTGGTGTCTTGTTTGTGAGGTTATGTTACTACTATACAATCACTGCTGTTTTACTTGGTGTTTGTTTAGAGAATGGTTCCACTGTTTTACGGTATAACTCAATTGCTGTTTACTTGGTGTCTTGTTTATTGTGAGGTTGCACTGTACTACTTAATTACACTCACTGCTGTTTACTTGGTGCTTGTTTTATTAGAGTGGTTTCACTGTACTACTTATACACTCATGCTGTTTACTTGGTGTCTTGTTTAGAGAGGTTCCACTGTATTACTTATACACTCACTGCTGTTTACTTGGTGTCTTGTTTAGAGAGGTTGCACTGTACTACTTATACACTCACTGCTGTTTACTTGGTGTCTTGTTTAGAGAGGTTGCACTGTACTACTTATACACTCACTGCTGTTTACTTGGTGTCTTGTTTAGAGAGGTTCCACTGTACTACTTATACACTCACTGCTGTTTACTTGGTGTCTTGTTTAGAGAGGTTCCACTGCTGTTTACTTACTATACACTCACTGCTGTTTACTTGGTGTCTTGTTTAGAGAGGTTGCACTGTACTACTTATACACTCACTGCTGTTTACTTGGTGTCTTGTTTAGAGAGGTTCCACTGTACTATTATACACTCACTGTGAGGTTTATTGGTGCTTGTTTAGAGAGGTTCCACTGTACTACTTATACACTCACTGCTGTTTACTTGGTGTCTTGTTTAGAGAGGTTGCACTGTACTACTTATACACTCACTGCTGTTTACTTGGTGTCTTGTTTAGAGAGGTTCCACTGTACTACTTATACACTCACTGCTGTTTCACTACACTTCAAGCAACAAAAACTGGTTGGGAGTGTTTATGCATGAACAAGTTTTACAACTCTCCGAGATTTGCGTTAAAAGTTTTGGCTTCCTGGTATTTCTGGTATTGCAAGTCGGATTGGCTTGAAACTTCATATGTGTTTTTTGTCTCACCCGCAAAGCGGAAAGCGTTACATAGGTTTTGCTTTTCCGGAGTCGTCGGCGGCATCGGCGGCGGCGTCATCGGCGGCGGCGTTATCGGCGGCGGCGGCATCATCATTCAATGTTAAGTTTTCGTGTTACGGTCATTACTTCAACACCTTATCAGCTAGTCATCAAACTTTATACATACTATGATATGTACATGAATATTGGACTATTAAACAAATTTTGGCGGGCCCCAGGGTCTCCAGGGTCAAGGTCAAACTCTATTTGTTAATACTTTCAATGTTAAGTTTTCGTGTTACAATCATTACTTCAACACCTTATCAGCTACAGTCATCAAACTGTATACATACGTTTACTATGATATGTATTGAATATAGGACTATTAAAAAAAAATTGGCGGGCCCCAGGGTCTTCAGGGTGAAGGTCAAACTCTATTTGTTAATACATTCGATGTAAAGTTTTCGTGTTACGGTCATTACTTCAACACCTTGTCAGCTACAGTCATCAAACTTTATACATACCTTTACTATGATATGTACATGAATGTAGGACTATTAAACAAAATTTGGCGGGCCCCAGGGTCTCCAGGGTCAAGGTCAAACTATATTTGTTAATACTTTCAATGTTAAGTTTTCGTGTTACGATCATTACTTCAACACCTTATCAGCTACAGTCATCAAACATTATACATACCTTTACTATGATATGTAGATGAATATAAGACTATTAATATTTTTTCTTGGGCCCCAGGGTCAAGGTCGAGGCGGAACAAGGCGAGACATTTGATTCCGCGGAATTCTTGTGTTATCCTCCATATTTTCATTCTATAGCCCACCCATGATGCCTCTGTGCTCAAGGTCAAGGTTAAATAACATTTTGAGGGGTACATACATCCATATTACTGATTTCTCGTGAGTGACATTCCTCAGTGATCGCTTTGTACAATCCTGTTGGCCGTTTCACTAAATTTTGTACGACAAAAATGTTTGTACGGAGATTTCTATATACATGTGTTCACTTCATACATTTCCGTTGTTCCGTAATGCTACCATTTACCACCTACGTGTAAATCTGAAGAAATCCACCAAAGATTTCCCAAAATAGGCTGCCAATGCAAACTTGTGCATTTTAGTTTTGCACTTACAAACTTCTTAGTCGCACAAAGTTTACTGAAACAGGCCCCTGATGAACAGAGTGTCTGACGTGAGGTTGTATATTTACACGTGAGGTTGTATATTTACATGTGAGGTTGTATATTTACACGTGAGGTTGTATATTTACACGTACACGTGAGGTTGTATATTTACACGTGAGGTTGTATATTTACACGTGAGGTTGTATATTTACAGACAGTGTGATGAGATCAAGGCATCGAGGCACTATTGTGCCAGGAACATGGAGGTCTGTCTTCTCGCATGGAGAATGGTGAGTCCGGGTTCCAGTAGTTGGGGCCACTGGTCTGTGCATATTTTACAATGGGGCCACCCCTGACTCAAACTGAGCCATCACAAAAATATGGTTCTGTTTGCCGGAAAATTATCTATATTGTTATAATTCTTACATGTAAACCTCATCTATGCCAGATTTTTATAATACAATGAAAATGCATTGTAAAGTTTTTGAATAATAAATCCAGCTATAAATCATATTCTCATTCTGCTGTCCTGTGAGATTTCCCTGACAGGTATTAAACTCAGGTGGCCCATTGGATTCATAATTCTGGGCCATTTCTACAAATTATGGGCATTTGTGGCCCCTCGTTATTTATTCTTGGGGCCATTTATGACCCCTCCTAGAATGGACAGTGTGAGTTGTAGTCACGATTGTCCGTATTGGTAGAGGAAACAAAGGCTCAAAATGGCTTATTTAAGCAGGGATATCATATTCCAATATGTTCAGCAAAAGTTAACCCTTTGAACACTGCAGACCTGTATAGGGGTGTTGGCAAACAGTGTAGATCTAGATGAGCTGGCTCGTGACCGTGACGAGCCGTCTCATCAGCATCTGCACTTTTTGCAAGTAATTTTCCTATTTTTGAGAATAAAAACGCCGCCTTTTCATAAACGGACTAGTCTGATAATCATGTTGTGATGATTGGATTGGTTGTGAAATTAACATATAAAAATCCATTCCAGTTACTTAGGGACAATGCTGAATTAAATTTTGTCATCTGCTGTTGATTTTTTATGTTCCTTTTTTTCTAAATAAAAACATGGTTTGACAACACTTTAGAATCATTTCCATTGGAAATGATTCTAAAGTGCTGTCAAACCATGTTTTTATTGAGGAAGAAGGCAAAATATAAAGCAACAGCAGATGTCAATGTTTGTGTTCAGCATTCTAAGAGGTAAAAGTTCTCAGACTACCGGTTTAAATTGGGATATATATCATTGCTTGTGATACCGGATGGAAACTGTACAATGCCCAATATTTCCTTTACTATATAGGTTTTCTGAGAAATGTCCAATAGATTCAACATGTATTGTTACATGACTGCCGTTGTCTGACGGCACTCACAGCCATGCTCGAACGTTTAGCTCGTGCTATAGTTGGTTGTAGACAATGCTCATGGGTTTTCCGACCAGTGTAGCTCGTGATCAAATAGCACACTCCTGTAGCCTGATAATGATCTATATTGCTTGTTAGAAGCACGACAGGCATTTCATTGACGGATTGGCGAACAGTGCAGATCCTGATCAGACTGTGCGGATGCACAGGCTGATCTGGATCTACACTGGTCGCAAAACCCATAAGCCTCATTTCTCCAATCACAGCCACATAATCTGGGGTAGTAAAGCTCATGGTGTCGGAATATATACGTTTATTATACCCCCATGCGGTAGCAAGGGGGGCATATTGCCTTGCGCTTGATGTTCCGTACGTCCGTCCGTACGTCTGTCCGTGTACATTTACGTCGAAAAGTCAAAAAGTTTGTAAGAGTCTTTCCAGTTAGAGTCCTGGGGCCCGTTTCACTAAACTTTGTACGACTAAAATGTTCGTAAGTGCAAATTTAGAATCGTCTGGAAATTTGAAGAATTGATGGATTTACACTTATTGAGCATAGGCAGCCTATGCTCAATAAATATAAATCCAATAATTGTTTAATACAAGAAAACATTGTTAATGTGAAGTTTAGTGAAACGGTCCTCAGTATGCCACTGGGGCATATCCATGTTTTACAAACACAATGTCTACTGTCTGTTCCACGTTTTCCTGCCGACGAACTTTTGGCTATTAAACACATTAAACCTAAAAAATATTTAAAAGTAAGTACTTTTTCATCAATAACAAAAAAGTCACCCTCCCCAAAACATTTTGTTTGATGAAATTCCATCAGATATTGATTTTATTGCGAAAAAACGATTTTCATATTGGAATTTAACATGGGTAGTCAATTTGCAAAATTTTGGAAATTGACTCCGAACCCTGGCGAGATAGCTTGAAAATGACGCAATTAAGAAAATAAAAGTTAGATTTTGAAAATCACTCCACAAATAAAAAAAATATTTAAAAAAAATCTGTTTTAGCCCCCATGTAAAAATCGTTTTTTCGCAATAAAATCAATATTTGATGGAATTTCATAAAATAATTTTTTTTGGAGAGGGTGACTTATTTCTTATTGATAAAAAAGTACTTACTTTTAAATATTTTTTAGATTTAACGTGTTTAACAGCCAAAAGTTTGTCGGCAGCAAAACGTGGAACAGACAGTAGTTACTATTTATATTTATAAGACAAGGCTATACCCAGGATTAGTAAAGCAATCGTCCCCATTGTTTTACAGTACACGAGAGAGAGGAAGAGAAAATGTGAGAAGACCAACAAGGCAAGGGAACACTACAGTACGAAGGTGAAGAGGCGAATGTTGGCAATGTGGCTGCACTACGTCGACATACAGAGGCTGATCAAACAGCGTGCCGAGGTGAAATATGGTGTCAAGTGTCAGCAGGTGCTAAGGTGAGATTTGCCGTTGTAATTGTGGCTTTGTGTGGAGAATAGGCTTATTACTGCTGTGGTTAGAGAATTGGGTTTTTTGGTGATCATCCTCCAGCAGTTTGATAGGGGTATAAACTGTTCATTTGGATCGTCGGTCGGCTGGCTCACTGACTATATAGCGAACTATGCAGACCCTGATGAGACTTTGTGACAGCGCAGGCTGATCTGAGTTTTCAATGGTCGCATTGTCCATAAGCAGCACAAGGCATACCAAAGGCCGAGGCAAATAGTGCATAATTTTGTCAACCTTTTGACGCCATTTAAGGAAAATAATGTAAGTTTTGTAAATGTAGGTTGTTTTCTATGCCTCTGCACCTCAGTGTGGCTACGGCTCAATAGCCTATTTCACCAACATTGCAAAGTATACTTATCTAGCAAAGTATACTTTGAGGGAGACATTTTCAATTTAAGGATAAATTTATTAATTTTTATTACAGTGGAACCCCTCCAAACCGGACCCCCTATATACCGGAATTCGCGCTATACCGAACATACGACCACGTCCCGAATATTCTGCTATATAAACACATTAGTTTCTACCCCTCTATTTCGGAACCCCTCTACTCCGTAATCCGGACGCCATTTCAAGTCCCAAAACCATATTTCAGCGTTAAAATAACCCCGGAAAACCGGAAACACTGTCACCTGTCAGGATGTCATCCAAGAAATACACCGAGCCCAATTTCAATGTTGTTGTTTGAAGCGGGTGTCAAAATCACACCGTGTTTACAATAGACTGGTTCCCGGTAGTATTGTTCAGCTCTGGTTCCCAATATGCGGAGCCATGAGAATGAGACGATTCTAACGGACTCCCAACTTGACATTTGTGTGGAAGAAATAACAAAATTGATCAAATTACGCACATTAACTTGCGCTCTGTACAAGCGCTATACATGCGTGTAATGCGCTAAGCGTCGTGTTTTTTTAACGTCATAAGCGGCATTACAAAGTTAAGAATATATTCAATACATGCGACCTAAATATGAGACATGTTTGCTGTTTTACAAGCTCATTACAATAGCATGGTTCACAATTTAATTATACGCGTACGTAACAATTACGGAAATAAAATAATCGGCACATTATTTGTGAACCCACCGACCGATTAATTGAGATAATCTGATAATTACTTAACGAGGCTGTAAACTCGTGACTGTAGCCTGTGGGCTATTGTAGCAGCTCGCGGTAACTACACAGCACACGCGAAATGTGTCATATGCTCTTTGCGACCAGTGTAGACCGTAGACTCTGATTACATTGCGAAGCTGCACTATTTGCTATACCCCTTGCGAATCTGCACTATTTGCAATGTCAATAAAAAAAACACATTCTGGTCTTAAAAGAGCGCTCCAGCTGATCGAGAAAGTTCCACAGTGGCACAAAATACATAGGGGCCTTTATCGCATGTCATCTGCACTCTGTTGATTGGGAATTACACATGTCATTACATTTCTTATTTCTCCATACAAATGGCAAGTTGGGAGTGCTGTAGACTCGTCTCCAATGTCATCCAATGAACAATTCATCATATCAATTCTCAGAATAAAAAGAAACTTGACATATTTATTGAAAAAATGTGTACATATGCTTTCAATATGGTAATAATGGTATATACTATACAAATCCAAGAGTTAAAGATGGAAAACATACATTTCCTTAATTGGAAATAGAAAACCCCTCTAAACCGAAAACCCCTATAAACCGAACTTTTCAGTCTGTCCCCAGGGTGTTCGGTTTAGAGGGGTTCCACTGTATACTGAATTTATTACATTATCACAGCCATTTTGCATTCTGGCTGTGATAATGTAATAAATTCAGTATAATAATTCTGCATACTTTTAATCATCAAATATGTGCAGTGGCTAGTTCTATATGAAATAATGCATTTCAGGAAAAATAAATGATTACTCCCTGAAAGTATACTTTGCTAGATAAGTATACTTTGCAATGTTGATGAAATCGGCTACAGATAAGCTCCATTTATCCAGTATTACGGTAGTTGCATATATTCTCATTTGTGGCCGTGACTAGAGAAATGGAGTTCTGGGATTTGTGACCTGTGTAGCTCCTGATAAAATAGCACACTCATGTAGCCTGATCATCTATATTGCTTGTTAGAAGCATGGCGGGTGTGTCAATGATGGAATGACGAACAGTGTAGATCCTGATCAGCCTGTGCGGATGCACAGGCTGATCAGGATCTACACTGGTCGCAAAATCCATAAGCTTCATTACTCCAGTCACAGCCACATTTATAATGAGCATAGCTCCAAATCAGTTTTTACATCAATCATTCTTCAGTACGACTTTTCTTGCTCCATTACACATCCGCCTATGGTGTGTTCTAGGAAAGCTTTCCACATGTGGAGAGAGAATGTGGCAGCCCAGATCGTGGAACGACACACGGACAGACGCGCGGACATACACCACGCCCACCATATAATGTCCAAGGTAACCCCGGATCTGTGAGAGCTGTCTGTCTGCATAATCACTGTTCCCACGTCAGTAACTCATGAATATTAGTTTCATCATCGATAATACCGTGAAAACAATATCACGGTTACAGAATTTATTATTTGGTCAAACCAATTTTATGGGTCTTCTGTCTGTTTCACGAAGCCTGTCCATTTTTACACCTATATAAACGTTGCAAAAATAATCTTTCTTTCAAGACTGCGTTTTCCTTTTATTTTCAGAAATTTGGTGAAATGTTGATTTTATTGTGAAAAAAAAACAACAGATTTTCCAATGAAAATTTACTATATGGAAAAAAGCGCTGGAGAGTGACTAGGAGTGTTTAACTCTTTGCATGCTAGCGGCGAAAATATCCGCCAAACGAATTAGGAGTATATGTTTTATTTCTCTTTGTAAATATGTCTTGAAATTTCATTAGAATTGAGTCCTCAGGACTCGATTCTAATGAAATTCCAAGATATATTCATGATATTTACGGGGAGAAATACAAGAAAATATGATGAATTTTTGTCCGCTAATTTTGAACTATTTATAGCCCACAAGTTTCCCAGCATGCAGAGTTAAAGGTGTAAAAATTGGAAATTTATTGACTCTGAAATTAGGCTAGATTGTTTAGAATTGAATCGACGAAGATTTTGAAAAAGCATCCACTATTTCCAAAATTAGAAAAAATGGCATACACCACCACGTATTTTAATCTTGTTCAGAATATTAACGTTTCTAAACGTCTATTGGCAATCTCAACTCACAATCAAGCTGTTTGATTGCCTGAGCCTGAGCTATAGCACACCTCAGGCTCAGCAAGTCACGCATTGTGAATTTATACATGGTGTATTTGTAGGTGATGACTGTGTGGCACAGATACGCGGCCATACACGCGTACAAGAAACAGGAGACCCGACAGTGGGTCGCCGCGGCCACGGATCACATGGACCGAGGTATCGCTTCATACGGCCTCATAGATGGTTGCTTGGACTCATTATGCCCGCTATGTGATAGCGAGGGGGGCATATTGCGCTACTCTTGTGGCTTTGTATGTCCGTCCGTACGTCTGTCCGTGCACATTTACGTCAACAAGTTTATAAGAGTTTCTCTAACATGTAATATCTTCAATATTACGCGAAGGATTGCTTTGATACTTGGACCCGTGAAACACCTGGGGGCCATTTCACTAAACTTCTTACGACTAAAATGTTCGTAAGTGCAAAATTATGATAGTCTGTAAATTTCACATTAACAATGTTTTCTTGCAAATAATTATTGGATTTACATTTATTGACATAGGCTGCATATGCAGCCTATGCTCAATACATGTAAATCCATAAATCGAAATTTACAGACGATCTTACATTTGCACTTACAAACATTTTAGTCGTAGGAAGTTTAGTGAAACGGGCCCCTGTAGCCTATTTCACCAATATTGCAAAGTATACTTATCTAGCAAAGTATACTTTGAGGGAGAAATTTTCAATTTAAGCATAAATTTATTAATTTTCATTTCACTGAATTTATTACATTATCACAGCCAAAATGGCTGTGATAATGTAATAAATTCAGTATATTAATTCCGCATACTTTTAATCATAAAATATAAACAGTTGTTAGTTCTATATGACATAATACATTTCGGGAAAAATAAATGATTACAGGTAATATATGGGATTTAGTACTAAACCCATTGACCCGGCCTTAAATGACCTTAGCTGTTGATAGGCCGTTAAACCCCAACCAACAAACAAACAAACAAACGAACATAATCTCTACTTCTCATTTCATGGGATGTCCCATATGAGTGATGATATAAGATTTTTCAACGAGTTTAATGATTTCATACAGGGCTTCAGATAAGGAATTAGTAATCGAGTATTTTCACTCCATTATATCTGAAGCAATTGGGTATTTCAATATTTTAATTGGGTAAAATAAAATCACACTACTGTTTACACATCAACAGACAGCAATTATTGAATAGTTTGCTTCGAAATGAAAACGTGTCTTGGCATTTCATTAGAATTGTCTCCTTGGAGACAATTCTAATGAAATACCAAGATGTGTTTTCATGGAAAATAAGAAAAATATGCTATATTTGTGGTCTGTTTATTGTTTTCTGTAGCATGATAAAGGTACCACAAATTTGTTATTGCTTTTTGATACTCGCTACTTCTGATTCAATTGGGTTTTTGGCAATTTTAATTGGGTATTTACACAAATACGCAGCTTATCTGGAGCTCTGTTTATAAGAAACGATATACATGTGTGTTAGAAATATGCCATATTATAGGTTCCTGTTCTTTGTAGACTATTCAAAATGGCAACACATACTAACTTGATAATGATTTTCACGCGGGTGTCACATCAACATCAAAACAACATTGCTTTGACACACCATATGGCAAGTCATTTGGAACGTCTTCATTTTGTTCAGTTGAAACACTGTTGGCGCATAATGCTAATCTGTAATTTTTGTCATGTGGTCAACTTTTCAAATTCGCTCCAGGTGTCGTGACACATGTGTCGTATCACATTTTTATACCCCCCGCAACGAGTTGTGAGGGCATATACTGGAGTCATGTTGTCCGTCCGTCTGCATGTCTGTGCGTCCGTGCGTCACTAAACTTAACATCAGAGAAATATTGTTATAATTTCTGTTTTCTTCATCTAAAATGCATAATATTTCACACATGCTTTCCTGTAAGGCTCTACTACCATGCTGTGCCAAATCCACGACCGTCCAACCCCCGCTGATCCCAAGCTCACGGTCAAATACTTAGTCTCTTTACAAAACTTAACATCAGAGAAATATTGTTATAACTTCTATTTCCTTCATCTAAAATGCTTAATATTTCACACATGCATTCAGTCTACTACCATGCTGTGCCAACTCCACAACCGTCCCACCCCCGCTGATCCCAAGGTCAAGGTGACATACTTTGTCTCTTTACAAAACTTAACATCAGAGAAATATGTTATAACTTCTACTTCTTTCATCGAAAATTCTTAATATTTCATGCATGCATTCCTCTAAGGTTCTACTATCATGCTGTGACAAATCCCCGCTGATCTCGAGGTCAAGGTCACGTACTTGGTCATCAAAGAAATCAGTTATAATTCTATTTCCTTGCTCGGATCTGCTTCACATTTCACAGACACATTGCTCCATTGGACCTCTACCATCGTGTGACAAATTCACGTTTGTGCCGCCCCCGCTAAGCCCAGAGTCAAGGTCACAAGCCCACACACTTGGAATTGTTTTTTACATATTTAGGGGTACCTGGGCCCACGCGGGGGGGGGGGGGGGGGGGGGGGGTATTACGTAAGCCTTGCTTACTGACCAATCTAGTTGAAATTAGCTACAGTGTGGCATAAACTATCACTGCCACAGTCCCATTTGATCCATCCATCGGCAGAGCTGCAGATAAGCTTTGTGTCTAAAGAGTATTGTACCCCCTGATTTCAAATTAAATGTAGTTTATTTTTATACGACCGTTTTTTAAAAACGGTACGTATTATGTTTTCCCGCTATGGGCGGCTGACAGAAAAAGTGCATAGTTTGTGTACACAACTCCTCCGAAACCGTTCAGCTGATCGATCTGAAACTATACACACGTCTTCTACACATATTGAAGATGTGCACCTTGGTGTTTTTATGCCGAAAAAATATTTTTTAACAAAAATATCGCCTTTTTAACTTAGCCATTTTTTCTACATTTTTCTATACAATTATATATACGGTACAGAGTTTGTGTACACAACTCCTCTGAAACTGTTCAGTCGATCGATCTAAAACTATACACACGTCTTCTACACATATTGAAGATGTGCACCTTGGTGTTTTTATGCCGAAAAAATATTTTTTAACAAAAATATCGCCTTTTTAACTTAGCCATTTCTACATTTTTCTATACAATTATATACGGTACATAGTTTGTGTACACAACTCCTCTGAAACCGTTCAGTCGATCGATCTGAAACTATACACACGTCTTCGAGATGAAGAAATAATGCTATACTGTTTCAAATTCTCATTAATGTTTCTTGCCTTGGTGACAGCTTCACATTTCTGCATCTTCGCTGTCTGGCCCATATTTGACGGGCGTATTTTGTGACTTCAATAGATGATTGATTTGATTTCTCTACAGTGAAGTTGTCGATCTACTTCCACAAATGGCGCCGGTATCATGAAGAGCGACTGTCTGACCACGCAGCGTGCCAGAAGGCTGACCAACACCGTGCTACCATTGTCAAGGTCAAGGTCATGGATGTCTGGAAAACCTTCACCAAGGAATCCATTAGGAAATCTGTAAGTAAATTTGTGGAAGTTTCTGAAAAGAAGGAGAGTGTAAGAAGTAAGTGTATGGCACTTCACATTTGGTGAAATATATATGGCCCCTGAGTATACACACACACAGATAATACATACCGCACATCAGTAATTAACAATACAATACCACTTTCGGCAGCAATATAATCGCAAATTTAACATGATTTCTGACAGTAGTCTGTTACAAATTTAACACGATTTTGATACGAAAACTTAACACAATTTTGATACAATAACAGGCAAAAAAATTGGGAGACAAGGCACAACCGTGTACTAACCGAGCATGTGAAGCATGTCATACTGGGTTCGCAGTGTATATATTTGTGATTTTTTACAGGAAAAATGGGGTTTATGGGATTTGTGACCAGTGTAGCTTCTGATCAAACAGCACACTCCTGTAGCCTGATAATGATCTATATTGCTTGTTAAAAGCATGACGGGTGTTTCATTAATCGAATGGCGAACAGTGCAGATCCTGATCAGATTGCGGATGCACAGGCTGATCTGGATCTACACTGGTCGCAAAAGTAAAGCCCCATATCTCCGGTCACAGCCAGATTTGATCAAACAAACGGCATTGTGCCTGTGTCTATTTCAGCTGATGAGGAAACAGAGTGACTGGTTCTGTGGTGTGCGAGTGACGGCCAGACATTTCCTTGTGTGGAAGCAGGCGCACACAGACGCCCAGGCCCTCGCAGACAAGACAAACCTCGCCCTGTGGCACTGGTGTCTCAATCTACACCGCAAGGTATAGGATGTGTATTGCTAGGGTGGCGCGACTGGTAGCTACTAAAGCAGCCATTTGGCTAATAATGTTTCAGAAATGGACATTTTGGCTACATTTTTGGTTTTTACAAATATTGGAGGAAATGTCAAATAGTATTGTCTTTTTATGCATTATCATCTTACTTTGGCTACTGATTTCACAATCATAGTGCCAACATATCAATGCTGTTGACACTTTAGTATGGTCAATCTGCTTTCGAAAACTATCTTTCCTGAAATTTCATTGGTTTCATTGTAATGACTTGCCATAAACATGTTTGTATTCCTTCAATTAAAAGAAGTATATATTTGTTCATTTCATATTAAACATAAAAGTTGACCTAATACATGAATACATTCCTCGTGTCTTTTCATACAAACATTTACAATAACCTCCGAAGGGAAGCACACATTAACCTTTTGAATGCGGGAACCGAAAATAGTCGTCTGCTGATAATTCATATTTTGTCTTTTCTCTCAGTAAAAACATGGTTTGGCAGCATTTTAGAATCATTTCCATTGGAAATGATTCTAAAGTTCTGCAAAACCAAGTTTTTTATGAGAAAAATAAAAAATATTCAGCAAGCCTTGGAATTGTTACATATTTCCTTGGCGAGCGAGCTAACATATTTGATATGTGGCTGTGACTGGAGAAATGGAGCTTATGGGTTTTGCGACCAGTGTAGATCCAGATCAGCCTGTGCATCAGGATCTGCACTGTCCGCCATTCCATCAACGAAACACCCGTCATGCTTCTAACAAGCAATACAGATCATTATCAGGTTACAGGAGTGTGGTAGTTGTCCAGGATCACTGGTCACAAATCCCATGAGCCCCATTTCTCCAGTCTCAGCCAAATATCACGACACTTGCCTAGTATTCTATACAGCTGTATGAGAATCCATTTATGACATGCCCCCCGCAGGTTCTGATTGGCTGGTACAGCTACGTGCAGCAACGTAAACACAAGGCAGCGCGGGTAACCATGGCGATGGAGAGACGTCGCCACCGGTTACTGAAGGACGGAGTGATACAGTGGCTCACAGTTGCCGGAGATATGTCGGCCATGCGAGCCAAGTTTGCAGCACAACAACAGGCAAAGGTGATACTTACTTCCCACATAAAATTTGTTGACTGATTTTAGCCAATTAAACATCATAATGTCCTATTCAGCAAGGTTCTGCTGTACTTGACCACCTGGGGCCTATTTCATCAACATTGCAAAGTATACTTTCCTAGCAAAGTATACTTTGAGGGAGAAATTTTCAATTTTAGAATAAATTTATTAATTTTTATTATACTGAATTTATTACATTATCACAGCCAAAATTGGCTGTGATAATGTAATAAATTCAGTATAATAATTCTGCATAGTTTTAATCATCAAATATATGCAATCGTTAGTTCTGCATGAAATAATGCATTTCGGAAAAATCAATGATTGCTCCCTCAAAGTATACTTTGCTAGGAAAGTATACTTTGCAATTTTGATGAAATCGGCTACTGGTAACGTGCAGCGGGCCGTTTCACTAAACTTCGTACGTCTAAAAAAATTTGTTTCAATTGATGGATTTACATTTATTGAGCATAGGCTGCATATAGCATAAAAAATGCTCACTAAATGTAAATTAAAAAATTGTTTACAAGAAAACAGTGTTACTGTGAAATTTAAAGACTATCATAATTTTGTACTTACAAACATTTTAGTCGTACAAAGTTTAGTGAAACGGCACCCTGGACGTTACCGAATGACATCAGTGTTTCCACGCAGCGTAACCAAGTATGTGTTCTTTTTAGCGTAACCCAGACTATTCTTCTATTGACTCATTCTGTAGCATAAAACGTTACCTGATAAATAGAATAGTGTATTTTGATATCAAGTTTATCAGGCTTGGCTCGGAAATGGTAGGATTTCCAAGCCTTGTCGGATATCAAAGGACACAAGCCTGGTTGGTATTCTCTATGCTAGGAAATGGTAGGAAGTCTTCGGCGAGCCTTGTAATTCCTTAACATTTCCTAGCCCTGCCTGATAAACTTTATATCAAAGGACACAAACAAGCCTGGTATTATTTATGTTCGACTCGGAAACAGTAGGAATTCCTCGGCAAGCCTCAGAATTCCTACACGTTTCCTAGCCTTGCCTCATTGATATCACATGTACCATATGTTCCATCTTGTTGCCCTTCAGAGTGCGTATGAGACGTACCAGCTGGTGCTGCGGTGTGGCCTCCACTGGAAAGACTGGGCGACCAGACAGCGACAGGCTCGCGGTGCTGCCCGCTCACCTCGACCCCGATCAACCCCTGGCCAGACACCACTCTCCTGGCCAGACAAACCCACGTCAATCACTCCACGGGCTCACACCTCCACACCACGCGATGTCATAGCCAAGCATGGTGCCATCGCAAGAGCCCCAAGTCCACAGATGGCCGGCGGTAATCATGGCACTACTAACCCTGTGTTGGCCATCGCGTCTGTGAAGGAGGTGATACAGCCAATGAGAAGTGAGAATGCACCGGAAATGCACACACGCCCCCAACCTAGAGCTAGACCTCGGAGACCAGACTTCCTGGTTGAATCGCTGAAGCGTGCCGGCCTGTACAGTAGCAGTATGTATGGTCAGGGTCAGGGTGAAGATCAGCAGGACGAGGTGACAGCAATGAAACCTGTGCAGGCAGCACCGCGGTCAGACAACACACATGTAGATGTCGGACAGTTACAAGTGGAGCGCCTCAATCTCTCAAATATATCGGAAACCAAGACTGAACCAGACTCACAGAGAAAAGCAACAAGCAACAATCGCAGTGAATTACAATATGGGGTGAGTGGTCAGAGTAATGCCAGTATGGAGCCTACTCAACTACAATCTGATATAAGTCGGGACACAGCTCAGCTAGAATACGATCGAAGTCGGGAACCGGATCGGAATAAATCACATATTAGTGACTTACATGAAGCTTATGATATTCAGCTCAAACATCAGCAAAACACGTCTTCCAACCATGTGCCACCATTCGTGAAACTCATGACTCCTGCTGACTTTCTACGCAAACAAACTCAACCAGATTCAAATGATAGAAACCAACCATATTCATCAACTGTGCCAAAATTAAAAAACACTAATCTGGCTCATGACATGTCTGTTTGTTCCGAGCAATTAAGTCGGAAGCTTGCCACACTGACAGAGACGTACAGCTTCCACAGCGAACCACAGTCGGTAGTTTCCACTCCCCGCGTTGTCTGCCAAAGTTCCGACCACTTCCACCCGCTCTCGCAAACCTACATTTCCTCAACTGGAGAGTGCCCAAGGTGGGTAACTCCGCAGACGTCTGCTGTCGGCGATACACCACGACTCATGGAAGAAAGTCCCGTACAACAGTTGACCAAACAGGAAATACAGGCGGAGATTGTTACGATAAGGAACCAGCTGAAAACATTTGAACGAAAGAAAAAGAAATTACGGACAATGCAGAAACAGCTGAAGCAGCTATCTGATTGGCTGAGAGAGCAGGAAGTCGAAGGTCAGGTATCTGAGGATGAGGACGTAGAGAATACAAGGCAGGAGGTCAAGGAGGTACGTCTTATTATACCCCAGCATACAAAATATGTCGAGGGGTATATAATTTTCGTTATTCCGTCCGTCCAGCTGTCCGTAAGATTTGTGTTACAGTTTTCGGGTACCCATTATCTCTGCAACCAGTCAGATTGACTTGAAACTTCTTATACTTTGTAATGATCATCCATATTTTAATTCTATAACCCATCCATGTGGCTTTCATGCTAAATGTCGAGATCAAATGATTTGGAATATATTTGTTGGTCGGACAAGGCATCGGCCGGAGGTATCCGTGAGGCCCTGCTCACTTGCTCTAGTTATAAATCATTCTGGAGAATATACTCTTAAATTGTCGTCTTCTGAGGAATATATATATATAGGAGGTACCTTTGATTATAAATCATTTCTGAGCATATACTTAAATCTCAAATTGTCATCTGCCGTTAATATATGTAGGAGGTATGTCTGATCAAAAATCCCTCCTCAGAATATACATAACTTAAATTGTCATCTGCCGTTAATATATGTAGGAGGTATGTCTGATCAAAAATCCCTCCTCAGAATATACATAACTTAAATTGTCATCTGCCGTTAATATATGAAGGAGGTATGTCTGATCAAAAATCCCTCCTCAGAATATACATAACTTAAATTGTCATCTGCTGTTACCTTAGGAGTATATATAGGAGGTACAGTCAAACTTGTACAAGCGACCACGTGCATTAAGCGACTTTTGTCTTATGCGACCACTTTCAATTCCCACTGACCATTTGGCCTATATAATGATGTAAATTTCCCGCTCTCTAGAACTTTTTACCTATTCACCGCCATCTTGAAACTGGAGGAACAGGCGTTTTTGGGCTAGTCGAACTATAGTAGATGTATGATGTCACTCTGGTTAAACCAGTCTGCGTTCGCGGTTGTTTAGTTGAACTATATTCAACTATAGAAACCATAGTTTACACTCAAACTCTCTAACTCATGGCTATTTGCAATTTCAGCTGGGGCGATTTTATTTCGCAATAACATTCAAATTCTTTCATCTATTTTGATGAAATAAAGCCTGAATAATTCAGAAAAGTGCACCGTAAACATTACCGGTAGTATTCTAATGTATTTATTTATATGTTAATGTTTAATATTCGCGATTTCCTGATCCGAATATTAAACCATATAACCGGACATACCAGTACCCGGATTTCCATTTTTATGCCACCGGGTTTCGAAAAAACGGGTGGCATATAGTGTTTGGACCGTCCGTCCGTCCGTCCGTCCGTCACACTTTTCGGTTAACCAATTTGTCAGTTTCTCAAATATGCTGCAGGTGGCATCCGCGTTCGACAGACGCATTTCTTGTTTTGTGTTAAGAGACCATTGTTTTAAGCGACCATTTTTGGTGTCTCCCTTGGATGGTTGCTTAATACAAGTTTGACTGTATGTCCGATTATAAATCATTCCAGAGAATATATTTAACTTAACAAACTGGACCGTGTGTGTGCGTCTGTTTCAGCTGTCTGTGAACATGTGTGCATCTGTTTCAGTTGTCTGCAGACGTGTGTGTCTGTTTCAGCTGTCTGTGGACGTTGTGTGTGTATGTTTCAGCTGTCTGTGGACGTGTGTGTATGTTTCAGCTGTCTACGGACGTGTGTGTGTATGTTTCAGCTGTCTACGGACGTGTGTGCCCTGAAGGTGACGGTGGAAGGTGAGAAGGTGCGGTGTAGCCGGCTAGTGGACCGAGTCGCAGTCCTTGTCTCCCAGCTCACATGATCCTGCATCTGGGACCCGCGTACTTCAACATGCATCTGGGACTCGCGTACCTCAACATGCATCTGGGATCCGCGTACCTCAATATGCATCTGGGACCCGCGTACCTCAATATGCGTCTGGAACCCGTGTATCTCAATATGCGTCTGGGACCCACATACCTCAACTCGTGACTGGGACCCGTGTACGTCAACATGTGTCTGGGACTTGCATACCTCAACCTATGCCTGGGACCTGCGTACCTCAACATGTGTCTGGGACCCGCATACCTCAACATGCGTCTGGGCTCCACATACCTCAACATGCGTCTGGGCCCCGGGTACCTCAACATGCGTCTGGGACCCGGGTACCTCAACATGCGTCTGGGACCCGTGTACTTCAACCTGTGCACGAGACCCGCGGACCTCAACCCATACCTAGGACCCGCGTACCTCAACATGCGTCTGGGACCCGTGTACCTCAACCTCATCCAGTGTCATTTGGGTGACCTTGATCGTGGTGACCTTAACCTTCGTGGGACGTAAATTTTGGACGTAGCCAAATTTCCCATATCTCTTGATCCGTTAGTCAGATCATTACCAAATTTGATCAATAGCTATCTCAAAGGGATGGCTATTCACCCACTGTCATTTGGGTGACCTTCATCTTCACCTTGGTGACCTTAACCATTGTGTCAATACTTTTGTACATATATCACGTCAATGTTGAATACCTCCTGATCTGTTAGTCAGATCCTTTACCAAACTTCATCAATAGCTTCCTCACAGTGATGGCTACAGTATCCACCCAGCCTCATTTGGGTAACAGTAACCTCGACGTGAATAATTTTGGTTGTACATCCAAACGTTGAATATCTCTTGATTCGTTAGTCGGATCATCTCCAAACTTCATTAATAGCTTCTTCACATTGATGGATATCTACCAGTGTAATTCGGCTTTACCTTCATACGTCCAAATGTTGGATATCCCCTGATCCGATAGTCATATTGCCAAATTTCATAACTAGCTTCCTCACATTGATAGCTGCTAGTATATATTCAGTGTCATTCCAGTGACTTTCAGTCACCTTGGTGACCTTGACTTTTGTGTCAATAATTTTTGATGTACGTCCAAATGTTGAATATCTCTTGATCCGTTAGTTGGATCATTACCAAACTTCACCAATAGCTTCCTTCCTCACTTTGATGGCTATCCACCCAGTGTCATTGGTGTGACCTTGACCTTGGTGACCGTGACCATTGTATCAATAATTTAGGACTTCCTCATGCTGGACTTTGGTGACGTTGACCTTCATGGCGATCGCCTCGTTTAGTGGGTGCGACACTTCCCAGCGATTGCCTTATTGCATAGTCATGCTTACGCTTACAAATGTAAATATGTAATTCAGGGCTCCAGATAAGGAATTAGTAATTGAGTATTGTCACTCCATCATTTCTGCAGCAATTGGGTATTTCAAAATATTGATTGGGTAAAATAAAATCACACTACTGTTTACACATCAACAGGTAGCAATTATTGAATAGTTTGCTTCGAAATGAAACATGTCTTGACATTTCATTAGAATTGTCTCCTTTTCATGGAAAATAAGAACAATATGCTATATTTGTGGTCTGTTTATTGTTTTCTGCAGCATGATAAAGGTACCACAAAATTTGTATTGCTTTTTGATACTCGCTGCTTATGATTTCAATTGGGTTTTTGGCAATTTTAATTGGGTATTAAACAAATACACAGCTTATCTGGAGCTCTGGTAATCAATCTAGCTTATTACCTACCCATTGCATTCATAGTATTTGAAGGATAGACTTTTTTGTCCCAATCCATCGATTCGCTAACCTAATATTTACACAAGTTGTTGCCATCCGGCTTATTTTAGTACAGTGCACACATTGGCTCTATGCTAATCACTGCCACCCTCCCACCAAGTGCTAAATATGCCCTTACGCCACTACCTTTACTCGCCCAGTTTTTAACCTAGGGAAATAGTGACTTCAAACTTCCATATGGAACATAAAAACATAGTTGATGATAGCGAAGCCTATGGAGTTTCATATATGAGATAAGCCATGTAATTTTGTACCCAAGATGTGCAATTTGTAATGGAAAATCTTTACAGAAACTGCGATCTTTTCTGTAAATAAGTTTTTTTGGCAAAATTAGATTTATATTTTGCACTTGCTCGGAACACTTTGTAGTACTCACATAAGGGGTATAACCAGATTCAACTGTCACATACAAAATTCCAAAGACGTATGTGAAGGCCAAACCAGGTCTCCAGTCGGAATTCTGGTAAGGATGAACCCCGATCGTTAAATTACCCACGTTATAACCCTAACCCACCTATTAGACGACTCGCCTCAATAATATACAATTGATTTGACAGATACCACGTGTGAACATGGCTTTGACCTGGTACAGTGGAACCTCTCTAAACCAGACGCCATGGTAGGTGCCCAGGGTGTTCGGTATAGATGTTCCACTGTAAATCGGGGATCCGGCCACTCCAAACCTTGATTTAGTACATTACGAGCATGAACAGACAGTGCCGTCTGCGATAAGTTACAGTGAAACCCATCAAAATTAACCATGTACAGAAGGTTGTCCGGTTTAGAGGTTCCACTGTATGATCAATGTATTCTCTCGGATCAGTCCATATATAGGTTCACTATGAAGCACAAACTACATCAGCGCAATATTCATATGGAATACTTAATTTTGCATTCGGTTTGTAGACTGGCACTCCAAGTTTGGGGACAAATAACCATGAAAGTAGTGTGGCAGATGCGGTAGACTGCAACAATGTTTTATTGCATTAGAAATATTAAAATTATATTATAAATAAATAAGTACAAGACAGCGTTAATTGTTTATTGTATTGCACACGAGTACAAAATATGGTTTAACAGCTACCGGTACAACAGCTGTAAATATCATACTGGTTGACTGAATTGTGTTTTACACCCGTCCAACCACATGGCCGTATACAAACTCAATTCTGAATTGACGTGGTTCTGATCCTTTCCACACCCTGATTAATTTGAGTTATTGGTGTTTAATGGCATATCAACAGCCACGGTCGCGCTAACGGGTTTGATCCCGTATATAATTGCTGCATTGCGGGGAAAATTCCAAAATCAGAATGGAATATTTACATCGGAAAAAAAATATATTCAGCCCTGAAATTAGAATCGTAATACTCACAAAAGGGAACAACCAGATTCAACTGTCACATACAAGAATGCCAACGACGTATGTGAGGGCCAAACCAGTAGCCTATTTCACCAACATTGCAAAGTATACTTATCGAGCAAAGTATACTTTGAGGGAGAAATTTTCAATCTAAGGATACATTTATTAATTTTTATTATACTGAATTTATTACATTATCACAGCCATTTTGTGATAATGTAATAAATTCAGTATAATAATTCTGCATACTTTTAATCATCAAATAAATGCAGTCGTTAGTTATATATGAAATAGTGCATTTCGGGAAAAATAAATGCTTACACCCTCAAAGTATACTTTGCAATTTTGATGAAATCGGCTACAGGTCTCCGGTCGGGAAATCAGTAAGGATGAACCCAAATGGTTAAATTACCCATCGCATGCTCCCACCTGCCACCCACCCAACACAAGGCGAATAAAGGTTACAATATAACCAAGTACATCTAATTAATGGTGTTTAACAGCCTGTCGACAGCTATGGTCATTTTAGCCAACAAGACTCTCAATCTCACATAACTGCTTCATTTAGAGAATATTTTATTCTATACGTGAACGGTTACAAATGGACATGAAATGAATACGTGTATTTACATTTTTACAAACAAAGACACACGGAGAACATGGAAAATAAATACTAATTTAAAGTCTAGATAAAACTCTAGATTACATACATGGAGAATAAAACTTACTAAAACAAAAAGGGGTTCATTGAATTTGCGACCAGTGTAGCCCCAGTAGCCTATTTCATCAACATTGCCAAGTATACTTTAGTAGCAAAGTATACTTTGAGGGAGAAATTTTCAATTTTATGATAAAATTTATTAATTTTTATTATACTGAATTTATTACATTATCACAGCCAATTTGGCTGTGATAATGTAATAAATTCAGTATAATAATTCTGCATACTTTTAATCATGAAATATATGCATTTGTTAGTTCTATATGAAATAATGCATTTCAGGAAAAATAAATGATTACTCCCTCAAAGTATACTCTGCTAGTAACGTATACTTTGCAATGTTGATGAAATGGCTACAGATCAGGGGTTCGTTGAATTTGCGACCAGTGTAGCCCCAGATCAGTCTGTGCATTCGTGCAGTCTGATCTGGGGCTACACTGTTCGCTATTGGGTCGGGGGAGCATTCCTGATGGCTGTAGCGTCAGTTACATAGGGGACACGCCCGGTGATTTTGTACCTTCGGACATCTGCGTAATTTCGTTAAATACGTTTACAAAATTTACAATATTTTTCATAAATAAAGTCAAAAGTTTACAAAATATTCTGAGTACATGCGGAATATACATGTACTCCGAAAGTTTTGTCAACTTTGGACGCTTTTGACGGAAAATTTTGTAAACGTATTTCATGAAATTACACAGATTTCCGAAGGTACAAAATCACATGGCCATCATATTGGGCTGTATTAGTGTGAAAACTTGTCGGGTTTTTACATTTTTCTCAACAAAAACATGGTATGGCAGCTCTTCAGGATCATTTCCATTGTAAATGATTCTTAAGTGCTGCCAATCCATGCTTTCATTGAGAAAAATACGAAATAAAAAACAACCAATTTTCGTTTCCTGCACGACAAACTACCGACAAATATTATGCACCAATCATGCCAATTGTGATGGAGAGGTAAAAATGTCATTTAGTACAAATCATCGAATAAAAACCCTTGTTTACGACAGTCTAGCATCACCATGACAGTAAATACTGACCCACATTGGTCGGCTATATAAACATCAGGGGCCTGTTTCACTAAACTTCCTACGACTAAAATGTTCGTAGGTGCAAAATTATGATAGTCTGTAAATTTCACATTAACAATTGTTTTCTTGTAAATAATTGTTGGATTTACATTTATTGAGCATAGGCTGCATATGCAGCCTATGCTCAATAAATGTAAATCCATCAATTGAAATTTGTAGATGATTCTAAATTTGCGCTTACGAACATTTTAGTCGCAAGAAGTTTAGTGAAACGGCCCCCTGAAGACTTTTACATTACTGGGGGCCGTTTCACTAAACTTTGTACGACTAAAATGTTTGTAAGTGCAAATTTAGGATAGCCTGGAAATTTCAACTGATAGATAGGCTGCATGCTCATTAAATGTAAATCCAATAATTGTTTACAAAAAAACATTGTTAATGTGAAATGTACAGACTATGATAATTTTGCATTTACAAACATTTTAGTCTTACAAAGTTTAATAGTGAAAGGCCCCTGGCCCCCAACACATAACTCTTAGAATGCAGGAATCGAAAAGTGTTGTCTGCTGTTGTTTCATCTTTCTTGTCAATAAAAAACATGGTTTGGCAGTATTTTAGAATAATTTCCATTTTATTGAGAAAGAAGACAACAATGAAACAGACAATTTACATTTCCCGCATTCTAAGAGTTAACCGTCTGTTTCAAATCAAAGATTATTGTTATTTGGCACGTTGAATAACTTCCAACATGACCAGTTCTTGCCAAACGATATAAACAGCTCCATTGATATCAGAGCTCCAGATAAGCTGCGTATTTGCTTAAATACCCAATTAAAATTGCCAAAAAACCCAATTGAAATCACAAGTAGTGAGTATCAAAAAGCAATACAAAATTGTGGTACCTTTATCATGCGGCAGAAAACAATAAACCGACCACATATATAGCATGTTTTTCATATTTTTCCATGAAAACACATCTTGGTATTTCATTAGAATTGTCTCCTTGGAGACAATTCTAATGAAATACCAAGATATGTTTTCATTTAGAAGCAAACTATTAACTAATTGCTGTCTGCTGATGTGTAAACAATAGTGTGATTTTATTTGACCCAATTCAAATTTTGAAATACCCAATTGTTTCAGAAATGATGGAGTGACAATACTCAATTACTAATTGCTTATCTGGAGCCCTGCTGTTACATTATATTTCTGATGCCTCCGTCAAAAACATTAGATCCATAATATCCCACGTGTGCTACTGGATCAGTTTCTATACTGGTCAAACAGTCGGTAAGCCAGATTTGGTTGTAATGCATCACATAACGACTACAACATGTAAAGTGAGTATGTAATAAATGTATGCCATTGTGTTCATTCGCTCACATTTCGATGTTGAAGCGATGGTGCAACTCTTATTGTAGAAGTGATCGTTCACAGAGATTTTACTATACAATGGAACCCCTCTAAACCGGATACTCCAGTGTCCGGTTCAGAGAGGTTCCACTGTAATTCTGATGTAAGAGCACTGAAACACATGCCTGTGTGTATTGCAATCATGAACACTGATCAACATCAGCGATATCCGACAGTGAAATCGGTCATAATTCAATGTCGCAAGGCTGTTCGAGGTTCCACTGTATATAGTACGAGCGCGACTCGACATCACACCGCCATTTATTTCCAATATGAATTCCACAGGAATGTGTTTATTTTCCACAGCATTTACAGCACTAACATAATACATTGATATTCCAAATCAATATAAGCGAAATACGGCAATACATCACGGGAGGTAAATACAACGGCTCATATTCATTCCTTCACATTCTGCGGTCGCAGTGGCAGCCGAGACTTGACTCGCGGTGTGACGTTGTTGAAGTTACGTTTCTGCCCCGCCTTCTTTGACCCGAGTGGTCGGCCTTGATTCTCGTTTTCCTTGCATTCAGATGTCTGCAGAAACAGGGAGCAAATGATTTAAAAAACTGTTATAGAGACAAAAGCTTGTGTTTTTTTTGGCCGGACACAAGTCTCCTGCCGGTACACACAGGTGGAAGACTCGGAGCTATGACACCAAAAAAATGCATATTAAAACAATCCCATTACCCCACCCACTTGGTCTCGTACATTTCCATCTTATATAAAGAAAGGTGGGTATGAATATGGCTATTATAGAAAGAGCCCTCTCTTTTCCGATTCGCACAAACACAATAAACATCGATTAAATGTATGAAATATGTCCCTGGCAATCGATAAAGGTATTAGGTGTGTGAATATACTCACTTCAAATCGCTGTTTCAAGTATTTATTGAGTTATTCGCGTTTTGATTACCCCATCCAAAGCGAAAGTTGCGTGTACGAAAGAATCTCACACAGAATCGGAGGCCGTCCGGAGTGGATTATCGGTCATATTTGGCCAATAGCTGATCGCCAGCTCAAACTAAAGTGGTGCACCATGACCATATACATTAGAAACTCCAACCATACAAAGTTCGTCCAATTGTGATCGTTCACCGATCTAAAAAACACTTTTTTGTCTAATTTCGTTCATTATCTGGAACCGGGTCAATGCACCATCTTCCATAATACAACCGGAAGCGTCTATGTAAAGAACATCTCTGATTGGCTAAATCTAAACTGTAATGACGTCATTCAACCTATTTCGGGATTCCGGAAGACATAATCTGATAGTACGCGAATCATAAATGAAATGATGAAAGTAGAAAAAAGGTGTTTTTTAGATCGGTGAACGATCACAATTGAACGAACTTTGTATGGTTGGAGTTGCTAATGTATATGGTCATGGTTCACCACTTTAGTTTGAGCTGGCGATCAGTTATTGGTCAAATAGGACCGATAATCCACGTCAGACGGCCTCCGATTCTGTGTGAGATTCTTTCGTACACGCAAATTTCGCTTTGGATGGGGTATACAAAATGCGAATAACTGAATAAATGCTGGAAAGAGCGATTTGAAGTGAATATATTCACACACCTAATACCTTTATCGATTGCCAGCGACAGAAATCATACATTTAATCGATGTGTATTGTGTTTGTGCGGGTCGGAAACGAGAGGGCTCTTTCTATAATGGCCACAATGTTATCCACCTTTCTTTATATAAGATGGTAATGTACGAGACCAACTGGGTGGGGTAATGGGATTTTTTTAATAGGCATTTTTTTGGTGTCATAGGTCCGAGTCTTCCACCTGTGCCAGTACATTGTTAGCAAACTCAACAAGAAATCAGTACCACTCAAATACTTTAACACAAATTTATATATCATTTGACCTTCAGCAGAGGGCTGCATGTGTGGGCTACAGAATGAAAATAAGGATGATGACAAATACATGTATGAAGACTCGAGCCAATCCGTTTTGTCTGTGAGCCTCGGAATTGCTACGCGTTTCCCAGTCTTGTCTGATAAACTTGGTAAATGATAAATGGCTGTGATAATGTAATAAATTCAGTATAATAATTTTGCATACTTTTAATCATCAAATATATGCAGTCTGTAGTTCTGTATGAAATAATGCATTTCCGGAAAAATAAATGATTACTCCCTCAAAGTATACTTTGCTAGAAAAGTATACTTTGCAATTTTGATGAAATTGGCTACTGAAATGGTTGGAATTTCTTGGCAAGCCTCGGAATTCCTACGCGTTTCCTAGCCTTGCCTGATAAACCTTGTCCCCGCCATACGCACCTTGCTGGCATAGGAGATGCCGGACATGGAGGAGACGCTGTGACTGGACGAGTGGACACTGGCGGCGTCATCCCCTTCCACGTCCTCTCCCGGGGGCTGAATACAGACACGCAGTTATAGAGGATCTTACATGAGTGACGATATAATATATTTATTAAACAAGTTTACTGATTACATAAGAAACGAGGCTATGCCGTGGCCTTGTTTCTTATGAAATCAGTCAACATATTTTAAGGAAACGCGGTTATCGCCCAACATCAGTGTGGAAGCTTATGTCTGATATAAAAGGTATAATCATGCCAATCAATACGTAGGGTAATGGTGAATGTTTATTTTGTGTCTCAGATGATCAGGGCTCCAGATAAGGAATTAGTAATAAGAGTATTTTCACTCCCATCATATCTGAAGCAATTGGGTATTTCAATATTTTAATTGGGTAAAATAAAATCACACTACTGTTTACACATCAACTGACAGCAATTATTGAATAGTTTGCTTCGACATTTTATGAAATAAACATATATATACAATAACAGGCTGGTGCTGCGGGTTGAAAGAGGAAGTGAACGGGTTTAATGTCCTAGCAACAGCTTAATAGGTCATGTAGCAACGGGACCTCGCTTTCAAGTCACATCCAATAGACGAGTGAGATGGAAATACCATGAAAGTAAGTTTTCAAGCCTTGACGGGGTTTGAATATGTACAGAACTACAGAAAGTGAGCAGTCTTATTTATCCCGTCAACACAGTGCGTATGTGCCGTGAAACATTTTTGATATCCAGTCAATACTATTTTTGCATTTTACAGCCATTTGCAGGTGTTGACGGGATAAATAGAATAGTAGGTTAGTGCCGTGAATGGGAAAAAATATATGGCGCGGCACGGAAACGGGATGTGCTCGGCAGAGCCTCGCCCATCCCGTTTCCTGAGCCGCGCCAGATATTTTTTCCCATTCACGGCACTAACCTACTATTCTCTATCTATTTTCCTTATTTCTGAACCAAAGTATATGTTGTGACCACTCATTTGAACCGTCTCGGCGAGACGGTTCAAATGAGTGGTCACAACATATACTTCTGATGAGAAATAAAGAAATTCTTGAGCCTTGCCGGATATTTTTTCCCATTCACGGCACTAACCTACTATTCTCTATACCCCCGGCCGCCGCCTGGACGGGCAAACAGACATTTTAACGCCAATCTTATGGACGGACAAACGGACATACGAAAACCATACACCCCTCGACATGCTGCGTAAGCCAGGGGGTATAATAATAGGGGAGGGTTGTTTCACATCAAATCAGGGCCTGAAAATAGCAGCTTTTACCAGTAGGTCCGGGACCTAACAAGGAAAAAAGTGAAAGGTCCAAGGAATTTTTTGGAAGGTCCGAGAGGATAATCGCTAGAAAAACGGTAGAAATATGTGTCTGTTTTATGGGAAATGAGTCACCATAAATTATCTTAATTATCAGAATGGATTTAGCATCGCCACTGAATGATGATAGCAATTTCAACTTTATCACAGGTCCGACGGACTTGTTGCTTGTAAAATACAAAGGTCCGACTTATTTTCAGGCCCTGCAAATTTGTCATTTTGTCACTTCACAACATGCCTTACGGGTTTGTGGGGAAACCCTGTTGTGGAATAACAGGAAATTTATCAAATAGCTGTCACAATAAAAGTGTGTGACTGAAGAAATGGGGCTTATGGGTTATGTGACCAGTGTAGATTCCGATCAGCCTGTGCATCCCCACAGTCTGATCAGGATCTGCACTGTTCGCCATTCCATCAATGAAACACCTGTCATGCTTCTAAGAAACAATGTAGGCCAATATCAGGCTACAGGAGTGTGCTATTTGATCAGGTGCTACACTGGTCACAAAACCCATAAACCCCATTTCTCCAGTCACTGCCACAAATAGTAATGGCATTCATTCAGACATGTGTCATGCTTCTAACGAAATACTGCCAGAGTGACCAAAAATAAGCTGTTTTTGATGTCACGCGTCACATATCCATGCAGTCGCGGCCCGTCACATGTTTCCCTTAGAGAGTTCCATGAAATTTGTCCCTGTTGTGTCTTACCTGATCACTTGACCATCATTCGTAATTCATAGGCCATTTCTGTTGAAGCTCGTCACATATTGACCCTGCTGTGTCAGATCGATTTTGTGCCTTCGGACATATGCGTAATTTCATGAAATAGGTACACACGGATATTATATTCTGCATGTGTACTCTGAAGATTTTGTCAACTTCCGACTTTATTTATGAAAAATATTGTTAATTTTGTAAACGTATTTAATGAAATTACACAGATGTCCGAAGGTACAAAATCACATGGCGTGTCTCATAATTCCCAAGAGAGTTTGGTCAAATATTGACCCCGTTGTGTTACCTGATCGCCGCCATCAGTAGCCACAGTTTCAGCGTCACTCCCCTCATCTTCCTCCGACAGAACCAGCGGTTGACAGAACCGTCCCACAATCGATTCATCGTGCTCCGTCGTCAGACGATTGGGGTAGCGGTACTCCCGACGCACCGGCGTCAAACCTGCAGTACACGGTCACTGGATTAAGTACACTTCACATAAACGTAACAGCTTGTTTTCTAATCCTGTTTCAAACTGCATTATGTATATCACATATCTCCCTTGAAATAAATATCGTTTCAACCAAGGACACTATATGTACCAGGAGTAAGGGCTGTGCTCCAGATAAGCCTTATGCCTGATGTCGAATTGTATCCCTGTTGTCAAATTCAATGTGTACTTTAATTTTACAAATGGATTTGGATGTATCACATATTTTTTAAATAAATGGTGACAAAATAAAATTCTACACCACAACTGGAATGAATTTTCATATGTTAATTTTGCAACCAATCCAAATCCAAAATGATTTTCAGACTAATTTATGAAAAGGGGGTGTTTGTTCTCTATAAAAATTACTTGCAAAAAGGCAGATCCTGATGAGACGGCTTGTAACGATTTGCTAATACCACTATACAGGTCTGCAGTGTTGAAAGGGTTAATCACTGGATTCAAACAGGTGTAAATTTTATCCGTCCTAAAGATATAAATCCTCAAGGATGGATTCCTTGTTAAGATTAACAAGAAACGGCATCGTTAAACGAAGCTTATCCCTCACTGGCAGCCTTGATAATAATAATTTAAACAAGAGGGCCATGATGGCCCTAATTCGCTCACCTGACTCCATGAACACCAGAGGAGAATGTGACATTGAGTTCATGCGTTTAAAAAAAAATTGTACTATTTTTAGATGGCGGTCATCTTGGATTAAGCGATGACTCATTTTACCAAATTTAAAAATGCTTCACCCAAGGATCTTAACTTCCTATGAAGTTTGTCCAGCATCGGCCATGTGGTTCCTGAGAAAAAGACGTTCAAAATCTTGAATAAATGGACCTTTTGGTGACCATCATGGACGACATAATCATCCGATTCCGACAAATATTGCACCAGAGCTATCGCCTCATCGATACCTTCAATTTGATATACGACATGAGCATATTCGGTCAAAAATAAAATTTTACCCCAATTTGACACCACGCCCATTTTTGACCCCAGGGTCACCATTTTCACAACCTTGAAAGAGCATTGTAAATCGATCATTCCTACCAAGTTTAGTCGAAATCTGGCCAGCGGTTCAGGAGAAGATTTTTTAAGAGTATATGCTATTTTTAGACGGCGGCCATCTTGGATTAGCGATGACCTCCATTTTAACAAATCTGAAAAGAAAGGCTTCACCCATGGACCATAACTTTTAAGTTTGGCTACCATGGGCCAAGCGGTTTATGTGAAGAAGAATTTTGAAATCTCTAATAAAAAAACGACCTTTTGACATTTCGGCGGCCATCTTGGATGACATAACAATCCGATTTCGACAAAAAATGTACCAGAGTGATCACCTCATTGATACCTTCGAATTGATATATAACATGACCATATTCAATCAAAAATAAAATTTGACTTCACGGGCCATGCCCGTTTTTGACCCCGGAATTTTAACAACTTTGCAAGAGCATTGTACATCAATCATTCCTACCAAGTTTCGTCAAAATCCGGCTAGCGGTTCATGAGAAGATTTTTTAAGAATTTATGCTATTTTTAGACGGCTGCCATCTTGGATTAGCGATGACCTCCATTTTAACAAATCTGAAAAGGCTTCACCCATGGACCATTACCTTTTAAGTTTGGCAACCATGGGCCAAGCAGTTCATGCGAAGAAGAATTTTGAAATCTCTAATAAAAGAACAACCATTTGACATTTCGGCTGCCATCTTGGATGACATAACAATCCGATTTCAACAAAAAATGTACCAGAGTGATCGCCTCATTGATACCTTCGATTTGATATATAACATGACCATATTCGGTCAAAAATAAAATTTGACCCCACGGGCTACGCCAATTTTTGACCCCGGGGTCACCATTTTAACACCTTTGAAAGAGCATTGTACATCGATCATTCCTACCAAGTTTCGTCTAAATCCGGCTAGCGGTTCATGAGAAGAAGATTTTTTTAAGAATTTATGCTATTTTTAGACGGCGGCCATCTTGGATTAGCGACGACCTCCATTTTAACAAATCTGAAAAGGCTTCACCCATGGACCATAACTGTGAAGTTTGGTCACCATGGGCCAAGCGGTTCGTGTGAAGAAGAATTTTGAAATCTCTAATAAAAGAACGACCTTTTGACCTTTCGGCAGCCATCTTGGACGACATGACCATCCAATTTCGACAAAAAATGTACCAGAGCGATCGCCTCTTTGATACCTTCGATTTGATATAGACATGACCATATTCGGTCAAAAATAAAATTTGACCCCAAGGGCCCCACCCATTTTTGACCCCAGGGTCACCATTTTAACAACTTTGAAAGAGCATTGTACATCGATCATTCCTACCAAGTTTTGTCGAAATCCGGTTAGCGGTTCTTGAGAAGATTTTTGAAGAATTTGTGCTATTTTTAGACGGCGGCCATCTTTGATTACGTAATGACGTCATTTTAACAATTTTGTAATCCCCCTACCTAAGGACCATGACCATGAAGTTTGGTGACTATAGGCCCAATGGTTACCGAGGAGAAGACGTTTGAAAATGTTCACGGACGACGACGACGGACACATTGCGGTAACAATAGCTCACATGTGCTTTGCTCAGGTAAGCTAAAAACACAAATCCTCAGTGACCTTGGGCGGGTCAAACGTGGGTCATACTGGAAGCCTTGATAATAAACTTTATAACATTTTTGCCTTACAAGCAAGGTGAACTGAACATATTTTATTATGTTCTCAGTGACCTCGACCTTGGACGGTCGGACGTGGGTGTTATGCAAAACAAAGCATCATCCTGAGACACACATTGTGGCTAATTATTATCAAAATAGGTGAAGCGGTTCATGAGTTATTGAAAAATGGAAGGTGTTACTAATGTACGTACATGCATGGACTAATGCCATTTATCCCGTCAACACTGCGTATGTACCGTGAAACATTTTTGATATCCAGTCAATACTATTTTTGCATTTTACAGCCATTTGTAGGTGTTGACGGGATAAATAGAATAGTAGGTTAGTGCCGTGAATGGGAAAAATTATCTGGCGCGGCACGGAAACGGGATGTGCTCGGCAGAGCCTCGCCCATCCCGTTTCCTGAGCCTTGCCAGATATTTTTTCCCATTCACGGCACTAACCTACTATTCTCTATCTATTTTCCTTATTTCTGAACCAAAGTATATGTTGTGACCACTCATTTGAACCGTCTCGGCGAGACGGTTCAAATGAGTGGTCACAACATATACTTCTGATGAGAAATAAAGAAATTCTTGAGCCTTGCTGGATATTTTTTCCCATTCACGGCACTAACCTACTATTCTCTATATCCCCTTTTACCTATCGGCGAGGGAATAGCAAACAATGAGATACCTGTAGGTAAATCCTCGCGCAGTTCCTGCTGTATGAATGTCTCGATCTCGTCGTTTCTCGCCTTCAGGAGGCCGAGCATGTTGTCGGAGAACGTGGAGCTGGCGTCGTGTCGTGCAGTCAACCACTGACGCTCCTGTCCCAGGCCGGCCTCGACCTCCGCCGACTGTGAATCGTGGAGCGACACCAGTCTGTCACAGTGGGTCTGGGTACCCGCCTTTAGGGACTGAAATAAATCAATAAATTGTTGATAGCAAGTTTATTAGGCAAGGTACAGAAATGCATAGGAATTCTGAGGCGAGCCTACTGAATACCGTTTCCAAACTGAACCGGATATAGGTAAAAGAAAACACCAGATTGGTACAGAGCACAGGTGATGGGAAAAAATAATCTGATAATCTCTCATTGTATAATAATATACTATATATACTGTCATGCGCTTCCCCTATAGACTGCAGAGCACCAGATAAGTTGCGTATTTGCTTAAATACCCAATTAAAATTGCCAAAAACACAATTGAAATCAAAAGTAGCGAGTATCAAAAAGCAATACAAAATTTGTGGTACATTAATCATGCTGCAGAAAACAATAAACAGACCACAAATATAGCATCTTTTTCTTATTTTCCATGAAAACACACTTGGAGACAATTCTAATGAAATGCCAAGACATGTTTTCATTTCGAAGCAAACTATTCAATAATTGCTGTCTGCTGATGTGTAAACAGTAGTGTTATTTTATTTTACCCAATTAAAATTTTGAAACAGAAATACCCAATTGCTTCAGAAATGATGGAAGTGACAATACTCCATTACTAATTCCTTATCTGGAGCCCTGGACTGTATTCTATTTATCAGCACCCAATTATAAAAACGTTGGTAATGTGATTATGGAATTTGTGATCAGTGTAGCTCCTGACCAAATAGCAGTGTTGTTTCAATGTTGGAATGGTGAACCCTGTAGATTCTGATCAGACTGTGTGGATGCAAGTGGGAGACTGGACAAAAACCAGTGAATCTGGAACTGTAGGGTAAATTTAAAAGACCCTGATCTGGTACCAGATACCCATGTCACACCCAACAGATCAATTAGGCTTAGCATAATCTTCCTTTGGTTGTTATTTACGATAAGCACGAGATAATGCAGTCTAACCTTAGAAGCAGTAGCAGCTCGCTATCAAGACGATTTCCATCTTTGTGAATGGTCAGGAACGACATAAGCCTCGCTTTGTTAGATTATGGTCCACAAGATAATAATATTGTGATCAGACTGCGGACACAAAACCCCATGTAAAGTAACCCGATTTATTGCATAAAATGGGCGCTCACAGTGTATTTACAGTGTAATAAACATCATATTACACTAGTGTAATAAATATGCAAATTAGCGTGTTACAGCTTCAATGTATGGTGATGTGCTTATGTAATAAATAGAATCTAACAGTTGTGTTGATTTAATATGAGATCTATTAAACTGGTTGACTGATGTCATAGCCTCGTTTCTTTTGAAATCAGTAAACTTGTTTAATAAATATCATAATAAATCATCACTCATGTAACATCCTTCATTCATTATAGGAATGAATGGCCTTTTTGTGGAATTTATCGGGGTATAAACTTGGAAAAGTCGCGGGAATACTGGACGAAGGCCGGAAGGCCTCGTCCAGTATTCCCGTGACTTTTCCAAGTTTATATCCCCGATAAATTCCACAAAAAGGCCATTCATTCCTTATAATTCCAGCATTTGGAATACAGTCATCAAGAAAATGTGTTTATTTTCCGTTTTCTTAAGAATTATTTTAACTGCGCCTCACGGTTACGGAAAGTAGTTCGGCGTGGGAGTTTACTAGGATATAAATTCTGAACTGAGACTTGCTACGGACCAATCAAATGTTAGGGAATTGTGTAAATATTTTTGTGCTGGAATTATATATTTGTGTTTCTATGTTCGGCTTACATAGCGTGTAATACAGACTGAACTAGGGATAGTCCACCTCAGCACGCCCCAGCTACTCACGTGCGTGTGCTGTGTGTGTGTATTCAGCTCCGTGTTCAGGGTGCTAGCCTGCTCCTGACATCGATCTTCCACCGAGCCTAGCAGCTTCTCCAATACCTGCAATAGCACAGGCATGTTGTCGTTAATTTAGTTCAACTAAATCAAGTAGTCACTACATACATGCTGCTGTGGCCAGTCTCTGCCTGTGTGTATCAAACATCTGTCCCCATGCAGAGCTCCAGATAAGCTGCGTATTTGCTTACATACCCAATTGAAATTGCCAAAAACCCAATTGAAATCAGAAGTGGCGAGTATCAAAAAGCAATAATAATTTTGTGGTACCTTTATCATGCTGCAGAAAACAATAAACAGACCACAAATATAGCAAATTTTCTTATTTTCCATGAAAACACATCTTGGTATTTCATTAGAATTGTCTCCAAGGAGACAATTCTAATGAAATGCCAAGATATGTTTTCATTTCGAAGCAAACTATTCAATAATTGCTGTCTGTTCATGTGTAATCAGTAGTGTCATTTTCTTTTACCCAATTACAATTTTGAAATACCCAATTGCTTCAGAAATGATGGGAGTGAAAATACTCAATTACTAATTCCTTATCTGGAGCCCTGCTAATGCTCGATATGTTTGATAACCAGATGGCCGTTGCCCGAAAGCCTATCAGTCTTATTATTCCAGAGACATAAGTGGTTTAAAAACGTTTCCATATATTTCGCACATACAGTCTACATTCGTTTACTCAAAGTCGGTTAAGTCGAATTCCCTCGTTACGTCAAATTCGTGTCCAAGTCCCGTTTCAGATCCTATTATTTTCAATGTAACTGGCTAGCATTGCGTCGAATTTCGTTACGTAAAGTAAAATTTTCACCAATTCGAACTAATTGTTCGGTCCCAAAAACAGAAATGTGTGGTATTTCACTTAAGTCAAAGTGTCAGTTTGCGCTCGAAGTGCAAATTCGCGGCGCCAATTTACCGGATGAAGGACTGGACTTGTTTACCTGTGTAAACAAACTTTGAATATTAAAGTGTTAAAGGTGATTTCCTCGACACCAATTAAACTTAGCTCATCCGATTTAATCACCAGTGATCAATAACTGATTAAGGATCGCGGCAATATTAATCCTAAAGTACCGTGATTAATTAATTGTCTTTTCTTGTTCCACCCCGACAATACAGATGTGTATACTTAGTTTGACTACACACACGCGTGTATAGGCAAACGCAAGTAAACACATTAGAGTTGCAAAAGTGTAACTGCGTGTGTCACAGGTCGTATGGGAGTTGCGTCCCGTAACTTGTATGGCAATATTTCGAGGTTTGTTCAGATTTTGTTACGTCAAACTTCGGTTTACTCAAAGTATTTATCACAGTCCGACGGACTTTGAGTAAACAAGAATGGCTGTATGTCATTGTGATCATTATTACGTCTCACTTTCTGTATTAAAGCAAAATTTGTAGTCAAAAATAATAAATTCTCTCTGAAATTAGATTTTGTCAATATCAACTTCCTTTTGTCTCTGGGTCAAAATTGTCCGCAAAAATAATCCTCGTTACTAATATTAATGGAATTCAACATTGGATACATAAACAAGATCTAAAGTAGGCTAATTTATTTGCCAACCAGATATAACTGCAGTGGTGAAATTTTATGTATCAGCAGTGGTCGTGAATATCATAGTCGCTGCTAAAACCATTAACAGGGGGTGCCCACAGGAAATTGTGAAAAAAAGAGAGAAGAAACACCGCTACCTCCACCCAGATTGTATCATTCTCAAGCAGGTTGGACACAGTTTAGCAACTCTTTATAAAAAAAAGAGAAGGAAATCCTCTAAAAAGAGGAAGATTCACATCCCTGCATTAAAAAACCATTAATTTAGTTCAACTTAATCCAGCAGCCATTTAAAATGTTTTGATAAAACGAGATGGTCGCGACCCACATGCTTTGATAGTACACCGAAAAACTAAAAAAAATATCGATAAACCAAAAACAGTAACCCGGACGCCAATGTGCCGACTGTATCACGCTGTCCGCAAGCGGACGCGACAAAAATAGTTTTACTGTGTCACTCACGGTTTTTGTGTCAGCGCAGGCTTTCGTGGCATCAGTTTCGCCATCTCTGCACGCCTGTCTGGACCACAGTACATCCTCATGTAACTGAAACGGGCATCACAATGTGGCTGACATTGGAGAAATGGAGCCTACAGGTGTTGGGATCAGTGTAGATCCAGATCAGCCTATGCATCCGCAGTCTGATCAGGATCTGCACTGCTCGCCATTTCATCAATGAAACACCTGCATGCTTCTAGAAAGTAACATAGATCACTATCAGGCTGCAGCAGTGTGCTATTTGATCAGGACCGACACTGGTCACAAGACCCATAATCCCCATTTCTTCAGCTGTGAGTGGTGTAAACTATTGCTGCTCTACAGAGCCGAGTGGTGTACTTCGCCGTATATTTGTGCAAACCACTGGCTGATATGTACGCAACAAATACCGTTTATTCAACCAGGTGAACTGATTATTGTGAAATAATGCGATTGGGTCCTTGCGCTAAACAAACGAGTGAGCGTACCTTTTATTTAACCAGATGAGCTGATTATCATGAGTGATTGGATTCTTACGTCAAACAAACGAGTGAGTGTAGACCATAAGTTTGCTAAGATCCATCAAGTAGAACTCGGGCGGGTTCTTCCTATTGTCATAATGAACATGTTATTGCAAGGACAAGCTGTGCGTCCATAGATGGTGAATACATAATACATCCCATCCATTTTTTCCAAAAGTGTGTATAAGTCTGCCATCAGCACAAGAGGAGAAATCTGATCTGTACGAGACAAACCTGTGAAGTGTGGCTACTGGCCGCGGCCCGGTGGTCCTCCATGGAGCCCCGCGTGTCCTCTGTATAAGTGTAGGCGAGTGACCGCGCCCCTGCCAGCTGGGTGCCCACGTCCCCACCCAGGGACTCGCTGTCCTGTAACGTCTGATCTACCTGGCTGCTCACCTGGAAACACAACAAAAGCCGCTCACATCGCACGTAATTGGCAAATGTTAACATTTATGTACCTGCCTGGTCCTGCCATGGGAATTTCTGTGCTCCAGATAAGGAATTAGTAATTGAGTATTTTCACTCCATCATTTTTGAGCAATTGGGTATTTCAAAATTTTAATTGGGTAAAATAAAATCACCTACTGTTTACACATCAACAGACAGCAATTATTGAATAGTTTGCTTCGAAATGAAAACATGTGTTGGCATTTCATTAGAATTGTCCCCTTGGAGACAATTCTAATGAAATACCAAGATGTGTTTTCATGGAAAATAAGAAAAATATGCTATATTTGTGGTCTGTTTATTGTTTTGTGCAGCATGATAAATGTACCACAAAATTGTTATTTCTTTTTGATACTCGCTACTTCTGATTTCAATTGGGTTTTTGGCAAATTTAATTGGGTATTTAAGCAAATACGCAGCTTTGTAATTTATCAGCATATCAGCCCTGTATTTTATCAGCATATTCCGTTAGTAAGAGATAATTTTGTGAACAATCATAAAGTACACATATAAAGGCAGAGCTCCAGATAAAGTGTGTATTGGTGTATTTTACGCACTTACAGTAGGTGGACAGAAGTAATTTCCCGAAAATTAAAATTCCATAGACTTACATGTATTTCCATATTTACTCTCAAATATGTAGCTCCGTACATACTTTACCCATTTGAATGAAATATAAAGTGGTTGAAAGATTTACGCAGAATATGAATGCGTTGGTTAGTAGTTACTGATTATCACAAGCAGTTCGATAGATACATGTTTTTAAACATGGCGTAATTATTTGACGTCAACATTGACGTCAATGGGAACAGCATTTCCAAAAAATGTGCATATATGTTTAACTGCATGCGTAAACTGCTTTGAATATTGAATAAAATTCAGCGCAAATCTATTGGCTACTCGATGCATTTTATTTCATTAAAATCTTTAATGTATATTTGAAGTAGCATGTTATTAAACAAGCACAGTTGCAAATAAACTTTAATATTATCGAAAAAATATTGTTTTTGCATTGTTTATGTACATGTATTTTTAAAAATTGGACAGGCTTCGTGAAACAGACCATCATCAATGTGATGTCAAACTCACAAATTCTACCAAACCTAACGTAGTTGAAGGGCCGGAAGTAGTTGAAAGAGAAAACTTGTGATTTTCCAAGTTCAGAAACCTATTTACAGCCTCCAAATAAGAATTAGTAATTGAGTATTGTCACTCCATCATTTCTGAAGCAATTGGGTATTTCAAAATTTTAATTGTGTAAAATAGAATCACACTACTGTTTACACATCAGCAGACCGCACTTATTCAATAGTTTGCTTCTAAATGAAAACACATCTTGGTATTTCATTAGAATTAGAATTCTAATGAAATACCAAGATGTGTTTTCATGAAAAAATAAGAAAATATGCTATATTTGTGGTGTGTTTAGTGTTTTCTGTAGCATGATAAAGATACCAGAAATTTTTCATTGCTTTTTGATATTCACTACTTCTCTGATGATCCCCCCCCCCCCCCTCCCAATTCTAATGAAATACCAAGATGTGTTTTCATGGAAAATAAAAGAAATATGCTATATTTGTGATCTGTTAATTGTTTTCTGCAGCATGATAAAGGTATCATAAATATTTGTATTGCTTTTTGATACTCGCTACTTCTGATTTCAATTGGGTTTTTGGCAATTTTAATTGGGTATTTAAGCACATATCTTATCTGGAGCTCTGATTTATAAGACATAACCCTTTCAACCCTCAGTAACTGGAATGGACTGTGATATGATTTTTCCGACCGAATCTAATCGTCATAAAATGATTTTCAGATTAGTGCATTTATGAAAAGGGGGTATTTTTTGTTCTCGAAAATATGAAAATTACTTTCAAAAAGTGCAGATCCTGACGAGATGGCTCGAAACGAGCCGGCTCATCTGGATCTGCACTGTTTGCATAAACCGCTATAGCAGGCTTTCAGGTTCAAAAGGTTAAGAAGGGTCTGTACAAGAGTATACGTACGTGTGAGGTTGTATCTTCGAATACCTTCCTGTTCTCCTCCAATAATCTCATAATTTCCTGCAATTGACACAAGCTAGATTTAAACTTCTGGTCACACACCTGATCAGGAAACTTTCAGAAATTACCTATTTTCAAGCTAATTTTTAGACTTTAACCAAAGTAATATTCATGGAAATTGTAAGTAATATCAGTCAACAACTAGATTTCCGCATGTAGACTCGGACACATGGACGTACGAACACCAATGTGCTGACTATCACACTGTCCGCAAGTGAGTCCGAGAAAAACATGGGGCTGATTCACTAAATTGTGTATGATAAAAAGTTTCATTAATTTGCTTCTCACATTAACGTGGTTGTCTAATGCTACCATTGTTCACCAATGTTTTTCTCAACAGCGAACAGGGTAGGCTCTGAGCAGATTGCGCAGATGCGCAGGCTGCTCAGGGCCTACACTGTTCGCAAAGGAAATGAAGCACAATTTTGTCATGTAAGTGGTCAACACAAGTTTTGTGTAAGACATCAACATCCAGTTGTCACTTACAGTGTGTCTGTTGTTGAACTCCGCTGTTCGCTGGCTTGTGTGATCTTGTAAAGCCGCGACCGTCTTCTTATGGTGTTCGCAGTGGTCGGACACCCGCTCCCCAATCCCCGCCAGACTGGCCGACAGTGTGGAGAAGAACGCTTGTAACCGATCAGATTGTTCTTCTTGCTGGAATAAACATTCAACAAAACTAGAGAATTGTTCGTAAAACGATAAAAAAAGTACAGAATTGTTCGTAAAACAAATATAAACAAAACATTTGGAGTTTTACATCCGTCCACGATGGATTCATTGCCGTAGCAAACAAAATTACAATAATTCCAGCACAAAAATATTTACACAATTCCCTAACATTTGATTGGCCCGTAGCAAGTCTCTGTCCAAAATGTATATCCCAGTAAACTCCCATGCCGAACTACTTTCCGTAACCGTGAGGCGCAGTTAAAATAATTCTTAAGAAAACGGAACATAAAACACATTTTCTTGATGAATTTATTTTAAATGCTGGAATTATAAGGAATGAATGGCCTTTTTGTGGAATTTATCAGGGATATAAACTTGGAAAAGTCGCGGGAATACTGGACGAGGCCTTCCGGCCTTCGTCCAGTATTCCCGCGACTTTTCCAAGTTTATACCCCGATAAATTCCACAAAAAGGCCATTCATTCCTATAATGAAGCAGACGTGACCTTGACCTACAGGGATCCAGATTGGATAGAATTATCCACATCGTCCATTCACAAGGTCAAATGGTTTATTTACTTATTTATTTAATGGTGTCACGTTAGGCCGGGTTAGCAGGTTCAAATCACATATTTCAAGTGTACGGATGGGGGGACAATCAGAAAATTGGAAATGAATATTTACGCAAGAAATATACATTCAACCCTGAAATTAGAATAACCTGATCTGATGCCAGGTTCTCATCAAACCAGTCACTTATTCTTAGCCACACTCCCTGAAAGTAATAGGATCAGTAGTGATCTTATTAGTTTTATAACATTTGGGTATAACCGGATTCAACACCAAAACCGTACCCGAGTCAAAGTCAGACAGATAGTCTGTGTGACTAATAGTAAATACGTGTAGCCACTATACGGACCTGTTTGTTTACGAGCTCACTCAGCTGTTTATTGCTGGTTTCCAGCGATTCCAGGCGTGACATCACCGACTGCCACTTCTCTGTGGCTGACATCGCTACAGCGTTTACATGCTCCACTTCAGCTGTCTGCAAACACAAGTAGAAAGAAAATATCATGCTATTGTCTTTTGAAATCAAGAATATCGATTCGGTAACGGTAGAAATTGCTCGGTGAACCTTGGAATTCCTATATGTTTCCTAGCCGAGCCCGATAAACTTGATATGAAATGACACAAAATCATGGTATGTATTTATGAGGTAAAACTATTTACGCTAGAGGACGGGCAAAAAATAACATGTTTTTTGTTGTTGAAAATAACGCATACTTGTTTACGCTGCTATCATTCGGTAACGTTATGCGACTGCATTCGACAAAAAGAACGTCGGAGAAAGTAGTTGTGACGAAGACATGATTAATGGTGAATTAATCAGAATTATACCACTCAGTTCTGGAAAGCCACTCCAGGGCTCCAGATAAGGAATTAGTAATTGAGTATTGTCACTCCATCATTTCTGAAGCAATGGGGTATTTCAAAATTTTAATTGGGTAAAATAAATCACACTACTGTTTATTGAATAGTTTGCTTCTAAATGTAAACATGTCTTGGCATTTCAATAGAATTGTCTCCTTAGAGACAATTCTAATGAAATACCAAGATGCGTTTTCATGGAAAAATATGCTATATTTGTGGTCTGTTTAATATTGTTTTCTGTAGCATGATAGATACCACAAATGTTTCATTGCTTTTTGATACTCACTACTGCTGATTTCAATTCGGTTTTTGTCAATTTTAATTGGGTATTTAAGCAAATACGCATTTAGCTCTTTCACCACTATAAAGTAACTGGTATGGACTCTTCCTTGTTCTTTTTAAAGGCCCAACAATCGGTGCCCTGGTACCGAATTTAGTAGGAGGGGCATATCCAATTACTGATAGCGTCCCCAGCCTGTCAGTTATACACTGGCTTTATAAATAGAATACATAAACAGCAGCACATGTTTGTCGTCTGCTCCCAATGTAGAACAGTGAGGGGGCTGCTGGATAGCCAGTGTAGGTGTTTCTGTACTGACCAGTATCTAGATATATGGTATGTAGGTTTGTTATCAAACGTGTGGTCCCATAAAACAAATGATCATTCAGCTAGTGTATACCAGTCCCTCTAATAGTATATGTATGTTTTATTTGTGCAGGAAAATGATTGAGAATTTACTAAAAGTGTTAAAACTTATATAGTATTTTGCTGCTAACTATTTCAAAGCAAAGAGTATTTTGATGCTATTATATAAATTATTAAAAATAGAAAGAAGTAAAATTGAATGAAACACAATAACAAAATGGGGCTTATTGAGTGTTTGATCAGTTTAACTCACATTCAGATAGCACATGACTACAACATGATGCAGTTTACATCATCAATTAGAGCCACCATGAATGACCACCGAACTAAACAGTGTAGATCCTGATGAGGCTGTGAGGATGCACCAGCTGATCTGGGGATATGCATGTCGTAACGTGTCCACGTGTCCGTTACTTAGAGTGTGTCTACATATAGTGAAACCTATATTGTACTTCTGGACCTGAACAAGGTTCCTATCTCCAATCTAGTTTGTAAGTACATGTAGTAACCAATATATAAGAATATGTGTTTGTAATAAGTCGGTATTTGATAAAAATGTGTAACTGTGTCATGTCATTCCACATATAACCCCGTCCCAGTTAGTCTGTATTGCTGCAGATATAATATATGCCGACAGCTAATTAGAGACCAGTGTTGAAATAGCCATACTGGTATGTGTTAGGATACAGGAAAGAAGTAGCAAACTTGAATTCATGTAGTCATGTAAATTCCAGATCAGACTGCACATACAAAAGCTGTTTTGTGAATGTGCATACTAACCAAAGTATATGCTGTTTATAATTAGTATGTACATGTGTACTGCATTTTAACAGCCACTGTATCAAGTTCTAGGCGACATATTTCTCTTGTTGGTCTATTAAACCATGGTTTTGTTTCATTCACCTTGTTATGTGCATACCAAACACATATTTAATTTGATGTTACTGTCCAAAATCAAAGTTGTGCTGCTGGCACACTGTCTGATGTTGACCATACAGGCAGTTATATCTGATAGCGTTATCACTAAACACGTGGGATTGTTTACAATGTCGGGTCATGAACTCGGCTCTATGAATGAATTACATATGTAACAGCTACGCTCCGCCCGGCAAGTTTGAATCAGTTGTCAGTTGAGTACATTGTATTACTTCAAAAGCACATTTATATTTGTTTTCTTAAATACAAATTTGTCTATACCTTTCATAGTTGTATGATCTATGTCTGTGTGAAATAGTGTACTTATTTGTTCAGTGGTATTTCTAAAATATCTGAAAATGTGTCCCTGAAGTGAAGCATGCATAAAATTATCAAAAAGCCTGCCCAGCGCCATCTGGTGGCTTTTATATCCCAGTTGGTAAACAAAAAAACAAAAAAGGAGCGTTTTGTAAAAAAATCAGAAAATATCCACAGGCAGTGCAGAAACGGATCATCTGGATCTACATTACTTGCAAATATTGATAAAAGGGTTAATGGCTCCCCAACACAGACAAACATCATTTGGAGACAATACAATGGCTACAGTTTACGAACCGTGACGTTTCCCACGGCCTGGTTGAGGTCGTGTAGCCAGCTGTGCGCCTGTTTGTTACACGTCGTGTGGAAGTCGTCAGTGGCGGTGACGCGCGTGTCCACCGTCGTCTGGAGGGCCATCAACTCGGACGTGAGACTTCGCATCATGCTCGAACTCTGCTGCAGCATTGACTCTGTGATCAAGGAATAAATGAATGGGTTTTACGTCACAGCAGAAGATAAGGTCATATAGAGACGGGACCATAGTTTAAAGTCTCATCAGACAGATCAGCGGGATGGAAATACTATGTAAGTATTTTTTGATGCCCTAGGTGAGGTAAAGTGAGGTAAAGCACATTGGAATCTCCAGGGATCTCATATGGTTCCCAAACGTGCAATTAATTGTTGAAACTAGAAATGTGATCTGTTAGCACACAAATGCCAAGCTTGCAACCAAACAAAGTGAAGCTACATTTGTAAATGTAAGAAATAGATTGATCATTCTTGCATAGAAGAAATATTGTTTTAACCCTTTCACCCACAGTAACTGGAATGGACTGTGATGTGCTTATTTTCCGACCAATACATTCGTCACAAAATTATTTTCAGATTAGTCCATTTATGAAAGGGTGTGTTTTTGTTCTAAAAAAAATATGAAAATTACTTAATACTTGCAAAAAGTGTAGATCCGGATGAGATGGCTCATCTGGATCTGCACTGTTTGCAAACCCTGCTATAGCGGGCTTTCGGGTTCAAGGGATTAAGACTTCACCGACAGAGTATATGTGCACATACTAAATGCACATACTCAAAATGGACCCGTGCTTGTCCAAATGATGAAATCGTGCCGTTTCATTGGTCGAGACCGAGCAAAGTTCAGTTTCGACCAATAAACTACTAAACTACTTGATTTCGAGCATGAGAATGCATTCAGGAATTTAAACAAGAACGGGTCCAGAACCTCATTGCGGTCACTACGGTAATGTCCAACAAGAAATGAGTAATACTGCAGTGCGACCCTTCAAAAACTTAAAAAGCAAATTTCTAAATCATTCGACTTTGAGTACAGGGTCTGCATTGCATGGGTGGGCTATAGAATGGAGATATGGATTTCAAACAATAATTGTTACATGACTGCCGTTGTTCGATACTGCTCCCAGCCGTGTTTAAATGTACAGCGCGTGTTGTTTGACCATGACTGTGGACAATGCTCATTTCGGGGCCAAGCTAACACCTATGTAATGCATGTGTCTCATGATGTTACTAGAACGTGCCATTACGTCACCGGACAAGTTCACAACGGTCACAATTAAATTTTGAAATTGATGCTGCTGCATCAAGCGACGTGTACTGCGGCCCCGGAATATGTATGTGTAAATCAGCTGATTGAATGGAGCAAAGTACCGAAAGTACTGCATATATGCTCAAATTACACAATATTTTCCGACGGAAATGTAACAATAACGTTCGACCATGTCCAGCCGTGGCACTCTGGAACTGTTTGAACCCACGGCCTACGGCCTTGGGGTTCAAACAGTTCCCTCGTGCCACGGCAAACACTTAATACCTACGGCTGGACATTGTCGAACCTAATAGTATAGTCAGAATTCAAGCCAATTCGACTTCGGTAACAGAGATAGCAAGTAGCCGAAAACTTTAGTGCAAATCTCGGACAGACAGGATGTCAAGCCTATCTATCTTATGGTAACAGTTCGTAGGTTGTTGAAAACTTTTAGAAAATCTATGGCAGACAAATGAACAAATGGATAGGGTAGCGACTTTTAACGTACCTCAAATTTTGGTGGATGGTACATTAATCGACCAGTGATTACGGGACGGGACACGCAGCTATGTGCTGAATGAGGGTATGGTGGTGTTCATGGTTGGCGGTGGCATGACAGAAAGCTGTCAGGAGTTGATTACATAAACTCTATACCGTACACAGGATTGTAGACACAAGTGTAGAAAAAATTGTAAAATGAAACAGCCGTATTTTTGTGCAAAAAAAATAATTTCCTCATAAAAACACCATGCACTTAACCATTACAGTGCTGAATTAAAATTGTCGTCTGCTGTTTATTTTCCATTTTTCTTACCAATTAGAAACGATTCTAAAGTGCTGGTAAGCCATACTTATATTGAGAAAGACGATAAAATATAACACAACAGCAGACAACTATTTTTGTTTCCCGTATTCTAAGGGTTAAACTGCCCATCGACTCGTACACGTACCTATGTGCTGGGTGAGGGTGTGATGGTGTTCATGGTCGGCGGTGGCGTGGCCCTCCACCCGAGTGATCTGCTCGTGTATCTGGCCGCAGATAGACGTCCGAAACCTGTCCTGGCACTGCTTGTTGTGCGACTCCACCGTGTGGACACGCTCCAGCTTACTGTGCAGCCCTGATACATCGCTCGTCGAATTCTCCGCCGTGTCCAACAGCTGCGGGAAGTATAAATACGATTGTAGAGTAGTTACCAAAAACAAATCACAGAATAAACTTTGTAAACTTCCAATACACGAGCAATCTGGGTTTTTACGCACATGGCACCCAATTAACATGGTGGGTAAAATGATTGCTCCCTGAACAGATATCAATGATCGGTAACTTTTAAAAGCAAATAGCCGACTCTGAGGGTTCAGTGTTTATTACAATGAAGATAAATATTCGCTAGTTCTAATAGATATTTGTACATAAATTATGATGCATCATTTTTACCACGAGCATTGCTAGGCACACTCTACACATGAAATATTAGTAGTACTGGCCACTATATTCATTTACTTTCATACAATTACAGAAATATGAAATTTTCAGGCAAATTTAAACTATTTTTTATTTATTTCTTCTCCGAAGAATATATTGTTACCACTCATTTGAACCGTCTTGATACAATTTTAGTATCTGGGGGCCGTTTCACTAAAATTTGTATGACTAAAATGTTCGTAAGTGCAAATTTAGGATCGTTTGAAAATACCAATTGATGGATTTACATTTATTGAGCATAGGCTGCATACACAGCCTATGCTCAATAAATGCAAATCCAATAATTGGTTACAAGAAAACATTGTTAATGTGAAATTTATAGACTATCATAATTTTGCACTTACGAACATTTTAATTGTACAAAGTTTAATAATTCCAGCTCAAAAATATTTACACAATTCCCCAACATTTGATTGGTCCGTAGCAAGTCTCTGTCCAAAATTTATATCCCAGTAAACTCCCACACCGAACTACTTTCCGTAACCGTGAGGCGCAGTTAAAATAATTCTTAAGAAAACGGAAAATAAACACATTTTCTTGATGAATTTATTTCAAATGCTGGAATTATAAGGAATGAATGGCCTTTTTGTGGAATTTATCGGGGATATAAACTTGGAAAAGTCGCGGGAATACTGGACGAGGTCTTCCGGCCTTCGTCCAGTATTACCGCGACTTTTCCAAGTTCATACCTCAATAAATTCCACAAAAAGGCCATTCATTCATATAGTGAAAAAGGCCTCCATATTTGTTTTTAGTCAAGTTTACCTCGGACGCCTGTGTATAGAGCCGTGAAGCGACACACTGCTGTTTGTCTCTGTCCTGCTCGGTCTGCCGTAGGGTGAACTTGGTTTCCTTCAGGGTGGATTTGGTCTCGATCAGTTTATCCGTCTTAATCTCTAAATGTCGCTGGGTCTCCTCAAACAGGTTCTGAACCTGCGAAATAGATGAGTTATAAATATGTTACCAGACTTTGACACCTATTATGGGGCATTCTTTGTCCAAGTATGGTGTAAAATTCTGTCAATTGTAAGATTAGGATGCCCCAGAAGTTCAGTACCAGTAGCCGATTTCACCAACATTGCAAAGTATACTTTACTAGCAAAGTATACTTTGAGGGAGTAATCATTTATTTTTCCCGAAATACATTATTTCATATAAAACTAACAACTGCATATATTTGATGATTAAAAGTATGCAGAATTATTATACTGAATTTATTACATTATCACAGCCAAAATGGCTGTGATAATGTAATAAATTCAGTATAATACAAGAAACAAGGCAAAGCCACGAAGGCCAGGTTTTTTCCAAGCATAGACACTTGGATAACATAATTATACCCACTTTTTGTAGACTAGATGGCCGTGGCCTGCATGTCGCGCCTTGGGGCGACGCATGGACACTAAAAAAATAGATATAGTAAAAACTTTAACCAAAAAACTTTAACCGGACACACGGACGAACGGACGGACGTATGCCAAAATGCTGACGAAATCGCGCTTTCCGCAAGCAGGTATGACAATGATGATAAACACCCATGTGAAGTATCAAGGTATTGGGTGAAGCAGTTGCAGAGATATAGTACACGAAAAAACTTTAACAAAAAAATTCAAAGTAATTTGACCTTGACATTGGGCACAGGATCGCGCTTTCCGCAAGCAGGTGCAACAATGATGATAAACACCCATGTGAAGTATGAAGGTATTGGGTGAAGCAGTTGCAGAGATATAGTACACGAAAAAACTTTAACAAAAAAATTCAAAGTAATTTGACCTTGACATTGGGCACAGGATCGTGCTTTCCGCAAGCAGGTGCGACAATGATGATAAACACCCATGTGAAGTATCAAGGTATTGGGTGAAGCAGTTGCAGAGATATGTACACGAAAAAACTTTAACAAAAAAATTCAAAGTAATTTGACCTTGACATTGGGCACAGGGGCCGCACGGTTGGGGGTTAGAATGAAAATATGGATGATGATAAACACCCATGTGAAGTTTCAAGGTAATGGGCGAAGCAGTTGCAGAGATATAGTATAACGAAAAAGTTTTAACCAAAAAACTTTAACCAGACGTACGTTAAAAAGTTAACGTTGAAAATGGCTAAGTCAATTACGTAGAAATAATAGGTGAAGGTAAAAAAATGGTCACATGTTGGATAGTTGTATGTGGTAGGCACCCCTTGGTTATGAAGCTGTGAAAGTTTGGTGGTCCTAGGTGGTACAGTACCAAAGAAATGGACTTAAACACGAAAACTTAACATTGTAAAACGCGGGAAAACTTAACATTGAAAATGGCTAAGTCGACTGCGCGGAAAAAATGGGTGAAGTTAAAAAAAAGAGTAACATATTGGATAGTGATATGTGGTGGGCACCCCTTGATTATGAAGCTGTGAAAGTTTGGTGGTCCTAGGTGGTACAGTACCAAAGAAATGGACTTAAACACGAAAACTTAACATTGTAAACGCGAAAACTTAACATTGAAAATGGCTAAGTCGACTACGCGGAAAACATGGGTCAAGATAAAAAAAAAAGTAATATGTTGGATAGTGATATGTGGTGGGCACCCCTTGATTATGAAGCTGTGAAAGTTTGGTGGTCCTAGGTGGTACAGTAACAAAGAAATGGACTCAAACACGAAAACTTAACATTGATTGTGGACGCCGCCCGCCGCCCGCCGCCCGCCGCCCGCCCGGCTTTCGCCAATCCAATAGCCTGGATTATTTCTCTCAAAAAAACATGGCTAAAAAATTAATAAATTTATCATAAAATTGAAAATTTCTCCCTCAAGCATACTTTGCTAGAAAAGTATACTTTGCAATGTTGGTGAAATAGGCTGCCGAGCTCCAGATAAGGTTGTATTGGTGTATTTTAGTTCTACACACTTATTTTAGCTGAATACGCATTGATTATCAAAAGTGGGAGTATAAAATACTCACAGCAATGTGAAAGTACGCATGGATTTTCAAATTGAGTGTGAAAATACTTTAACTCTTTCTGGCCTATTAGTTTATTTATAGAACAAGGCTAGCTAGCACTGCTGCTAGGCATGGAGTCTACACACCTGCAGGCAGCTGATCAGATTATGTGTGTATTGTGTTACATGCAGTGATAAAAAAATCAACAACTACAATACTAATGAAGATAAACTTACCAAACTTGCAGAATTAATCCATTATATGTTTTTTATAACCCTGTGTATTTTTTTCCAGATCGGATACAACCAAAATCTCCCATGGCTAATTTTAATACAAAATAAACACAAGAAATGTAGTATTTTCTCATATTTTCAGTAATTTAAAACTGGGAGCTATATACATGGTAGAGATAATCAATGAACTACATACATTATTCTGAAGATTTTCCCACAAATGAAAATGTGGAAGTTTGTAATTCTTTAGAATCGTCTCGAAAAGATGATTCTAAAGAATTACAAACTTTCATATTTTTTTGTGGAATAATATTGTTGAAATACAGTGAGTGAACTGGGAGTACATAATGTTGCGAGTATTTTTGTCTTTCTCCACAAAACTTGCTAATTGGTAATTATTTGGAATCGTCTCGAAAAGATGATTCTAAAGAACAATCAACTTGCATGTTTTTTTTGTGGAAAAAATTGTCGAAAATTGTGGAGAATTGAGAGATATATAGTCAATATTATGTCCATTTGTTTTAGCGAGTGTATCTCTCTGGGAACCGTGCAATATGGTACGGCTTGAAACAGTCTCTGCACAAATTCACGTTGCAGGCCTCACATCTATATATTGGTTCGCGGCGTACGCCAACCATAGAACATTGTTTGCACGTTCTCTTCTTCCCCAAGTCATTTATCCAGCAATTGCTGCCAACTGACTGCACTTCCTTGAGCGCCTTACATTTCCGTTTATGGCAATAAGTTCCAATCATTTGCTTGGACAAATTCTGTCGGAATTCCAGCTGGGTATGCAGCTTGGCCTTTCCCCGACGAGACGTTTTCTTGTGGTGCGGTGATTCTCGCATCAGCGCAAATGCCACGACGATCGACACATCCAGCAAAAACCAAAACAGATACTTCCACCATTTGACAGCTTTCCGGCCCACAGCATACATCGCACGCAACTGGTCAGCTCGGTCGACTCCATTCATGTGTTGCGTGCACACCACCTCTGGACATGGAACAGTTTTCACTGTGCCATCCTTCTGCTTGCGGTCAACGGTAGTCGCCTTGGTGGAATCAAAATTAGTTGAAAGGAGGTAGACATTCTTCTCGTCTCTCCAGGCTGTTGCTACAATACCAGCTTTCTGCATTAGCATGGACTCGCCTTGCACCTTCATCTTTTTGTTTTTCACTTCTACAGGAATGCCGCGCCTGTTTACACGGAATGTACCACACGCGTAGGTACCATTTTGCTGCAGGTCTTCATGACCACTCTTTCACCCAGGGCCTGTTCACCAGCCTGTGTCTCCTTGCCGCAATAGACTTGAAAGTCATTTATGTAGCCATTGTGTGGATCAGCACGTACCCACACTTTGATCCCCCTTTTTGTTGGCTTCATTGGTATGTACTGCTTGAATCCCAAGCGGCCTGTATACCCAATCATTGCTTCGTCAACAGTAGATTCCCGGTGCGGTCTGTAATTGTCCATCAAGTTGGCGCGCAGTGATTCTGTGACAGGTCGCACATGGGCAAGCTTGTCATGTCCCGGTTCACCATGATTTGGATTGTCGGTGTTGTCTGCCACATGAAAGTATTTGCTGATGTTGTCATATCTGTCACGTGTAATTCTCTGTCACTTATGCCAGACGGACTATACATGGGATCAGTTGACCAGTACATGTCCACTGTTGGTGCCTGGACAATTCCCATGACGATCTGAAAACCTAAGAATGACCACATTTCTTCTGGGTTTACATTTCTCCATTTGGGGTCCGCCTTCTTTTCTATGCATTTCTGAGCATATTCATTGGTCTCGTTCACGACACTCTGTATCATGTCATCCGTAAATAATAATTTGAGGAAGTCCAATTCATTCTTGTCAGCTGTCAAAACGTTTACAGGTCCAGAAATCGCAGTAAAGTCCTTAACTTTCACTGTCCGCAATGTTGACAGCCAGCTTTCCCCACCCACTTCCAATTCAACGTCGCTTGCACGACTCGTCACTTTCGGCGTCGTAATTACGCAATCTCGCCAATGGAACTTCATCTTCCGAGTCTTAATCTGACATAGAAATGTCTGATCCATCGTTTTCTTGCGCTGTCAATAACCTAAATTCTGTTTGTACGACATCATTCTCGGAAAATCCCTCGAAATGAGATTCACTTTCACTTCCACTCGCCATTGTTTTTGGGAGATGACACGTCACTAATTTATGTATGCAAATTAACAACCAAATACAACGGTTTTATTGATTGGATCTCAGAAAAGTTAGTTTTGATAAAAATAGCCTTCTTTTCATTGGTCAGTATAATTAAATATCTGGAAGTTTCGCTGTTTCAACCAATCGACACACGTTTTACAAACAGGTTTTGTCACGACTTTGAGTCGGTAGTCGCCAAAGATAGCTATCGGAAAAACTATCGACTTCAGGCGTGACTCGACGTTTGTGTATTGGAAATAAACACGCCTGCTGACGGGATTAGGCCAGAAAGAGTTAATAAAGTTGAAAATTTGCTTAGTTGAGCTGCAAAAAGCAAACACTCAGCTGAAGATTCTCATGCCTAGTTAAGATATGGTGTCAAACCTTTTCTATTTCGTCGGTGAGGGCCTCAATCTTGGCCGTCATATCCCCAATATTGTCTTCCTGGAACGTCAGCCTCGTCTGCATTTCACTGCAATAGGGAAATAAATCAATTATTTTTTATTTGTGGCTGTGACTGGAGGAATGGAACTGATGCGATTTGTGGCCAGTGTGGCGCCTGACCAAATAGCACACTCCTGTAGCCTGATAATGATCTACAGTGCAACCTCTCTACAACAGCCACCCATGGGAAGACGCACAAGTGGCTGTTGTAGAGAGGTGGCTGTTGTAGGGAGGTTAATGCTGAATTAAATTTTATCGTCCGCTGTTTATTTATTTTCTTCGATAATTCTCATCAACAACATGCTTTGGCAACATAGAATCATTTCCAATGGAAATGATTCTAAAATGCTGTCAAAACATGTTTTTATTGAGAAAGAAGGCAAAAATCAACAGCAGACGACAATTTTCGTGCTCAGGAGTCTAAGGGTTAGATACAGAGGAAATCATCCATTTGGGATATAAAATAGCGGCTGTTATAGAAAGGGTGTTGTTGAGGTGGCCGTTCGGGGAGGTTCGACTGTATATTGCTTGTAAGAAGTTTCATCGACTGATGGCAAACAGTGCAGATCCTGATCAGGATGTGCGTATGCACAGGCTGATCTGGTTCTACACTGGTTGTAAATCCCATAAGGCCCATTTCTCCAGTCCCAACCACATTTCATTAACTGGTACAATTTATGAAATGAATGTTGGAAACCACATGCAAAAATAAAGGTTAAATAAGTTGCAAAGGATACAATCAATGCCAGTCAACAACGGTGACTACAGTCTTTGGGGTATCTCAAAAGCTCTTCTTGTACTTCGTAGTTACAAACTAAAAATGGCCAATTGAAGCTTAGGCCAGTATAGTTCCCGGGCCCAAAGACCTTTTCAGTATTAAAGTGCAAGACTAAAAATTTTAAAAGCAAATTTTGCATTTAACAGCAGCCAATGTTGGTAAATCTTTTGTGGGTTTGTTTAATTTATTACATATAGCTTCAATACAATTTGAGCTTGTAAACCAAAGTTCATGCATGGAGTTATTCCATGTGCCAGACCAGCCTACACATATCAGTATGTATAATGTCAGGAGGTTAGTCACATGTGGAACATACCGGTAGTTCTCCTCGGCGATATAAACACCATTTTTGTCGCGCGATGCCTGGAGGTCGCGTCGTAGCTTGTCTATCTCCTCTGTGTATTCCTGAAGATCGAACATCAATAATGAAACACACACGACTGTGTTCCGGTTCAGGGCATGTCTATATAAAACTTTCTGAGCATGTACTATGTACTGGTGTTTATGGTTTATTGTTACATGACTGCCGTTGTTCGACACCACTCACAGCCGTGTTCAAACATACAGCGTGTGCTGTTTGACAATGGTGGTAGACAATGCTCATTTCGGGGCCAAGCCAACACCTACGTAATGCATGTCACTCATGACGTTACTAGAACGCGCCATTATGTCACCAGACCAGTTCACAACGGTCTCACTGAACTTTTGAAATTGGTACGGCTATATCACGTGACGTGTACTGTGGCCCCGGAATATGTATGTGTAAATTACAGCTGTTTGAATGAAACGGATTATCAAAGTACCGAAAGTACTGCATATATGCTCAAATTGCATGGTATTTTCGACGGAAATGAAACAATAACGTTCGACCATGTCCAGCCGTGGGTAAACTTTTGCCGTGGCACTCCAGAACTGTTTGAACCCGCGGCCTACGGCCTTGGGGTTCAAACAGTTCCCTCGTGCCACGGCAAACGTTTACCCACGGCTGGACATGGACGAACCTTATATTCTACAGTTGAGAATGTACTTGTTTTTGACTATCAGATCCAAATTTTCCGACGATGTACATTACAATATAATTTCGTAGCTTTGAATGAAAGATGCAGAATACATACTTAATTTTATATTAATCTAAATTGACATTAAACATAATTGTTAAATGACAGTGATTACTTTACATGAAGCTGCATATCCAGCGTTATTAAAATCAATCCCTTATACCTTATAATCATTATATGATGTAGGTTCAAATGTATACTACTGTCTGTTCCACGTTTTTCTGCCGACAAACTTTTGGCTATTAAACACATTAAATCTAACAAATATTTAAATGTAAGTACTTTTTCACCAATAACAAAAATGTCGCCCTCCCCAAATGTTTTTGTTTGATGAAATTCCATCAAATATTGATTTTATAGCGAAAAAACGATTTTCCTATGGGAATTTAACATGGGGGGGAAAAAGGTGGAAGCAGTGGGGGAAGAGTCAAAAAACGAAAAAAATTGGAAATTGACTCCGAAACCTGACCAGATAGCTTGGAAATGATGTAAATAAGAAAACAAGCTAGATTTTAAAAATCGGTCCACAAATAAAAAAGTCTTTAAAACAAATCTATTTTAGCCCCCATGTTAAATTCCCATAGGAAAATCGTTTTTTCGCAATAAAATCAATATTTGATGGAATTTATTAAAATAAATTTGTTGGGGGAGGTGACTTTTTTGTTATTGATGAAAATGAGGGCGGGGGTAGAAAAAATGTCGGAATTCTGCCCCTGAATGTATGGTAAATTAATCCCTGTGAATGTATCTGTGAATGTATCTGACTACTTGCATATAGCATTACTGTCTTAAGCAGCCACGTCTGTATTATCTTCCCATGGCTGGGCTTTATTCACAAATTTGACTGCACACAATCAAGTTTTTGTTAACATACAATATTGCTCTAACTGATCACTGCTGTTAGAGATAAAGTGTCTGTGTTACCTTGATGAGGGACTTCTTTGTAAGCTTCTGGTTGAGCTCGGGTCGGTTGGTGATGTTCTTGGCCCTATGGGCGTAGTCCAGCGTACTCAGGGTCTCCTGTGACGGGCAGACATGGACAATTGTGACGGCCAGTGAACGATTCGGGCCCAAATACTTCATTAATTCAGGGCTCCAGAATATTTTGGTGATAAACCAGTAGCCTATTTAACCAAAATTGCAAAGTATACTTACGGTATCTTGCTAAGTACACTTCGAGGGAGAAAGTTTTAATTTAAGGATAAATTTAATAATTTTTATTATACTGAATTTATTACATTATCAGTCATTTTGGCTGTGATAATGTAATAAATTCAGTATAATAATTCTGCTTATCCCGTCAACACGTATATGAAGTTTGAAGTCAATCCGACTTACCATTGCAGAGATAATGGGTACCCGAAAACTTTAACGCAAATTTTACGGACACAAATTTCTAAGTAATTTGACCTTGACCTTGGACATGAAGGTCGCATTGGTATGGTATGGAATGAAAATATGGATGATGATAAGGAAATATATGAAGTTTGAAGTCAATCCGACTTACCATTGCAGAGATAATGGGTACCCAAAAACTTTAACGCAAATTTTACGGGACACAAATTTCTTAGTAATTTGACCTCGACATTGGAAATGAAGGCCGCATGGGTGAGGCATGGAATGAAAATTTGGATATGATAAGGTAGTATATGAAGTTTGAAGGCTGCATGAGCACGAGTATGGTATGGAATGAGAATATGGATGATGATAAGAATGTATATGAAGTTTGAAGTCAATCTCACTTACCGTTATAGAGATAATGGGTATCCAAAAACTTTAACGTGGATGGACGGAATTACAAAAACTATATAACGGTACCCCTTCGTATGCCAGGGGTATAACTAGAGAAAGTGAGCAGGGGCTCATGCAAACAAATAAAAACTTTAACGTAAATATTTAAAAAAAAAATTATCGCAAAATTCTATTTAAAGTAATTTGACCTTGGACAAGAAGGCCACATGAGTGGTATGGAATGAAAATATGGATGATGATAAGAATGTATATGAAGTTTGAAGTCAATCCGATTTATGTATACTTATTATACCTCAATGTATACTTTGCTAGATAAGTATACTTTACAATTTTGATGAAATCGGCTACAGTAAAGTTCCTGATCAAATAGCACACTCAAATCTGATATGCCCCATTTCTCCACCCAAAATCACATTTACAGATGAGAATAAATGTGTGAGATTGTAAAATGCATTGGAGACATCCAGTCTTTAATAGTCATTCGATTGGAAACACGGAAATACATTGTACAACACTTGAGAATTATTGATATTATTATTTGAAACTTTGGTTAAAACACGTTAATATTTACTGTCACCCGTGTTGGGGTCCAATATTTATATTCTACACTAAATATATTGAATGTGCAATTGTATTAAAACATTATTTTCCATTTCATAAGCAACTTCAGTCGGAGAAACCATTAAGGTCATGTTTTACTACAATGCGACCATCACTATAGGGCTGTTGCGGCCCTCTCACCTCCAAGTTGACGGAAGCTGGGGATACGGTGGCAATGATAGATGTCTTAGTCCGGCCGCCGAGCGAATCTTGTAGTAAACGTGTCAGCTTGCTCTCTCTGTCGGCAAATAGAAATATTGTTGACACGCCCAATGTGTTTGCCATGTCAACAAATGGGTTAAAACAAAAGATATATCATTGCTAGATGTGAGACAAGCATGTGTAGGGTGAGACAAGGAAATCTCACATGGGCGTGACTATACGTATATTCTTGTCTCAGGGCACCTGGTGGGCGAGAAATAGTGGTCACAATTCCGGCGAGACTTTTTCGAAATTTAGCACACGTCCAGTAAAACTTTGATGTACGTTCATCTCAAATGTTACTTGTAATCGTTACCACACGTCATCAATATGCTCGCTGGCAATCGCCTTTATAGAGGAGGAAACTGGGGGCCGTTTCACTAAACTACTTACGACTAAAATGTTCGTAAGCGCACATTTAGAATCGTCTGCAAATTTCAATTCATGGATTTAAATTTATTGAGCATAGGCTGCATATGCAGCCTATGCTCAATAAATGTAAATCCAACAATTATTTACAAGAAAACAGTGTTAATATGAAATTTACAGACTATCATAATTTTGCACTTACAAACATTTTAGTCGTACAAAGTTTAGTGAAACGGGTCCCATGTTTGTGGAACCAGGAACAGATCCAGGCTGTACTACCAGTGCAATCTGACACAGATTTAAAGCTAACATTAGAACCTGCAGGAATACACAGAGCTACAGATGCATGTTGGTGTATTTTACCTGTACACATTTATTTTAGCTGAATACGCATCGATTTTCAAAAGACTAAAACAAATAAGGTATGCATGTAAAATTTGTGTAGGTTTCGTGAAACAACAAGTAGATGTTACAAGCCAATGCTGCCCACCTGTATGGAATGTGGGGGGCGTGCTCTACGAGGGCGGTGATCACGCGGCCCAGGGTGAGCAGACTCTGGTTGATGTTGCCCGCCTCGCGTGCTCGTTTGTCCACGGCCCCCGACCGCCCGATGTTCTCGCTGCCCGCCAGATCCACCTGCCATGTGGGGTAATCAAACGTGAAAGGGTTTAACGTCCAGCAACAGCTATGGTATTATGTGACCGAGTTTGTTTGTTTGTTTATTGGTGTTTAATGGCCTATGTGACTGGAGAAATGGGATTTGTGCCCAATCTAGCTCCTGATGAAATAACACACTCTTGTAGCCTGATAACCATCTACAGCTGATTCTGTGTAACTCGATATCGCTTATCTCGATATACCTGCTTATCTCGAAATACCTGCTTATCTCGATATACCTGCTTATCTCGATATACGTCCGCGGTCCCGGCCGAATTCCCTATATAGATCATGTATTTTACTCCTTGATAAATCGATATCGGAAATATCGATATTTCGGTTATGTCGAGTCCCGATATCATGTTTCGTTCATATTTGTATTCTGATAACTCGATGTGAAAAATAAGCGCCTGGCAACGTCAAGTCTGATTCAGAGAGATTAACTCAGGTAAGTTTTCACACGTCTATAAAAACAAAAAACGATGCCGCTTAAATGTGTTAAACGTTGCACACACGTGTTGAATGAGTTCACTTAAACCATAATTAATCAATATGACATCGGATCACTTTAACATGAATCGACACTTCTTAAATCCGATTTGATTTGACTTGGGGTGAATTTGTTTGTGGCCGACGAGTTTAGGTACGACGTGGTTTGGGGACGAAATGAGGGTCTTTCATTTTGCGATTGAATAATAACATCATCAGAAAAGACAACGAGCGTTGACATTTAGATGTAACGCTTATTCATTGATGTGTATTTGGTGCGATTTGCAAAAACAAATGTGTACTGGAAATTGTGTCGTGCATATGGGATATATTTAGTAATGCATGCACGTTTCGTTAAAAGAAAGTGCGCGATTTATGAAAACCCGGAAGTAAAGTCAGTATTTTTTAAGCGGTTCTGGCCGGATTTTTTTTCCCGAGAATGATCTCTAAATTTGCCAATTTTTTATCTCTAAGTTCGGATATATTTTGCTCAGCCTGGTCAACTTCGAGATAACGAGAATTACCTGTATACTGCTTATTAGAAGCATGACAGGTGTTTCATTGATGGAATGGCGAACAGTGCAGATCCTGGTCAGACTGTGCGAATGCACAGGCTGACCTGGATCTACACTGGTCGCAAACCTAGTATAAGCCCCATTTTCCAGTAACATATGGAGACAGTGCCTCTGTTGGAAGTCTAATCCGAAAGACTAGTGGGATGGAATTACTATGAAAGTATTTTTTCCAAAGGCTGGTCGCTATTCTGTATGGTTTATTCAACCATGCGAGCTCATTATTGTGAAATGTGCGAGTGATTGGATGCATCCGCTAAACACACGCTAATGCAGTCAATCATGAGAATTATTTAAGCTCACCTGGTTAAATATTTTCTTACATTTCACACATGATGTAACATATCGGACGTAAGATATGGCCAAGATTTTTTGCCAATAAAAACAGTTTTTTCTCACCAGGTGAAGTTTGCCGGTCTTCAGCAGCTCCTCGCCGTCGATCGTGTTCTCCTTGATGTGGATCGTCACCGTGAACACCGAGTGGGAACGGCTGTCACAACACAACTAGAGCTACATTTGTATCAGGTAACGAGCTTTGTATTGGCCGAATACATACAGACTGATAACATATTGCTGTATCAGGCATTGACCTGATACAAACATTAGGATTACAACGAAGTGAAAACTGGCGTTCCATTGGTCGGATAACATCACGTGAAATCACGAAATTGCACTGAAATTTCCTCAACAACACCTGTTCAATAATTGGACAGGAATCCAAATTCCATGACTTTCAATGACCTTTTCAGAAAAAGAGGCAAATTCCATGACTTTCCAGGCCTGGAATCCATTTTTCCAAATTCCATGACTTTCCAGGAATTGAATGACCAGTGGGAACCCCGTTGATCAAAACACACTAGCGTGGTATTTATATGTATCACTGGAGCAATCACAATAACCCCACAAACATTGCCTTGACACATCATCAGAACGAGTTTAATAGGTCGGAATCGAAATTGCATGCTCAATTTTCAACTTTGACTTCTGTGTGTGACCTTGACCGTAGAAAATAGGTATTTAGGTATTGAACACAACACCGACAGGGTATGGGATCATGTGGTCTACTGTTTACACTACAGTAATGGAGGCGCCCAATAGGTCTCAGGTAAATCTTATTAATAAATTTTCATCAATACGACTGCGGTTTGTTCCTTTTAATGGTGACCGTCAACATGTTCCATGAGTTCGCCAATACCAAAGTTAGCAGTATTAATTGTGTAATTTGGCTGAACATTCTGCAGAGAAATTTTAATTGAACGGAATCGAACGCTGTTTAAACTTGGTCCGATTAAAATTTCTCTGCAGAATGTTAAGACTAACTACACAAGTGATTCTGTTAAATTTGGTATTGGCGAACTCATAGTGTTAACGACTGGAACATGGTCATCATTAAAATTCTAAGCCGAAAAAGGGGAGATAATCCAAGACCAGGGTGTTGAATCAAAAATTTAAATAAACTTTGCGCATCTATTCATCATAAGGAAGCTACATACCAAGTTTCAGGTCTGTAGCTAGTACGGTTTAAAAGTTTTACGAGTTACAAGGTAGGTGATAGACGGATGGGACGGACAAGGGTATTAAACACTAAATGCCCCCCTCCACTATCGTGGTGGAGCATAATAATAAAATGTGCATTAAATTGAAATAATGGGTTTATTAACAATCAAGAAATATCCGTGTCTGCGATTGGTCAGATTCAGATGCTGGTCATATGATCTTCGATATAAAAGCATATTGACCCGAGAAAGTTGATTCAAAATGTCATATTGACCTGAAGGCAGAGACGTGGATTGGCTAAATCCTCCGACATCATTAAAATTCATGACATCGTATCGGTACGTGGTTTTTACGACCCGATAAAAGTGATATCGACCTCGGACTGCATCCTCGGTCAATATCACGTTTAACGGGTCATTAAAACCACCTGTTGACCTTACAACAAGGCGATAATTGTATAATAATACTCTTTAGCCACAAAGTTTATCTGGCTCTCTGATTAAGCCAGGGTGGGTGGGGCATACCTGGACGTGGCGTTGAGCAGGGTGGAGGCCGTCTGACGTTTGGCCGCACCGCGCTCCAGTAACTCGTATACCTCCGCCTTGTTCCTCACCACGACCTCATCAAGGCCCTGGATTATCACCGACCCCTGTAACCATGGCAACGGTGTGGGGTGTAACAACAAGGCCAAGTACAGATGGGCAACTGGAAGATCACCGATCCCCATAACCATGGCATGGTGTGTAAAAACAAGGTCAGGTACAGATGGGTGACTGGCTGATCCACAACCCCTGTAACTATGGCAATGGTGTGGGTTGTAAAGTAATAAATCACTATGCCCTGTAATCATGGTTACATATTGGTAACTGGATGATCATTGAACCCTGTAACCATGGTAACAGTGCTGTGTGTAACACAAGGTCATGAGCAGATGGGTGATTCGATGTTTACCTACCGGACCTCTATAACCATGGTAACATGCTGTGTGACACAAGGTTCATGACAGATGGGTTTGATTCGATGTTTACCTACCGGACCTCTATAACCATGGTAACAGTGTTGTGTGCAACATAAGGTCATGAGCAGATGGGTGATTCGATGTTTACCAACCGGACCTCTATAACCATGGTAACAGTGCTGTGTGTAACACAAGGTCATGAGCAGATGGGTGATTCGATGTTTACCAACCGGACCTCTATAACCATGGTAACAGTGTTGTGTGCAACAACACGGTCATGAGCAGATGGGTGATTCGATGTTCACCCAACCGGACCTCTATAACCATGGTAACAGTGGTGTGTGCAACAACACGGTCATGAGCAGATGGGCGATTCGATGTTCACCCAACCGGACACCTATAACCATGGTAACAGTGTTGTGTGCAACACAAGGACATGAGCAGATGGGTGATTCGATGTTTACCAACCGGACCTCTATAACCATGGTAACAGTGTTGTGTGCAACACAAGGTCATGAGCAGATGGGTGATTCGATGTTTACCAAACCGGACCCCTGTAACCATGGGCAACTGGAGGATCATCAACTCTTGTACATTTTCAAAATAATAAAAAAGTTATGCTCATTCTTTTTTGGGATAAAACTTTGTTATTAATACGAAGCTAGCTAATGTGTTCATAGATCATGGGTGGCACCACTGGCAGCATATATAATTATATAATCACCAAAAGCTCGGTAACTACTGTTTCGCAAAAACCTGCCCATTTCATATAGCTACATGTACATGTATGTATATGAAGATTACAAAAGCAGCTTTTTTAAGTAACCGCTATCTTATTTTTTTTGTCGTCTGCTGTTTATTTTCTATTTTCCATTTCAATCATCAAAAACATGCTTTAACAGCATTTATAATAATTTACAACATGCTTTGACAGCACTTTAGAATCATTTCCATTGGAAATGATTCTAAAGTGTTGTCAAACCATGTTTTGATTGAGAAATAAGGCAAGATATAAAAGCAACATCAGACGACAATTGTTGTGAGTAGCAGTATAAGGGTTAATACATTGTAGTTATTTTAGCACAATTTAAGAATGAGTATTATTTATTTATTTAATGAAATTCAGTCTAATATTGACATTCGTACGAAAAAGCACCTTCACTATTATCTATACATATACTGTATGTATACCATTAGGGGAAATGTCGATGTTTTATCATGAAATAGGGAAAATAATATGGTATGTTTTTTTCTACTTTCTGAAACAGAGAATCAATATTTTGTTGGATCATTTTCAAACTGTCAGGCAAGGTTTCTGAGAAAATTTCCTTCCTTTTCACTAAATAAAAAGAAAAAAATAATAATCTTGAAGCACGATGCGCAGGCGGATCAGCCGCACGAATCAGAAAATCAATAAATCAACAATGTGGAAATGCCAATACAAAGTTAAAGTAGAATCTGTCTACAACTGTGAAATAATGGAGTAACTACCCCTGAAATTAACACAAGGTTTCCCCAAGGATTTAAGCACGACATGAGCACAGGTGAGGGGAAAAAATAATCTGATCATCTCTCATTGTATAATAATACATTTATACTGTCATGTGATTTTTTTCCCGTCACCTGTGGACATGAGCGCCATAAAAGAACAACAACTTGTAAATGTATCATTACATCTATTTTTTTTTGTCATTTATGTTGAATGAAACAATTTCTGGAAAGTTTTACCAGACCAGACAAAAATTTAGCAGACCGAAAAAAAAAACAACATAAAAAACAAAATAGATTTTGTGCGATATTTAAGAGTTTTTAATATCCGTCATGTACAATGGAGTCGGCTAATTCTTAAGGCTTTGCAAACACATTTACATGTCATTAACATTCCCATATTCAGTTCAAATTCCTTGAATATTCAAGACAGTTCAAAGAAGCATGAGCAGGTAAAAATCAGAATTATATCCAACACTGTCTGGTTATAATGATTTCCGTATTTTTATTGATTTTAAGGTTTATAAAACTTTAAAACTTCCGTCATTGAAAAAGCCAACCGATCACAGCAACAGACACGTAACCTCTGAAGCCGATCACGTGACACGTCACATTCCTCACTTCAATAATCCCGAATTGGTGACAAAATGCCATAACACTCGGACACATTTTGACCATATTCTGAATAACTTTTTAACACTATCAGAATGTGATAAAATTGTGTCACAGAGTAGCAACTAAGTAGCATGTTTCCAAATTTTGGAATCCAAAATCCACATATTTTATTATGATGTACGCAGATTAAATTTGACATGAATTGCGCATTAGCCGATGCGCAGAATTAGCCGAAATGACAGTAATTATGGCTAGCTAGCATAATAAAACCAGAAATGGGCATACCAAATGAAGGTGATTTGTAGTTTAGAGTAGAAAAGAAAAAAAAGCCGGGCCACTTCTGGTTTACCGTCAGATCCGTGGCAATTTTACTGGTCGGTCCGATGGTTGTCAGAAATTTTATATACAGAACTGGTACAGGTAACCCAAATTCTCTGTAACGCAGGGCGACTTACATCCAGAATGCACAAAGGTTCTTTTTCTGTCAATTCTTATGTTATGCATTTACAAATCATTCAAATATCACAATTTCCTTCATTCTACATGTTAATGGGACATTTATATCTTCAAAACAACATGTACCTGAAAAAATATATCTCTTGCAACATTTGTATTCACATTATTTTAATACCATGTCAAATGTCATGTAATTACGCCCCTTTAATTTCACTGACTATTCTTTATAGCAATTATCATTAATAATTAGAAATTAAGGTGAATTGAAACATACATGTACATCCATTGGTGTTTTTATTACTCAATAATGTTGTTATAATACAACTTGACCAACTAGAGAAAGTGATCAAGGGCTAACGTATACCCCCTAGCCGCTGCCTGGACCGACAAATAAAAACTTTAACGCAAATATTTAAAAAACTTCAGTGCAAATTTCTAATTACATGTAATTTGACCTTGACCCTGGACAGGAAGGCCGCATGAGTGTGGTATGGAATGTAAATATGGATAAGGATGTATATGAAGTTTGAAGTCAATCCGACTTACCGTCAGAGGTAATGGGTACCCAAAAACTGTACCGTGGGACGGACGGAATTACAACAAGAGTTGTCAGAAGACAACGAAGCTCGTCTGTTGGCAGCCTTCATTCAAACTTGTCACAGTTGTATAAAAAAAACATGAATATTATATAACTTGACCTTGGGATAAGGGATGTGCGGTAGACCTTGACATTGAGGTCAGTGGTGGAACGTTGGTATATGATATAGCATATTAAGATGAATGCATGTATGAAATATTAATGCGCTCCCTGAAAAGAGAAGGAAAACAAAATTTAACCCAGCGTTAAGTTTATGAACACACTAAGTTGGTGATTTTCTACAGCATGATAGCTATTCACATGAGGAATGCATGTATAAATGTGCTAAGTTTGTCACCTTGGCCTTGGCGAATGGGGTGGGTCATGGATTTGCTGTAGCACAATAGAGAATCATCCGAGAAATGTATGTATGAAATACACAAGGCGTTCCATCAAAAGAAACAGTTGTTATCAGTCATTTACCCCAACGTTAAGTTTATGATGTTGATCTTGGGGAAAGGGGTGGGGTGGGTCATGGATTTGCTGTAGCACAATAGAGGATCATTAAATGAATGCATGTATGAAATATCAAAGCGTTCAAAGTGTAAAGAAACAGATGTTGTTACACAACATTTACCCCAATGTAAAATCTATGAACATACCAAGTTTGTGACCTTGACCTTGGGGGTAAGGGTTAGGTGGTGTGTTGTGGATTTGCTACAACATGATAAAGGGTCATCCGAGGAATGTATGTATGAAATATCAAGGTGTTCCATCAAAAGAAACAGTTGTTATCAGACATTTACCCCAACGTTAAGTTTATTATGAATGTGTCAAGTTTGTGACCTTGACCTTGGGGTAAGAAGTGGGCGGTGGGTCATGGATTTGCTATAGCACGATAGAGTATCATCAGGTGAATGCGAGTATGAAATATCAAGGCGTTCCATGAAAGGAAACAGATGTTATAAGACATTTACCCCAACGTTAAGTTTATGAATGTGCTAAGTTTGTGACCGTGACCTTGGGGAAAGGGGTGGGGGTTGGTCACGGATTTGCTATAGCACGATAGAGCATCATCAGATGAATGCATGTATGAAATATCAAGGTGTTCAAAGTGTAAAGAAACAGAAGTTACACAACATTTACCCCAACGTTAAGTTTATGAACATGCTAAGTTTGTGACCTTGACTTTTGGGTTGGGTGGTGGGTTGTGGATTTGCTACAGCCTGATAGAGGGTTATCTGAGGAATGTATGAAATAGCAAGTCGTTCTATGAAAGGAAACAGACATTTACCCCAACGTTAAGTTTATGAATGTACTAAGTTTGTGACCTTGACCTTTGGGTAAGGGATGGGCGGTGGGTAATGGATTTGCTATAGTATGATAGAGTATCATCAGGTGAATGCATATTTTAAATATCAAGGCGTTCCATGAAAGGAAATAGATGTTATAATACATTTACCCCAACATTAAGTTTATGAATGTGCTAAGATTGTGACCTTGAGCTTGGGGAAAGGGGTGGGCGGTGGGTCATGAATTTGCTATAGCACGATAGAGTATCATCAGATGAATGCATGTATGAAATATGAAGGCGTTCCCTGTAAATAAACAGAAGTTACACAACATTTACCCCAACAAGTTAATGAACATGCTAAGTTTGTGACCTTGACATTGGGATAACGATTGGGTGGGCGGTGGGTCATGGATTTGCTATAGCATGATAGAGTATCATCAGATGAATGCATGTATGAAATATCAAGGCGTTCCATGAAAGAAAACAGATGTTATAAGACATTTACCCCAAAGTTAAGTTTATGAATGTGCTAAGTTTGTGACCTTGACCTCGGAGTAAGGGCTGGGTGGTGGGTCATGGTTTACATGGATTTGCTCAGGGTCATCTGAGGAATGCATGTATGAAATAACAAGGCGTTCCATGAAAGGAAACAGAAGTTATAAGACATTTACCCCAACGTTAAGTTTATGAATGTGCTAAGTTTGTGACCTTGACCTTGGGGTAAGGGACGGCCGCTGGGTCATGGATTTGCTATAGCACGATAGAGTATCATCAGATGAATGCATGTATTAAATAACAAGGTGTTCCATGAAAGGAAACAGAAGTTATAAGACATTTACCCAACGTTAAGTTTATGAATGTGCCAAGTTTGTGACCTTGACCTTGGTAAGGGCTGGGTGGTGGGTCATGGATTTGCTACAGCATGACAGAGGGTCATCTGAGGAATGCATGTATGAAATAACAAGGTGTTCCATGAAAGGAAACATAAGTTATAAGACATTTACACAACGTTAAGTTTATGAATGTGCCAAGTTTGTGACCTTGACCTTGGCGTAAGGGCTAGGTGGTGGGTCATGGATTTGCTACAACATGATAGAGGGTCATCTGAAGAATGCATGTATGAAATAACAAGGTGTTCCATGAAAGGAAACAAAAGTTATAAGACATTTACCCAACGTTAAGTTTATGAATGTTCCAAGTTTGTGACCTTGACCTTGGGGTAAGGGCTGGTGGTGGGTCATGGATTTGCTACAGCATGATAGAGGGTCATCTGAGGAATGCATGTATGAAATAACAAGGTGTTCCATGAAAGGAAACAGAAGTTATAAGACATTTACCCAACGTTAAGTTTATGAATGTGCCAAGTTTGTGACCTTGACCTTGGTGTAAGGGCTGGTGGTGGGTCATGGATTTGCTACAGCATCATAGAGGGTCATCTGAGGAATGCATGTATGAAATAACAAGGTGTTCCATGAAAGGAAACAGAAGTTATATAAGACATTTACCCAGCGTTAAGTTTATGAATGTGCCAAGTTTGTGACCTTGACCTTGGGGTAAGGGTTGAGTGGTGGGTCATGGATTTGCTATAGCATGATAGAGGGTCATCTGAGGAATGCATGTATGAAATAACAAGGTGTTTCATGAAAGGAAACAGAAGTTATAAGACATTTACCCAACGTTAAGTTTGTGGACGACGCCGACGCTGACGACGCCGGGGGTATGCCATAAGCTCTTCTGCACTTCGTGCAGGCGAGCTAAAAACTATACACCCCTCGACATACTTCGTATGCCGGGGGCATAATAAGAATAATAGATCTCTATTTTGTTTAATGAGAAATAATTTATACCTGATAACAAATGAATTTATTGTTGACCTGTTACCTGAATTATTTTTAGCAAATGTATATACTGTACCGCATAGGATTTTTGTCCAGCAAACAATTTCCTTTTGACAGTAAAATGATCTTTGTGTGTTCTGGCTGTAAGTCGTCCTGCGTTATAGACATAAAATTTGGGTTATGGTACAGGTTGATCTGCAATTATGCCAATATTACATGGTTCAGTTTGTCAGCAGTCATTTAGTATCATTGGCTAAAATCTCCTTTAGAGATGATTGCTATCCTAAAATCCTACAGGGAAACCATTAACTCGTGCAACTGCTTAATATCTGGAGCTGGTCGTACATGCACGTTAACTAGACGACCATCGTGACCTGTCCGCCGTTTCTCTGCGAACGTCTGGCAAACATGTATGCAAGGGATATACAGAGACCAGGGTTGGCCGGGAAATACCGGGGGCGGGAATTCCCGGCGGGAAATACCGGGAAATATGAATTTTGATGTTATTATTTGATAATTAAAGTTATCTAAATTAAGTTTTAAGCTCAGTAATAGTTAATTAAACAATCAACAACTTAATAATTAGATATAGGGGTTAATTACAATGTATAGATCTGTTTCATTCCCAACTAGGGGTACTCATCAGGTGGAATATTTGGCAACCATGACATTTATATTTTGGTTGTATTATATTTTTGTAAATTACTTCATTTTTTAGGAAGCATCCGAGTGTCTGCTAGATAAAATTCACAAGGATAACGTCATCATGATCAGACTATGTTTAGACAACAGGCTGTTAATTGTCAACCTTCTTTCACACTAATACATGTATTCGGTATCAAGAAATGATAATAAATGATCTTAGCATGCAAGATGTGCATACACAGTCTCTTGCAAGTCTTATATGACTGACAAGTACTGTTGTTTTATGCTTTGCATTTGTATTACTTATTTGCATTATTATTATGACATTTATTTAACGTGAAGACTGGGCCACGATGTTACGTATGAGATACAGTACCTAAAATCGTTAAAATTAGCCAAAAGCCTACTAATGTCTACTTATTTGCATGTACATTGATGAGACTTTAATATACTTTAATAAACCATCAGACTATGACAACAGGCTGTTAATTGTCAGCCTTCTCTCACACCTTTTGTGTCATACTGTATAATAAGAACCCAGGTGGTCTGTATATGGTCATGTCAAGTTGTAAAACAGTTACACTTACACTGTACATGGATTATCCGTTATCAACAGGGATTTTCTCAAAATTCCAAAAGCAGCTTTTATTAGTGGCAGGTTACTATAGTAATGAGGGGTGTTCTCATATACAATAAAATAGACAGTTGGCAAATACTTAACATAGACTTGTAAATAGGGAAGAAAATTGTCTAGAAAATAATGATGTTTTTTTTCTCTAAATAAACTTTTTATTTCTTTTTTTATTGCAGAATGTTTTACCTGTAGGCTTATCAGTCTACACAGATATAAACCATAGTAGATATAGGGGAATATAGAGACTCATCTTGACATTTTGGAATGAAAAAGACCACCAAGATTCATATTTCCCGGTATTTCCCAGTATTTCCCGGTATTTCCCGCCGTCCTGGGAAATACTCTTATTTCCCGGGAAATTGCCAACCCTGACAAAGACAGGTACATGTATGCACACAAGTGTATGATATATGTATTGTGGAATCAAACATCAACGATAATCAGACAGGACATTTCAATCAATCAGGATTACAAGCGTGAACAGTCACATAAGTTCATTACCGCATGGTATCAACTAAAAACATTATCGTTTGTAAGCTACCATAACTAGATTGGTCAGTAAGCGAGGCTTACGGAATACCCCCCGCGTGGGCCCAGGTACCCCTAAAATATGTAAAAATTTCCAAGTGTGTGGGCTTGTGACCTTGACTCTGGGATTAGCGCGAGCGGCATGAACGTGAATTTGTCACAGGGTGGTAGAGGTCCATTGGAGCAATGAGTGTGTGAAATGTGAAGCAGATCCGAGCAAGGAAATAGAAGTTATAACCGATTTCTCTGATGTTAAGTTTTGTAAAGAGACTACCGTATAACCTTTTTTTATTTGGGTCGGGGGGGGGGGGGGGGGTTTATTAGGAGGGGGGCGTTAATTCGAGGTTATACGGTATGTATGTGACGTTGACCTCGAGATCAGCGGGGATTTGTCACAGCATATGCAATATTAAGAATTTTCAATGAAAGAAATAGAAGTTATAACATATTTCTCTGAAGTTAAGTTTTGTAAAGAGACTAAGCATGTGACCTTGACCTTGGGATCAGCGGGGGTTTGACAGTCGTAGATTTGTCACAGCATGATAGTACAACCTTAGAGGAATGCACAAGTGAAATAATAAGAATTTTCAATGAAGGAAATAGAAGTTATAACTTATTTCTCTGATGTTAAGTTTTGTAAAGAGACTAAGTATTTGACCTTGACATTGGGATCAGCGGGGGTTGGACGGTCATGGATTTGGCACAGCATGGTATTAGAGCCTTACAGGAATGCATGTGTGAAATATTAAGAATTTTAGATGAAGGAAATAGAAGTTAGAACAATATTTCTCTGATGTTAAGTTTTGTAAAGAGACTAAGTATTTGACCTTGACCTTGGTATCAGCTGGGGGTTGGATGGTCGTGGATTTGGCACAGCATGGTAGTAGAGCCTTATAGGAATGCATGTGTGAAATATTAAGCATTTTAGATGAAGGAAATAGAAGTTATAACAATATTTCTCTGATGTTAAGTTTTGTAAAGAGACTAAGTATTTGACCTTGACCTTGGGATCTGCGGGGTTGGACGGTCGTGGATTTGGCACAGCATGGTAGTAGAGCCTTACAGGAATGCATGTGTGAAATATTAAGCATTTTAGATGAAGGAAATAGAAGTTATAACAATATTTCTCTGATGTCAAGTTTACGGACTAAGTATTTGACCTTGACCTTGGGATCTGCGGGGGTTTGACGGTCGTGGATTTGGCACAGCATGGTAGTAGAGCCTTACAGGAATGCATGTGTGAAATATCAAGCATTTTAGATGAAGGAAATAGAAGTTATAACAATATTTCTCTGATGTTAAGTTTACGGACGCACAGACGGACGGACAACCTGACTCCAGTATACCCCCCCACAACTCGTTGCGGGGGGTATAATAATACAATACATATACCGGGAATGTGGATATAACTATCAAAAATGCACAAAATAGAAAATAGCTCCTTGCACATTAGTTTAGTTATGAATACACACATGAGACACGCCATGTGATTTTGTACTTCGGACATCTGCGTAATTTCATGAAATATGTTTACAAAATGTACAATATTATTTATAAATTAAGCCAAAAGTTGACAAAATTTTCACAGTACATGCGGAATATAATTCATAATTCCGCATGCACTCTGAGCATTTTATCAACTTTTGACGACATTTATGGAAAATATTGTAAATTTTGTAAACATATTTCCTGAAATTACGCAGATGTCCGAAGGTACAAAATATTAAGTATCTACAATGTTTGCAACAAGCATCACAGTGTTACCATGTTTACAGACTGAATGGGAAACAGTAGTCAGTACAGACCCTGATTTTCACCCTTGAAGTCGGGATGGTAGTAGACCCAGTGCATGTTTAGGGGTGGATACAGCTGGTGGGTGAATGGCAAAAATAATATGCAATGTGCCACATCCTCATCTAGAGACAATATAAGGTTGGTGCTACTCATAGCCGCAGCAGCATTTGGCTATTAATCAGAGCTCCAGATAAGCTGCATATTTGCTTAAATACACAATTAAAATTGCCAAAAACACAATTGAAATCAGAAGTAGCGAGTATCAAAAAGCAATACAAATTTTATGGTACCTTTATCATGCTGCAGAAAACAATAAACAGACCACACATGTAGCATATTTTTTATATTTTTCATGAAAACAAATCTTGGTAGGAGACAATTCTAATGAAATGCCAAGACTTATTTTCATTTCGAAGCAAACTATTCAATAATTGCTGTCTGTTGATGTGTAAACAGTGGTGTGATTTTATTTAATTTACGGAGGTTTCGCGACCTCTGCATTCGCAGCTCATACTTTCGCACCTCGTATGTTTTTGCGGCTAGAGGTTTCGCTACCCCAGGTTAATTACCCCTATTAATAACAAGTCGCCTGGTTTATGGGTACAGATAACCTGCTAATACAGGTACATTAACATAGGGTCGCAAATTCTCTAGTCGTGACAGCTTAAGATGTATGATGGTGCAGCTTAACATGCATGATGCATATACACTGCCACATAAGGTACATGTGCATTCAAAACGTAAGGAGAATGTAACTTATTCTCAATACGTTGACGATGAATGAAAGTGTATCAATGTTAGCTTATTTGTGCAAGTGATGCATATATCAATATTATAAGAATTAAATACATCAGCGTTTCTATGCACCATCACTGAAGATGTTTCATATAAAACTGATTCTCACTCGTTGTGAACGTGTGAAAATATTGATTGATGAGGATCGAGACTAATTGTGAATTTGCGATTGCAATTAACTTTTGATTATTAATTATTGATATTGCATTGTCTTTTATGCTACAAATATCAAACTCAGCAATATAATACATCATATATTAGACAGCCAATATGGATGTTTAATAGCGAGTATATCGAAGTGTGATACCCGTACATTCTGAATGATCTACAACTAAACATAACTACATGTATGGTAGTCCCACATTATACATTGCCATACGGTTGTATTAGCGCCGATTTTCTGGTGCTTAAAACAAACTATAGCAATATTTTAACTAATTTTCAATCTAATTCTCAGAGCTCCAGATAAGGTGCGTATTTGCGTAAATACCCAATTAAAATTGCCAAAAACCCAATTGAAATCAGAAGTAGTGAGTATCAAAAAGCAATGAAAAATTTGTGGTATATTTATCATGCTACAGAAAACAATAAACATACCACAAATATAGCATATATTGTTATTTTTCAATGAAAACACATCTTGGTATTTCATTAGAATTGTCTCCAAGGAGACAATTCTAATGAAATACCAAGATGTGTTTTCATTTAGAAGCAAACTATTTATTAAGTTCGGTCTGCTGATGTGTAAACAGTAGTGTGATTCTATTATACACAATTATAATTTTGAAATACCCAATTGTTTCAGAAATGATGGAGTGACAATACTCAATTACTTATTCCTTATCTGGAGCCCTGAATTCTGATATTTAATAAATATCATACAAATATTATTATATGAACATTCAGTGTTATTCAGTCCTAATCTCACCAGGGTAGCGAAACCTCTACACAGTCGCGAAACCTCTAGCCGCGAACGTGCAGGATCGCGAAACCTCTGTCATCCATTTATTTAAACCAATTAAAATTTTGAAATACTCAATTACTAATTCCTTATCTGGAGCCCTGTATTAATATTTCAGAATTGGACACGTTAATTTTTTTTACAAATATTGAAGCAAATTTCAAATACAATGTACATGAAGTATCGTCTTTTTTCATGTTATCAGTTCATTTTGGATACTAAATTTCCTAGCACCAATCTAGGTTGGAACTGTAAAGGTGAAGAAATGACACACCTGCCACCACGTACTGACCTTTCGACTGTTGTCCTCATAGATCTTCAGCCGGAGGGGATCCTCGGACGAGCCGAGCAGATCGAAAAGCTCCTCATTATAGAGCTCGAGGAAGGAGACTCGGATCGAGAACTCGACATCCTGACTCTGCAGCACGTCGAACATGTTGGCCATCGCGCGGGGAATGATGCCCACCAGGGGGTCGTTTTCCCAGGTGAGGCTCGCGTCGTTGCTCCTCTCCCCCTCCATGGTGAACGTCTTACCTGTACCCGTCTGTCCATACCTGTAACACAATAATATGCAGTGCTCCAGATAAGTGTTGTATCTAAAGAGTACCGGTAGTATACCCCCAGATTTAAAATTCAATGCGTAATATATTACTTTCACAAATGTATTATTGATTTTCTTCCTTTAATATTAAATAGGGAACAAATGATAAAAAAAATAAAAAAATTGAAAATTCACTTATTTGAGCTGAAAAAAATGCAACTTTATTACAGTATTTTGATTACTCAATTTGCAAAATTCAATGCGTATTTTCACATTGCTGTGAGTATTCTGTACTCCCACTTTTGATAATCAATGCGTTCTGCTAAAATAAGTGTGTAAAATACGCCATAACGCACCTTATCTGGAGCTGTGGTAACAGAATACATGACACCCTAATATTTAGTTTGATATGGTTATAGAGAATAGTAGGTTAGTGCCGTGAATGGGAAAAAATATCCATCAAGGCTCAAGAATTTCTTTATTTCTCATCAGAAGTATATGTTGTGACCACTCATTTGAACCGTCTCGCCGAGACGGTTCAAATGAGTGGTCACAACATATACTTTGGTTCAGAAATAAGGAAAATAGATAGAGAATAGTAGGTTAGTGCCGTGAATGGGAACAATATATGGCAAGGCTCAGGAAACGGGATGGGCGAGGCTATGCCGAGCACATCCCGTTTCCGTGCCGCGCCAGATATTTTTTCCCATTCACGACACTAACCTACTATTCTATTTATCCCGTCAACACCTACAAATGGCTGTAAAATGCAAAAATAGTACTGACTGGATATCAAAAATGTTTCACGGCACCGTGTTTCACGGCACATACGCACTGTGTTGACGGGATAATTAACAATTCAATGCTTTTGAATCTGACTATACGCTATTGAGAATCCGACTACACGCTATAGACGTTATTGCCAGGTACATTTTAATACTAGTACCGGTACTTAAATTAAATGATACGGACGACTATAAACAAACCAGTCCAGCCGTCTGGAATCATTTTTATGATTGACTTTATATGCATTATATCGAGTAAATGTATATAAACCATTGAAAATGTATTTTGTGAACGAGGTACGAATATCACAAGATGAATAGTATCATGATCAAAATATCACATCGTGAGGTAAACGTATCATTACACCCCTAACGAATACACAGTGAAACCTCTCTAAACCAGACACCGGTGTTCGGTTTTGAGTTTGCACTGTAATTCGGGCATATTTGCAGTCCAAGGCTTATATGTGCGCGTTGCTCCTCCTTCCCCACTATGGTGAATGAAGGGCTCCAGATAAGGAATTATTAATTGAGTATTGTAACTCCATCATATCTGAAGCAATTGTGTATTTCAATATTTTAATGGGGTAAAATAAAATCACACTACTGTTTACACATCAACAGACAGCAATTATTGAATAGTTTGCTTCGAAATGAAAACATGTCTTGGTTTTTCATTAGAATTGTCTCCTGGGAAGGTTTTTCATTAGAATTGTCTCCTTGGAGACAATTCTAATGAATACCAAGATGTGTTTTCATGGAAAATAAAAAACATGCTATATTTGTGGTCTGTTTATTGTTTTCTGTAGCATGATAAAGGTACCACAAATCAGTTATTGCTTTTTGATACTCGCTACTTCTGATTTCAACTGGGTTTTTGGCAATTTTAATTGGGTATTTACGCAAATACGCAGCTTATCTGGAGCTCTGTGAATGTCTTAGCTGTACAGGTCTGCCCATACATGTACTTTCATCAGAGCTCCAGATAAAGTGTGTATTGTACGCACTTATTTTAGCAGAATATGCATTGATTATCAAACGTGGGAGTACAAAATGCTCACAGCTATGTGAAAATATGCATTGCTTTCCAAATGGAGTAGTGAAAATACAGTAATAAAATTGAAAATTCAGTTACTGGTAGTTGAACTACAGTGTTTGCTTTTTGCTGCTCAAATAAGTGATGTTTTAAATGTGTTTTATTTTTTCTTATCATTTTTTCCCTATTTAATAAGGAAGAAAATCGATAATACATTTGTCAAAGTAAAATACGCATTGAATTTGAAATCTGGGGGTATACTACTCTTTAGGTACTTTAAATCAAGCATGTGCATGCGAACAGACGAGACGGGCCAAACAATAAAATAATTATAGTTCACATATTGAATTGTTTGACAATGCTACAAGGCAATTGAATGCACTGAAATTAAACCATATTCAATTTGTCATACATGTATGCTAAATATCAAAGGATGCCTCAATTTTACAAAGGTCATCAGAGCTCCAGATAAGCTGCGTATTTGCATAAATACCCAATTAAAATTGCCAAAAAACCCAATTGAAATCAGAAGTAGCGAGTATCAAAAAGCAATAACAATTTTGTGGTACCTTTATCATTCTGCAGAAAACAATAAACAGACCACAAATATAGCATATTTTTTTCTTACTTTCCATGAAAACACATCTTGGCATTTCATTAGAATTGTCTCCAAGAGACAATTCTAATGAAATTTCAAGATAGGTTTTCATTTCGAAGCAAACTAATACAATAATTGCTGTCTGCTGATGTGTACACAGTAGTGATATTTTATTTTACCCAATTCAAATTTTGAAATACCCAATTGCTTCAGAAATGATGGAGTGAAAATAATCAATTACTTATTCCTTATCTGGAACCCTGGGAGACTTTGCCTTTGTTACTGAAGTCCAACTCTACCAATAGAATATCAAGCCAGACCTTAGCTTAGATAATGGCAGCTGTACGAATGACTTACTATTTCATCTGTGTTATATTATCTGTTTGTTTGTTGGGGTTTAACAGCCTATCAACAGCTAACATCATTTTATAATGGGCAATAACCCAATTCAACTCCCAGGTAACAAAAGCGACAAAGATAAAAAATGTACCAGAGGGCCAAACCAGGCAACCGAGGAACCCACACCGTTAATTTACGCAGTCACGTTCGCCTGACAAACCACCCACCTTATATTATCTGTATCTTTATACCAGAGACCCGGGCGGCAATAAAATATGGTCACAATAGAATGGAATGGTGCTTAACAGCCCATCAACACAAAAGAGTATTATTTAGGGCCAACCAATGTAGATAAAGAATACAAATAATAGTAAAATTTACTTCCGATACAAACTGGTTTCATGGAGAAAGCAAACCTTCAATGTTCTCCACCTGGAATAACTCCCCATATGGTCACAATAACAGCCATTCTTTCCTGACATTCTGTGATGAACAAGCAATTTAATACTTCGCAGTTTCGTTACAAAAAATTCAGACCAATAATAATTTAAACATGTAAATATAGCTAATTTGACCTGGATTATTATTTTCTTCCTCTTTTATTTGCAAAACGCGAGGACAGAATGGGATGTTATTGTGACCATATTGTATAATGGCCGTGTATCAGCTATAAAGATACATGTATAGATAATATAAGACAGATGAAATAGTAAAAGACAGTCATTCGTATAGCTGAGATTATCTGAGCTAGCCAGATCTGGGATCGTAATTTAAACACTTTGAAAAAAAACAACACATACGCAAATATTGTGCAGTTGTATCCATTGAGCACTTCGTGGATGATGGGCGTGACGATCGTCTTGTAGATGCTGGCCTGCTTCACCTCGGCGGGGAACACATGGTCGAAGGTGAAGGTCTTTGTGGTTGGGTTGATGCCGAGTCGCTCCTTCACGGTGATCTCCCGCTTCTCCAAGCTGCTGTCCACCACCGAGTATGAGCTCTGCTTCCGCTCAATGGCATTGATTGGCCTGCACACAAGGGATAATAGGGTGGTATGATCAGCCTGCACACAAGCGATAGAATGGTGGTATGATCGGCCTGCACACAAGTGATAGAATGGTGGTATGATCGGCCTGCACACAAGGGAAAATAGGGTGGTATGATCGGCCTGCACACAGGGGATAATAGGCTGGTATGTATAATGATCAGCCTGCACACAAGGGATAGAATGGTGGTATGATCGGCCTACACACAAGCGATAGAATGGTGGTATGATCGGCCTGCAGACAAGCGATAGAAAGGTGGTATGATCGGCCTGCACACAAGCGATAGAATGGTGGTATGATCGGCCTGCACACAAGCGATAGAATGGTGGTATGATCGGCCTGCACACAAGCGATAGAATGGTGGTATGATCGGCCTGCACACAAGCGATAAAATGGTGGTATGATCGGCCTGCACACAAGCGATAGAATGGTGGTATGATAGGCCTGCACACAAGGGATAATAGGGTGGTATGATCAGCCTGCACACAAGGGATAATAGGGTGGTATGATCAGCCTGTACACAGTGGATAATAGGATGGTATGATCGGCCTGCACACCCAATGATTAATATGGTGGTATAATTGGCCTGCACACACACAAGGATTAATATGGTTGTATAAGTGGCATGCACTCATGGGATAAGACAGCAATAGTTATGGGTCATAACAATTATGGTATTTGCACTAACAGTTGCAGATATGAATGTATGTCAGACAGACGAACAAGACCGCACATGCAGTTTTTGTTGCTTCAGCGTAAGGAAATATGAGAAACCAAGTTACATGTACATGTTACAAGTGACACATTAATCATTTCAGCTAGGCATAGTCATGTATGTGCTTCTTAGTCTCGGGATGCGTTACACTACCGGTATGTGCTTACACTCTTGCTGTGCATGCGAGGTACACTTTTAACAACCTATCAGACCCTGAATCCTTGTAGAATCTCAGGAAGGCACATATTCGCAATGTTGCTGACACGTAATTTAGGAAAGTTTTTAAGTCGTTGTATATATGCAATTACATGGCATTGCGTGTATATGTTGTGGCAACGTAAATCCCACGTTTAATGGGATATACATGCAATATACGTCAACAAAACTTTAATGACCTACGTTGCATTATCATATATGATGTCTTAAAGTGGCTGTGTCTCAGATGGTACCTCCAAATCAGCATGTCACAAAACACTTAAGATATATCACTGGATATTGTATGAATACAGTCGCTACTTGTTCTTGGTCATAAACATGCGTTTGTCGGTTAATTATCTCATTTGCATATTGAGTCCAGGAAATTCCATGCTCAATTTAATTTGGCAGTATCTTGAAATACCCAATTGCTTCTAAAATGATGGAGTGACAATACTCAAAATTTACTAATTCATTATCTGGACCCCTGACCGAACATTTGTACTGCCTTGTGGAAGTTGCGGTACAAGCCAGCCTTTATAATGACATAACAGAGTGTTCGCCTCACACGCAAACGGCCTTCACTTTATAACACATTCCTACGGCAGTTTAAATGGGGCATCCGCAATTTTTCTATCTCGTTCCCACTAGATAGCATCCTGTTACCACAAGTTTGCTATGTCGTTCCCATGAGATAGCATCTCTTTCCCACGAGTTAGCTATATCGTACCAACGACATAGCATATCGTTCCCACAACAGTCCACCAATCAAAAGGTAACACCATTGTCATTCAAAATGGTGGAGTACAATGGTGTCGGCTAATTCTGCGCACCTAATGCTTTGCAAACAAATTTAGATGGCATTACCAATTTACCATCTCCATATTCAGGCAAACTTTCCCGAATATTCAACGCAGTTCAAAGACGTTTGTGCAGGTAAAATGTCATAACGTTCGGACGTCAGTAAGTGACGTAAATTGTGTGATGTATGACCTCACATGCGTGTTTGCAGTTTCTTTGTTTAACAGTTCATTTAGTAAATAAGACAGCTATTCCATCAGCAGGGTCTGAGGATTTTACACATTTGACTATATTCTAAATAACTTTTTACCAAACTATCAGAATTAATGTGATAAAATTGTGCCACAGTGACAGTGCAGCAAGTAATCAGCTCGTTTATTCCAAAATCCACATAGTTTATAATGGTGTACGCATGGCTAAATTTGATGTTACCTGGATTGTTACCTGGATCTGTTGGACCTTAGATTAAGCACATATTGCTTATATAGGTCCCTCTATTAGGTTATACGTTTCTTCTTGACAACACTAATACTTAAACTATTTTAATGTATTTGTGGGTCTGCGCCTTCGACGAGTAGTCATTGTATCAGTATATTATTTTTATATACATGTATATATATATAACATAGTCACTTTTGGTAAGTATCGTTAACATGGAGAAAACTTGTTTTCGTTCCAGTTATCTTCAGGAGTGATTTAAATTTGTTTAGATTCTCAGCAGTAACTGTTCCTTCAGATAGGCTGTTCCAGGAGTCCACTACTCTTATGGTGAATGTATTTAATCTCTGGGTTGTGCGACATTGCTTTTTATATATTTTCAAGGAGTGTCCTCTTGTCTTGTTTGTTGATAACGCAAACATATCCTGCCATTTCATATCATCCAAACCGTGTATCGCTTTGAAGACTTGGATTAGATCGCTACGTTTTCTGCAATATTCTAGTGTAGGTATGCCAAGCTTTTTCAATCTGTCCGTGTATTCAAGATGACTGATGTTGTGGACAAGTTTCGTGGCTCTCCGTTGAATACTTTCGAGTCTATGGATATCTTTCATTAGGTATGGTGACCAAACACAAGTCGAGTATTCCAGAATGGGACGCACCAATGACTTATAAAGTACAAGAAACATGTCGCTATCCATGTAATCAAAGGATCTTCGAATTAAGCCTACTGTTCTCTGCGCCTTGTTCACACAGTTTGTGATATGTCTTTCAAATTTGAGATTTCGTTCAAATGTGACGCCGAGGTCCTTTTCTTCTTCTACTGAAGTTAGTGTAACATAATTATTATCCTTATCCAGCATAATGTAACGGTGGTTTTCATTGTTATAACCCATGTGTAGAACTTTACACTTTGTCGCGTTGAACCGCAGTTTCCATTTGTTGGACCAGTCACATAACTTATCAAGATCCTCTTGTAATTTGTTACAAAGTTCTTCATCCAGTACATTAGAAAATATTTTGCTGTCGTCTGCAAAAATTTTGATAAGTCCAGACACTGTTTCAGGTAGGTCATTTATAAAACATAGAAATAAGACCGGGCCCAGGACACTTCCCTGGGGGACACCGCTGTCCACATTTGACCATGAAGAGTAAGCGTTTCTGTGTCTCACACATTGGGTTCTTCCAGATAGAAAACTATGAATCCAATCTAGCACTTTGCCTTGAATGCCGAGGTTATGTAGCTTATACAGTAGTCTTCCGTGCGGTACTGAATCAAAGGCCTTACTAAAGTCCAAATATATTACGTCTACTGGGAGAGAACTGTCCACGAGAGCTGACCACTGTTCAAGAACCTCAAGTAACTGGGTTGTGCACGACCTGCCGGGTCTAAAACCGTACTGATCATCTGAAAGAAGGTTGTTTACGTTCAGGTGGGACATTATTTTATCTCTAATCAGTGCTTCACATACTTTGCAGAGGATAGAAGTCAGGCTCACTGGTCTATAATTCCCTGGTAACTGTCTATCACCTTTCTTGAATATTGGTGTAACTACTGCTTTTTTCCAGTCCAAAGGTACTTCACCATCTAGTATAGTCTTGTTGAAAATATCACATAAAGGTTGACATATGACTTCACTAATTTCATGTAGGACCTTTGGGTGTAAACCGTCATAACCCGGTGATTTATCGGTTTTTAGCGCCTTAAGTTTTTTCAAGACATCTTCTGGAATAATTTCAATGTTAGTTAGATTACTATCCATTTCCTGGACATTATATGGTTCATTCAGATCGTCAGTACGAGTAAAAACGCTGCTAAAAAAGTCATTTAGAACGTCCACCTTCTCCTGATCATTATTGGTAATAGTAGAAACTGCCTTTTTCAGGTTACCTATTCCACTTCTAGTCTTAAGTTTAGAGTTCACATGATGTGAATTGCGTATTAGCTGATGTGCAGAATTAGCCGAAATGACAGTAATATATGCTATCCTATTTGATTATGACGTGGGAAAAAGCACAGGGCTACTCAAATAATTCCTTTGTATTCAATCTGTATAGATAGTCTGTTATACTACATGAATTCAAGTGGGTGGGGGATATTATGGCCGTGACGCCAGTTTTTGGGGTAGTCGGAGTTTTCGGGGTATTCACATATTTTGTAATATGTACACATGTGTGCAGCCGCGATGTGCTTTACGACAGGTGATTAAAATAAGCATGACATTACCTATAGTAAGTTGTTAAAACTGCCACCAAATCCAGTGTTTGGACTAAATACTGGTAATTTTTGCCATTTAGGTCATTTTGTTCACGAACCTACCGTGATGTTCGTGATTTTCTGCGTAAGCCATTAATCTGCTCTTTAATATTGTTAAAATCATAATCAATAGAAACGTTTCAAGTTTTCCTACAATGTGCCTCATTCATCTGCGAGATGATATAACATCAAACGAAAACTCGGGACGAATTAGCAAATTTATTGACACTTTCATAACATACCCCGAAAACTCCAACCATAAGTCAATATTCAAGATGGCCGACTCGTGCGTTGCTAAACGCGCTAACGCGAATTTTCATCAAACAGCAATCTTATTTTGAAGGCAAGAAACATTGAAAGACATGTTTATCATTCTATTGAACTGACAATTTAGCTCATATGTTATGTTTTATAAAAATCGCTACTTGATGAACTTGTTAATACCCCGAAAACTAGACCCACCATCATAACATTGCCCGTGTGAAAAAGATGCTATGTAGTGGGAATGAGGTAGCTAACTCGTGGCAACGATCTTGTGGGAACGACATAACTAAAATATCCTATCTCGACGGAACGAGATGCTATCTAGAGGGAACCAGTCATAGCCACAATTATCGGTCTGGTAATTTAATTACGTTCAACGTTATGTTACCCCACCCACTAAAATTACACAGATCATGATAAATCATTAAGCCAATTACCTCAGTCGTACGGCAACTTGTATGTGCTGGTTCTCTTCTTTTGTCTTAGACTTTGGAGCCATTATGAACTATTGCAAATTACCGATAACTGTAAATTTATAAACGGGAAACTCTCTTCCGTGTCATCGATTGAGTCGCCGAAATGGATTTCGAATTTCGCGCATAGTGCAAAAACTTCGTCCAATGAAATTACGTCTTCCAAACAATTCGATATCTGATTGGTCAGTTCGAAAGCCGGTATGACTAAAGTGCGCATTGGAGATTTTTGGCGCATTGGGCGCATTGGAGTTTTATATGTTATATATCTTCTAAATAATCATAGGCGTCGCCAGTGGGGGGGGGGGGGGGGGGGGGGGGGGTGGGGGGGGGGGGGGGGGGGGGGGGGGGTGCGAACGAACCCCCTTTTCAGTTTTAACTTTTGGATGCAAATATGAATATTGGTAAGGAAAGTACATAATTCGTCTCTGCTATTGGATATAGACTGTTTCTATTTCAGGAATACATGTTGAATATGTATGATCGCGACGTCAACTATAGTCTAGAATCGGCTTCGCCCTCCAATTTAACTCCAGTCTCTGTGTCTGTTGAGAGATTGTGGCGAAAAATAAGCGCCTGAATTATAGACATACAACAACAGCAACAACAACAACAACAATAATTTGTCTGCATCATGAAAAACTCTAAAGATAAAAGCCAACGGAAGTTGGACTCCTACTTTGTACCCGGGTCGATTTCCTTGGAGGAGTGTTGAAAGTCATTTTCTACGATTTATCTAAGATTTACAGATATTTTTCTTACGGAAATTCGGTGGTGCGATTGTGGAAATTATAGCTCTAAAATGCATTAATAGAACGTCGGAAATTGCACATTGTTATAGAAATCCCTTTTTTTTCGGGGGGAGTACCCCCGTAACCCCCGTCTAACGAGAGGGAACACGTACCCCTCTCGTGCACTCCCCGTCTCCAGCCTTCGGCTGTCGGCGAATACCGTTGGTAGACGAACCCCGCTGGAAAATTTCTGGCGACACCTATGATAATAGCATAAAATTCATTTTTTTCTTGTTGTATATAATATACTGTTACATACCTATAATATATATTTAAGTCAAGGTGAATGCGCATGTGCAAAGTTGATATTGTATCAATATTAGAAAAAATACCTACAGAAAATATAATATGGCCTCGGCGCATTGGGGATTTCAGGGCGCATTGGAGATAAAAATGTTATATATCTTCTTAATAAAAGCATGCACTTATTGATTTTCTTGTTGTATATAATATACTGTTAAATATATATAATATATATTTAAGTCAGGACAAATGCGCTTGTATAAAGTGGATTTTGCGTCAATTCGAAAATAGTATATAGCTTCGGCTCATTGGAGATTTCGGGGCGCATTGGAGTTTTATATGGTATATATGATTATCTTCTAAATAAAGCACAAAATGCATTGTTTTCTTGTTGTATATAATATACTGTTACATATATATATGGTATGGAAAACAAAATCGTTCAACAGTGCTAATACAAATGGAAAAAAATGAAATCCCAAGCGCTTTCGGCTGTTAGGCCTTCATCAGGGGTGTATAAACATAAAAAGAAAAAAACTAAAATCAAATCAATAAAGCAGTAATTTATTAATAGACAACTACACAGTAAAGTGTTAATCTATTAAATGAAACATGCGACTGGTAATATATGGATGCTGGACAATGGACTATGTCGCGTCTGTAGAATGGCTGAGCGATATTTAACATCGCTATGATTTTTACAGAATGCGATTTGTACCCGGAAGTGGGATGCAACCATGTTCTTCAGTTGTAAGTTAACAGCGTAATAATTAAAATTGTGCTCTGGTCTAAAACTTTCTGAGTCTGATTGCATTAGTCGTCTTTGTTAATGCCATGGGGTCATTTTGTGTCCAGTCTATTGATCCAGTACTGTTCACGCTTCTTTCTCATGTCGTCGTTCCATGACTCATTATGTTCGACCCCCACCAATAACATGTCCTTGAACGTATGTTGTTCCAGAGCGAAGTGTTCTGAAGCTGGTGATCTGGCAAACTTGCGCGTTTTCCAGTCTGATCGATGTAAGTTTATACGCAGACTGAGTGCATTTTTGGTCTCACCCACATATTGCATTTGGCAAATGTTGCATGTCATCAAGTAGATAAGATTCTTGGTTTTGCAGTCGATGCGCTGTTTGCAGTCGATCAACTCGTGTGTACGTTTGCTCTGGAAGGCGGTCCTTTGGCTCATGTGTTGGCAAGTCTGACAACGTTTCGTGCCGCATGGTCCAGAGCTGTTGCCGTGCTCGGTTAAGTTGTCGTCCACTGGCCTGATCTTTGCATTGACCAGGATGTCACGGAGGCTTTTGGGGCGTCGCAGAGCCAGTAGTGGCTTTTCAGGTAGAATGCGGCTGAGATGTTCAGACGATTCCACTATGGGCCAGTATCTCTGGAATGTGCCTCGAATGTCTGGTAGACTGGGGTGATACGTTACCACAAATGGCACTACAGGTATTTTCTCGTCTGTTTTGGATTTGTAGGTTAGCAGATCGGACCTGTCAACTGGCATCTGCGCCCTCACGTTCAGCAGCTACCCTCTTACCTGAAAGATACGACTGACTAGCTACGTCGTTTAGAGGAGTCTAACCCTCTGCCGGATGATACGCTATTGGCCACCATGGATGTCACATCCCTTTACACCAATATACCACACGCAGAAGGTATAGAAGCTTGCCGCGAAGTATGGGATAGCAGGAACCACAAACGCCCTCCGACAGAACACCTCGTTACTCTGCTGGAGTTGATATTGAAGTGCAACAATTTCATATTCAAGGCAATCACTACCTGCAAATTCAAGGCACTGCAATGGGGACAAAAATGGCACCTTCTTATGCCAACATCTTCATGGGTAAACTTGAGAGCCGCCTGCTCAGTAGCGTTTCACTCAAACCATACACATGGCTCAGGTTCATTGACGACATCGATATGAAATGGACACACGGCAGCAGTTCACTGGAAGAATTCATTCAGCAGGCGAATGACTTTCACGCGACCATCAAGTTCACTGCTGAGATATCGAATGACAAGCATGTGTTCCTTGACACACAGTCGACAATCGAATCGAACAATATAGTCACTGACCTGTACTGTAAACCAACAGACACGCACCAGTACCTGTTACCGTCCAGCTGCCATCCACCACACTGCTCTCGCAATGTTCCATACAGTCTGGCACTGCGCATACGACGCATATGCTCCAAGTCGGAGACGTTTGAACTCAGAGCAAAAGAGCTTACGTCGCACCTATGCAAGCGTGGCTACAAGTCAGCCGTGGTAAACCGGTCAATAGATAAAGTCAGAGCCATTGACAGGTCCGATCTGCTAACCTACAAATCCAAAACAGACGAGAAAATACCTGTAGTGCCATTTGTGGTAACGTATCACCCCAGTCTACCAGACATTCGAGGCATATTCCAGAGATACTGGCCCATAGTGGAATCGTCTGAACATCTCAGCCACATTCTACCTGAAAAGCCACTACTGGCTCTGCGACGCCCCAAAAGCCTCCGTGACATCCTGGTCAATGCAAAGATCAGGCCAGTGGACGACAACTTAACCGAGCACAGCAACAACTCTGGACCATGCGGCACGAAACGTTGTCAGACTTGCCAACACATGAGCCAAAGGACCGCCTTCCAGAGCGAACGTACACACGAGTTGATCTACTGCAAACAGCGCATCGACTGCAAAACCAAGAATCTTATCTACTTGATGACATGCAACATTTGCCAAATGCAATATGTGGGTGAGACCAAAAATGCACTCAGTCTGCGTATAAACTTACATCGATCAGACTGGAAAACGCGCAAGTTTGCCAGATCACCAGCTTCAGAACACTTCGCTCTGGAACAACATACGTTCAAGGACATGTTATTGGTGGGGGTCGAACATAATGAGTCATGGAACGACGACATGAGAAAGAAGCGTGAACAGTACTGGATCAATAGACTGGATACAAAATGCCCCCATGGCATTAACAAAGACGACTAATGCAATCAGACTCAGAAAGTTTTAGACCAGAGCGCAATTTTTAATCATCTTACGCTGTTAACTTACAACTGAAGAACGTGGTTGCATCCCACTTCCGGGTACAAATCGCATTCTGTAAAAATCATAGCGATGTTAAATATCGCTCAGCCATTCTACAGACGCGACATAGTCCATTGTCCAGCATCCATATATTACCAGTCACATGTTTCATTTAATAGATTAACACTTTACTGTGTAGTTGTCTATTAATAGATTACTGCTTTATTGATTTGATTTTAGTTTTTTTCTTTTTATGTTTATACACCCCTGATGAAGGCCTAACAGCCGAAAGCGCTTGGGATTTCATTTTTTTCCATTTGTATTAGCACTGTTGAACGATTTTGTTTTCCATACCATATACTTATGTTCTCGTCCTTGCATCCTTCGGGATCCGGTGCCTACGAAGGGTTATTGTTTAGTGTTATACTGTTTTCTCCCACATATATATATATATATATATATATATATATAGTTTTAACTTCACCTTGATGTTGGGCCATCGTGAGTTTTTTAACTCGATATAGTGGGTCCACCCTCATTTTATTGGGTCTTCATTAGATAGTGGGTCTTGACCCAACAATTGTTGGACCCAACAATAGTAATGATGTGCAAATACATCGCCACAAGGTCAGTAATCTTGTAGTATTTACATCATTTAACACATGTATTGGGTCCTTTGTAGTTTGAGTTGTCTCCCTTCCGTCACGTCATATCCATGTCCAATCAGGATTCTTGCTTGTACCTTTATCATGGAAGCGTTCCGAATATGGACCCAATAATTGAACCGGAAACATGCTGAGGACCCAATAGATCAATGGATAACTTTACTTATATATTTATTTATATATTATCTCAACTTTCCACAGTAATTATTAAATACAGGATCTCTTTATATAATAAGTGTGTCGTTTGAACACAAAAGTCATGTCTGTGACAATAAATGTTGCTAAATCACGGGAAGCTAGCTAAATTAACAAGAACCATACAAATGCCCCATACTACCGGTGCAGGACCCCAGTGAGTAACCGTCACCATACGACTGGTGATCCAGTCCGACATCCACACCTTTGTCGTTAAACGGTACAATTACAAGTGCATTCAACCACAACATTTTGGCATTATAGAAATAGCTCAATTACTGATTTAACACTTAAATATATGAAATGGAAAGTCCGTGTTATTTTTGCGTTGCTCCGCCAATCTAAAAGGGTGTATCGCATAAAACCTGACAAAGATGGCAAACGCTGATGATCCAGATGAGACAGTTGCAATATGCATATGGACTGCATGATTGTAAGGATCATACTGTAACCACATCACTTGAAGCAGCATTTGGTGTCCCACTAGCCGTGAGTTGGCATAAGTGCAAACATGCACATGAAGTAATTACTACAACTATTCTAATGAATGGACCGGTAAGTGATACTGTAAGGCGTTTCCGGAAACACCACTACCAGTAAGCATGTGTATCGCACTGTACACGCACTGTGACATGCATGACAACCCTCTGACCGGTCCTAATCATTTCCACACATCTGGGAGACAGATTCGCATAAGCATTTTGCTTTCTTCTGAATCTCATTCATATTAATAAGAAAACATTGTTGTGTGTTTACATCATGTATATCGCGTGTATACTTAATATGAATAAACTATGTTTATACTAAATGCCCCATACGCTTGGTCAGAGACATATACTACATTACATGTCTCTCGCTTGGTCAGCAGCTGGGCCACCCGGCACAACCGGGCTACCCGTCGTTTAGTTCACCGAATGCCCGAGCCCTGTGATAGAGGCACTTCGATGTAAGCCGGTATTTTCTTTTTGTATTTCATACGTCAATATACTAGTATATCATTGTCTACTCTATAAATTTGGGACATGTTCCGATAAAATCGGCCCTGCTTAAGCACGGTCGATTTTAAGCACAGACAACCATTTTAACGAGTGTTGACCCAAACCAATCCACATGCACGTACTCAACTCCATGGTCTGATCAAACTATATACTGTTAGCTACAGTTTTCAGATAGTTCGTAGAATAAAACTGCACTTGCAATGTATATTATTCTGGTAGTTCAGCGATTATCATGAATCTTTTGACTTGGTCGTGTAATTTTACAACAAATGCATTCTCGCTTAAATTAATTGCTAATAAAGGTCTGACCGGTTGCGGAGCTACGTCCGCGGTACGTAAACTGTAACTGTAACCCTAAGCATAACCACAGACCGATCCGTTCATCCATCCAACCAGCGTGTCCGATCGATCCGATCTATGCGTCTTGTCACAAAAATACATAATAAAGTCAAATGATCCATGATAATCGCCGAACACGACTACCAAAAAAATATACATTGCAAGTACGGTTTTATTGCACATAATACATAATACCAAGAGATGTAAATGTCCAAGACTATGTAAAAAAAACACCTCGATCGCCCCGAGAAGTGGCCGAGATCCACCGGGTCAGTATGGAATCCGGGTGCCGATCACAAATTCCTAACTTTTGCAGACGTAACTCCTACTAGCAAGCTCATGCCCGCCAGAATATTTGCACCTTCAAATTTTTGGCATCTCGGTATCATTTTACATGTTGTCTTTATTTGATTGAGTGACAATGATGGTGTGGACATGGTGGCACTTCCATACCAGGAAAGGTTGAGAACTGCAGGTTTAATGCCAATAGAATACAGAAGACTCAGATCTGAAATGGTTCAAATATACAAATGCTGAAATTATATCTACTTAGATAATAAAGACAAGCTTTTCAACATGTGTAACTATCAGACAACTAGGAGGAAGTCAGTATATTGTGTCTTATTACGCCATTGCCCTGGTCATGATCGAGTCATTAAGGAACAATTAAGTGATGTCACACCACACTTGCAGTGTATATTTTTTCTAGCAGAGGTGTTCGGTTGTTAACATTGATCTTTAGACCATGTCTTAAAACTGTATAGGGAAACTAATTCTAATCTGTTGGAATCTTGAGACATGTAGAAAATCACAACCGATTGGAATTTAAGATAATACGTGCAGCACATTAATACACTAGTTGTGAATTGTTGAGTAATCGTATTAACATTCCCAGAGAGTGCATGACCGGTTATATATTATATATTATTGTATGCCCTTGTTGTTAAGCTAGGTCATGATCAGTCTCATGCATCAGTCAATTCATTAAATTACGTGGCTGTGACTGGAGAAATGGGGCTAGTGGGTTTTTCGACCAGTGTATATCTAGATCAGCATGTGCATCTACACAGTCTGATCAAGGTCTGTACTGTTTTCCATTACACCAATGAAACACCCGTCATGCTTGTAACAAGCAATATATATCACCATCAGGGTACACGAATGTGCTATTTGATCAGGAGCTACATATTGGTCTGAAATCCCATAAGCCCAAATTCTCTAGTCACTGTCACATACATATAGTAATTGAGTGAAATTCTGTTTTGAGTTTGATGGTTTCCAGACCACAAAAACATACCAGATGAATAACATCAGTGTAATTAACTAAGGCAGTTAAAAATTATACAATGGCAACATACCGGGTTTGCACGTATTACATTAATGCCTGAAGTGTCGGTTTCGTATTTTAGTGACATTTTGTTGTATTACTACGCCTCGCACCTGAGTATTTACCTACCAGTATTCTATAAAAAAAATTGTCAAAGCAAATATAAAAATACCCCCGCGACTGATATACACGTACATTATAACAGTCATTATGATTTATTCACCGTAACGCTGTATTCTTAGTTTTGGCCTCATTACTCTAATTATGACGAGGAACTACTTCCTCACCTACTAATTTGGGAACTTCCGTGTTTGTGATGAGGTTAATGGCGTTATGATGAGCTCATTTCAATAAAATTTGAATACGTAGAACATAGACATGCACCCGGCACTCGTATTCGTTATCGGTATTTGGATGCCATATACATACGCACAATTACGTAAGTATAAGTTCGTCAAGTAAATCAATGTCGCTGACATTAAAAGCGTGCTTTGTTTACGTTACCCCACCCACTTTCTGTTCTTTAGAATTACTCACCTGGCCAGGTGTGTAAAATTAATATTTTTAGTAATCTTGATATCTTTGAACATTTCTCATGAAGGAATGTGGTGTGGCCGAATGTGTCCCGAGTTCTGATGTAATTAGACGGACCCATGACAAATGGTGTTAATTCACTTCAGGGGTTGAAATTTCACTCGCCCAGCTCGCCATGGTGAGTGCTTTTTGTGGCGGTCGAGTACTTTCTACAGGCACTCGCCCAGTTTGGCGAGTGAAAGATTTGGTCCGGATTTTTTTTTGGAAGAAATTGCCAATTAATTCCATCGATAACGGCCAACAAATGGTATTAATTCAGCGACCATTTGTTGTTTACAGTTTACGTCAATTTGGGGAAGCAAGATTCAAGTAGTGTCTATGTACACGGTTACGGGTAGAATCGCTAGCGATTTTGAACACGGTCCATATCGGGCAAGTTTAATTCACGGATTATTTGTCGGCTGTACGCGGCCGGACTAACAAATAATATGACTGCGAGTATAGACTAGTGTATACGCGGCCACATACATGTATATCGTCTCGTATACATTTGGGTTAACGCGCATTTCAGACGCCGAACATAACGGCTTGGGACGAAATGGTCGGCGCCATTGAATTTAGTAATTAAGGCAGCACGCAGCACATGCAAACATAGCCACTATAAATTAAACAAAATCTATGTCACTCAACGCTTATAGAAAATAAGAAGTGTGCAAGCCTCTGAGCAAATTCGCTGCTATTTGTTTGTTTATGTTCATTTAATACTTAAAATATAAATAACAATAATAGTGAATATGTCTCATATGTTTTGGTAATGATCATATGTAAAAGGTTTTTTTTAAAAATAAGATGCAACATTACAAATACTGGAAATAGCAATTTATTTTTAAAAAAAAATGGGCAAGTAACTTTTTGACCTGGGCAAGTACTTTTTTTTTGTACTCGCCCAGCTGGGCGAGTGGAAAAAACGGATTTTTTCAACCCCTGCACTTTCTAAATCAATAGTTGCCGAGCCATGGTTGTCAAACTCTAAAGGGTGTCGGAGGTTCCGTCAACTCACCTGTTCGTCAACTGAGAGGTTTGGTCAGCCCAGCTTTGCCAATAAAGAGAGAAACAAACCGGCCGTCATGTCGGTCTAATCTTGTCACCGGATTCTATTTCAATTCTAGTACAAATGTGGCGTCCAAGCCCCGATATGACGTTCACTACTGTCTTTTTCACGAAACCTGCCCAAATTTTACGGCCATAAAAACAATGCAAAAACAATTAATATTAAATGTTACAAAAATTTAAGAATGAGCCTTCTTTTTAGCTCGACTATTCGAAGAATAAGTAGAGCTTATGTTGTCACGTCGGCGTCACCGTTTAAGGTTTTTAGTCAAGTTTGTATATGGAATACTACTGGCCCTACACCCACCATACTTGGACAACTTCATCTCCTAGTGATTGTAACATCAATAACCTGATCTATATTTGACCTTGACCTACATTTCCTCTTGAATTACTTGGTTAATTCCCCTTGGTCAAGGTTTTTAGTCAACCTTGGTTAAGGTTTTTAGTCAAGCTTGTATATGCAATACTACTGGCCCTACACCCACCATACTTGGACAACTTCATCTCCTAGTGATGCACATCAATAACCCCTCATCTATATTTGACCTTGACCTACGTTTCCTCTTGAATTACTTACTTAATTCCCCTTGGTTAAGGTTTTTAGTCAACCTTGGTTAAGGTTTTTTTTCAAGCTTGTACATTGAATACTATTGTGCATCCAGCCACCATACTTCGACAACCTTTTCTCATAGGTATGTACATCAATAACCCCTGATCTATATTTGACCTTGACCTACATTTCCTCTTAAATTACTTACTTAATTCCTTTTGGTTAAGGTTTTTAGTCAACCTTCTATATGGAATACTACTGGCCCTTCACCCACCATATTTGCACAACTTCATCTCCTAGTGATGTACATCAACAACCCCTGATCTATATTTGACCTTGACCTACATTTCCTCTTGAATTACTTAATTCCCCTTGGTTAACGTTTTTAGTCAAGCTTGTAGATGGAATACTCCTGGCCCTACACCAACCATACTTGGACAACTTCATCTCCTAGTGATGTACATCAACAACCCCTGACCTATATTTGACCTTGACCTACATTTAACCTTGAATTCCTTACTTAATTCCCCTTGGTTAAGGTTTTTACTCGACCTTGGTTAAGCTTTTTACTCAAACTTGTACATGGAATACTATTGTGCATACAGACACCATAATTGGACAACCTTTTCTCATAGTGATGTACATCAATAACCCCTGATCTATATTTGACCTTGACCTACATTTCCTCTTGAATTACTTACTTAATTCTCTTTGGTTAAGGTTTTTAGTCAAGCTTGTAGATGGAATACCCATGGCCCTACACCAACCATACTTGGACAACTTTATCTCCTAGTGATGTACATCAACAACCCCTGACCTATATTTGACCTTGACCTACATTTAACCTTAAATTACTTACTTAATTCCCCTTGGTTAAGGTTTTTGCTCAACCTTGGTTAAGGTTTTTAGTCAAGCTTGTAGATGGAATACCTTGACCTACTTTTATCCTTGGATTACTTAGTTATCTCCCCTTGGTTACGTTTTTTACTGAAGCTTGTATATGGAATACTCCTGGGCCTACAGCAACCATACTTGGAAAACCACGCACCTACGTCCAAGGTCAAGGTCACTGTTGAAGGTCAAAGGTCAAACCTATTGAAATTCCCTTCCGCTCTATATCTTCTACACCGATGCATGGATTATCAAATGGCTTGGCACAAATGTTTCTCATGATGAGAAGGTGTGTCGCGATCAATAACCACGCACCTATGTCCAAGGTCACAGTTGAAGGTCAAAGGTCGAACCTATTGAAATTCCCTTCCGCTCTATATCTTCTACACCGATGCATGGATTATCAAATTGCTAACCACGCACCTACGTCCAAGGTCACAGTTGAAGGTCAAAGGTCAAACCTATTGAAATTCCCTTCCGCTCTTTATCTTCTACACCGATGCATGGATTATCAAATGGCTTGGCACAGATGTTTCTCAGGATGAGAAGGTGTGTCGCGATCAATAACCACGCACCTACGTCCAAGGTCAAGGTCACAGTTGAAGGTCAAGCCTATTGAAATTACCTTCCGCTCTATATCTTCTACACCGATGCATGGATTATCAAATGCCTTGGCACAAATGTTTCTCAGGATGAGAAGGTGTATCGTGATCAATAACCACGCACCTACATCCAAGGTCAAGGTCACTGTTGAAGGTCAAAGGTCAAACCTATTGAAATTCCCTTCCGCTCTATATCTTCTACACCGATGCATGGATTATCAAATGGCTTGGCACAAATGTTTCTCATGATGAGAAGGTGTGTCTCGATCAATAACCACGCACCTACGTCCAAGGTCAAGGTCATAGTTGAAGGTCAAAGGTCAAACCTATTGAAATTCCCTTCCGCTCTATATCTTCTACACCGATGCATGGATTATCACACTATGCCCAGGGTCAAGGTCACAGACTTGATGCGTTTGAAACCTAAACGCTCGGCTAAATGGCTTATAATCAAAAATGTCTCGTTTTCTTTGGCTGCCAGTGGGGGTTTTTGTGTGCCGACAGGCCACATTTCTAGTTTCCCTTGGTTAATGTTTTTAGTCAACATTGGTTAAGGTTTTTATGTAGGCCGCAGCCACCTTCTTTGTCAAGCTATGTGTACATCGACAACCCTCGTAGTCGAGCTATGCTGTTCTCCTACAGCTCTTGTTAGGCAGGCCGCAGCCACCTTCTTTGTCAAGCTATGTGTACATCGACAACCCTCGTAGTCGAGCTATGCTGTTCTCCTACAGCTCTTGTTATTTCATGAAATTGGTCAAATATTGATTTTATTACGAAAAATGATTTCTCTATGGTAATTTAACATGGGGGAAAAAAGAGAACTAAGAAAACAAGTTACATTTTGAAAATCGGTCGACTGTTTCTGAAATTAGAAAAATTTACCTATGTTAAATCCCTATAGACGCTCTGTGAAGATGTCTATGGGAATTTAACATGTGGAAATTGTTTTTTTTTTCGCAATAAAATCAATATTGGACCAAATTTCACGAAATAAAAAGTAGGCTCATTCTTAAATTTTGCTATAATTTAATAGTATAAAAAAATACATTGTTTTTGCATTATTTATACAGCCGTAAAATTTGGGCAGGTTTCGTGAGAAACGGACAGTAGTCGTGAGTTCATGACTCTTGATAAACAGTCATGAAGGTAGTATACTCATTGTTAATTGATACTTTCTTGTGGAATTTTATAAGAAAGTACGTGATCCACAGGGCTCCAGATCAGGAATTAGTAATTGAGTATTTTCACTCCATCATTTCTGAAGCAATTGGGTAAAAAAACCACACTACTGTTTACACATCAACAAACAGCAATTATTGAATAGTTTGCTTCGACATGAAAACATGTCTTGGCATTTTATTAGAATTGTCTCCTTGGAGACAATTCTAATGACATACCAAGATGTGTTTTCTTGGAAAATAAGAAAAATATGTTATATTTGTGGTCTGTTTATTGTTTTCTGCAGCATGATAAATGTACCACAAAATTGTAATTGCTTTTTGATACTCGCTTCTGATTTCAATTGGGTTTTTGGCAATTTTAAGTGGGTATTTAAGCAAATTCGCAGCTTATCTGGAGCTCTGATCCACACTTTCTGATCAGGAAATGCACCGTTTTCACCATTCCATCAATAAAACACCCATAATGCTTTTCACAAGCAATATATAGATCTTTTCATGCTACAGGTGTATACTATTTGATCAGGAACTAAGCTGGTCATACATGTACATCCCATATGCCCCATTTCTCCAGTCTTGGGCACAATTATATTCCAGTTGCCAATAATGCCCGATGGTGCGTGACGACCGAGGCGGAGATGTTGAAATGTAAGGAGTTTGTCAAGGCCGTGGAGACAGTCCGCCTTGAGGGGACCAACGCCATCGGCGTGCACAATTACTACCGGGATGTGATGAATCAAATAGATCTGAAGAAAATGCCAAGCCTCCAGTGTGTCAAAGCCGCAGATGTGTAAGTCTGTTTGTTATCCTCTTGCAGATAGGCAAGAGGGGATATAGCGTTAGTCCATGTGCATGCATACGTTAGTAACGTCTATCATTTTTCAATAACTTACAAAATCAATGCTGCTATCAAGGGGATTGGCTTAGTGATAACAATTTTGTTTAGCTAGTATTTAACACTTTCAACACAAACTAACTTGAATGGACTGCGATATGTTAATTTGTATGTGACAGTTGAATCTGGTTATACCCCTTATGTGAGTATTACGTTTATTCGTAATCCTATATTAATAGCAATCTTACCTGTATTTTACTATTGCTTTTAAGTTAAAATGCTAGCGGCAGGGTATTTACTCACCCATTTTGTGCATTGCACACACAAATGGAAAAATTCACCGTACAAATACCCACAATGCCCTGAGTTGACATGTCATAAACCGGCCATTATTTTTACCCTGCCGAACGAAATGAAAGGTCGTACTTTTCCTTCGTTTTGCTAGTGACTTTGTTACAATTGCACGTTTTCGTGTCTGAATTTTTTCATCGTTTTGGCTTCTGTCGGAATTAATTACAGTTTGGTTGACACTAGTTATCGGTTTTTAGCCAGGTTTTTTGAAAAAAAATCCAGGCTATTGGATTGGCGAAAGCCGGGCGGCGTCCACAATCAATGTTAAGTTTTCGTGTTTGAGTCCATTTCTTTGTTACTGTACCACCTAGGACCACCAAACTTTCACAGCTTCATAACCAAGGGGTGCCTACCACATACAACTATCCAACATGTGACCATTTTTTTACCTTCACGTATTATTTCTACGTAATTGCCATTTTCAACGTTAACTTTTTAACGTACGTCTGGTTTAATTTTTTGGTTAAAACTTTTTCCTTATACTATATCTCTGCAACTGCTTCGCCCATTACCTTGAAACTTCACATGGGTGGTTATCATCATCCAAATTTTCATTCTAACCCCCAACCGTGCGGCCCCTGTGCCCAATGTCAAGGTCAAATTACTTTGATTTTATTTGTGTACTATATAACCCCCAACCGTGCGGCCCCTGTGCCCAATGTCAAGGTCAAATTACTTTGAATTTTTTTGTTAAACTTTTTTCGTGTACTATATCTGCAACTGCTTCACCCATTACCTTGATACTTCACATGGGTGTTTATCATCATTGTCGCACCCGCTTGCGGAAAGCGTGATATCGTCGGCATTTTGGCATACGTCTGTCCGTACGTCCGTCTGTCCATACGTCCGTGTGTTCGGTTAAAGTTTTTAGCTCACCTGAGCAAAGCTCATGTGAGCTATGGTTATGGCAAAGTGTCCGTCGTCTGTCGTCCGTTGTCCGTCCGTGAACATTTTCAATCATCTTCTTCTCCCGAACTGCTGAGCCGATATTGGTCAAACTTCACAGGGATGATATATGGGTGATGCCATTTCAGATTTGTTAAAATGGAGGTCATCGACAATCCAAGATGGCCGCCATGGAAAAGTAGGTCAAATTCTTAAAAAATCTTCTTCTCACAAACCGCCTGGCCGATTTCGACGATACTTGGTATGAATGATCGATAGTTAGCGCTGTTTCAGATTTATTCATATGGTGGCCCCTGGGTCAAAAATGGGCGTGGCCCGAGGGGTCAACTAGGGGTCAAATTATATTTTTGCCCGAATATGGTTATATAATATATCAAATCGAAGGTATCGATAGTCTATCACTCTGGAGCATTTTTTGTCTAAATCAGATGATTTTGTCATCCAAGATGGCCACCGAAAGGTAAAAAAGTTGTTCTTTTACTAAAGATTTCAAACCTATTCTTCTTGTGAACTGCTTGGCCGATATTGGCCAAACTTAACTGTAATGGTCTGTGGGTGAAACCTGTCCATTTTTGTTAAAATGGAGGTCATCACCAAATCCAAGATGTCCGCCGTTGAAAAGTAGGTCAAATTGTCAAAAAAATATTTCTCGCAAACCGCCAGGCCGATTTCGACGAAACTTTGTATGAATGATGGATAGTTAACACTGATTCAGATTTGTTCATATGGTGGCCTCTGGGTCAAAAATGGTCATGGCCCGAGGGGTCGAATAGGGGTCAAATTTTATTTTTGACCGAATATGGTCATTTTATATATCAAATCGAAGGTATAGCAGTAAATCACATGCACATTCGCAATATATGTTAGATCAGAAGGTACCAACAAATTCTGTGGAACATTTGAAGTTGTAAGTGAAGAGTCTTTGTGAAATCAAGATGACCACTATGGAGGTTTTTAGGTCAGCGATACAGGCCCATTTGGGCCTCTTGTTTGGTTAAAGTTTTTCCATCTACTATATCTATTTTTTTAGTGTCCATTCCTCGCCCCAAGGCGCGACATGCAGGCCACAGCCATCTAGTCTACAACAAGTGGGTATAATTATGTTATCCAAGTGTCTATGCTTGGAAAAAACGTGGCCTTCGTGGCTTTGCCTCGTTTCTTGTTTTTACCTTCACCTATTATTTCTACGTAATTGACTTAGCCATTTTCAACGTTAACTTTTTAACGTACGTCTGGTTAAAGTTTTTTGGTTAAAAGTTTTTCGTTATACTATATCTCTGCAACTGCTTCGCCCATTACCTTGAAACTTCACATGGGTGTTTATCATCATCCATATTTATGCCCCCACAACAAGTTGTGGGGGGGTATACTGGAGTCAGGTTGTCCGTCCCTCCGTCCGGGCACACATTAGGGTACTTATGTGGCTAGCCCCACAGGGTTATGGACTTGGTAAAGGATAGGGTTGGTTACAATTAGCCATCTAAAAAATCCTTTTATGTGGCTAAAAATTGTTTTATGTGGCTAATATTTAACATGTGATAAGCCACATAAGTATAGTACTGTAAGAACGTCCGTCTGTGTGTCTGTGCGACCGTGCGTCCGCGTAAACTTAACATCAGAGAAATATTGTTATAACTTCTATTTCCTTCATCTAAAATGCTTGATATTTCACACATACATTCCTGTAAGGCTCTACTACCATGCTGTGCCAAATCCACGACCGTCCAACCCCCGCAGATCCCAAGGTCAAGGTCAAATACTTAGTACGTAAACTTAACATCAGAGAAATATTGTTATAACTTCTATTTCCTTCATCTAAAATGCTTAATATTTAACACATGCATTCCTGTAAGGCTCTACTACCATGCTGTGCCAAATCCACGACCGTCCAACCCCCGCAGATCCCAAGGTCATGGTCAAATACTTAGTCTCTTTACAAAACTTAACATCAGAGAAATATTGTTATAACTTCTATTTCCTTCATCTAAAATGCTTAATATTTCACACATGCATTCCTGTAAGGCATCTACTACCATGCTTGTGCCAAATTCCACGGACCGTCCAACCCCCGCAGATCCCAAGGTCGGATGGTCAAATACTTAGTTCTTTCTTTACAAAACTTAACATCAGAGAAATATTGTTATAACTTCTATTTCATTCATCTAAAATGCTTAATATTTCACACATGCATTCCTGTAAGGCTCTACTACCATGCTATGCCAAATCCGCGACCATCCAACCCCCACTGATACCAAGGTCAAGGTCAAATACTTAGTCTCTTTACAAAACTTAACATCAGAGAAATATTGTTCTAACTTCTATTTCCTTCATCTAAAATGCTTAATATTTCACACATGCATTCCTGTAAGGCTCTACTACCATGCTGTGCTAAATCCACGACCGTCCAACCCCCGCAGATCCCAAGGTCAAGGTCAAATACTTAGTCTCTTTACAAAACTTAACATCAGAGAAATATTGTTCTAACTTCTATTTCCTTCATCTAAAATGCTTAATATTTCACACATGCATTCCTGTAAGGCTCTACTACCATGCTGTGCTAAATCCACGACCGTCCAACCCCCGCAGATCCCAAGGTCAAGGTCAAATACTTAGTCTCTTTACTTTTTTTTTTAAAACAAAATTAACATCAGAGAAATATTGTTATAACTTCTATTTCCTTCATCTAAAATGCTTAATATTTCACACATGCATTCCTGTAAGGCTCTAATACCATGCTGTGCCAAATCCATGACTGTCCAACCCTCGCTGATCCCAATGTCAAGGTCAAATACTTAGTCTCTTTACAAAACTTAACATCAGAGAAATATTGTTATAACTTCTATCTCCTTCATTGAAAATTCTTATTATTTCACTTGTGCATTCCTCTAAGGTTGTAGTATCATGCTGTGACAAATCTACGACTGTCCAACCCCCGCTGATCCCAAGGTCAAGGTCACATACTTAGTCTCTTTACAAAACTTAACATCAGAGAAATATGTTATAACTTCTATTTCTTTCATTGAAAATTCTTAATATTTCATATGCTGTGACAAATCCCCGCTGATCTCGAGGTCAACGTCACATACATACCGTATAACCTCGAATTAACGCCCCCTCCCTCCTATAAAACGCCCCCCCCCCCCCCAAACCCCCCAAATAATTTTTTATTTTTTTTTTACCAATGACTGCCAATTTCAAACACAAGTAATCCTTAAATCCTTATTTGTGTTTGAAATTGACGGTCCTTGGTAATTTTTTTTTTTTTTTTACTGGCTAATAAACCCCCCCCCCCCCTTTGTAAAATGTAACGCCTCTGGGGGCGTTAATTCGAGGTTATACGGTAGTCTCTTTACAAAACTTAACATCAGAGAAATCGGTTATAACTTCTATTTCCTTGCTCGGATCTGCTTCACATTTCACACACTCACCACCCTGTGACAAATTCACGTTCATGCCGCTCGCGCTAATCCCAGAGTCAAGGTCACAAGCCCACACACTTGGACATTTTTACATATTTTAGGGGTACCTGGGCCCACGCGGGTGGGTATTCCGTAAGCCTCGCTTACTGACCAATCTAGTTTATACAGGTAAATGATTATATTACATTTTCGTAAACTGTGTGGAAAATATTGTGGCAATATGTGGACCTGTGCATATATGATATGTAGATAAATATCGGACTATTAAAAAACATTCTGGGCTCCAGTAGGGAGCATTATTAGCCAGGTTTTTTGAAAAAAAATCCAGGCTATTGGATTGGCGAAAGCCAGGCGGGCGGGCGAGCGGCGGGCGGGCGGCGTCCACAATCAATGTTAAGTTTTCGTGTTTGAGTCCATTTCTTTGTTACTATACCACCTAGGACCACCAAACTTTCACAACTTCATAATCAAAGGGTGCCCACCACATATCACTATCCAACATGTTACTTTTTTTTTAACTTGACCCATTTTTTCCGCGTAGTCGACTTAGCCATTTTCAATGTTAAGTTTTCGTGTTTGAGTCCATTTCTTTGTTACTTTACCACCTAGGACCACCAAACTTTCACAGCTTCATAATCAAAGGGTGCCCATCACATATCACTATCCAACATGTTACTTTTTAGCCAGGTTTTTTGAAAAAAAAATCCAGGCTATTGGATTGGCGAAAGCCGGGCGGGCGGGCGGGCGGCGTGCGGCGTCCACAATCAATGTTAAGTTTTCGTGTTTGAGTCCATTTCTTTGTTACTGTACCACCTAGGACCACCAAACTTTCACAGCTTCATAATCAAGGGGTGCCCACACTATCCAACATGTTACTTTTTTTTTTAACTTGACCCATTTTTTCCGCGCAATGGACTTAGCCATTTTCAATGTTAAGTTTTCGTGTTTGAGTCCATTTCTTTGTTACTGTACCACCTAGGACCACCAAACTTTCACAGCTTCATAATCAAGGGGTGCCCACCACATATCACTATCCAACATGTTACTTTTTTTTAACTTGACCCATTTTTTCCGCGCAGTCGACTTAGCCATTTTCAATGTTAAGTTTTCGCGTTTACAATGTTAAGTTTTTGTGTTGAAGTCCATTTCTTTGGTACTGTACCACCTAGGACCACCAAACTTTCACAGCTTCATAATCAAGGGGTGCCCATCACATATCACTATCCAACATGTTACTTTTTTTTTTAACTTGACCCATTTTTTCAGCGCAGTCGACTTAGCCATTTTCAATGTTAAGTTTTCGCGTTTACACTGTTACGTTTTCGTGTTTAAGTCCATTTCTTTGGTACTGTACCACTTAGGACCACCAAACTTTCACAGCTTCATAACCAACGGGTGCCTACCACATACAACTATCCAACATGTGACCATTTTTTTACCTTCACCTATTATTTCTACGTAATTTACTTAGCCATTTTCAACATTAACTTTTTAACGTACGTCTGGTTAAAGTTTTTTGCTTAAAACTTTTTCCTTATACTATATCTCTGCAACTGCTTCGCCCATACCTTGAAACTTCACATGGGTGTTTATCATCATCCATATTTTCATTCTACCCCCCAACCGTGCTGCCCCTGTGCCCAAGGTCAAATTACTTTTAATTCTTTTGTTAAAGTTTTTTCATGTACTATATCTCTGCAACTGCTTCACCCAATACCTTGATACTTCACATGGGTGTTTATCATCATTGCCGCACCCGCTTGCGGAAAGTGCGATATCGTCGGCATTTTGGCATACGTCCGTCCGTACGTCCGTACGTCCGTACGTCCGTGTGTCCGGTTAAAGTTTTTTCGTTAAAGTTTTTCCATCTACTATATCTATTTTTTTAGTGTCCATGCCTCGCCCCAAGGCACGACATGCAGGCCATGGCCATCTAGTCTACAAAAAGTGGGTATAATTATGTTATCCAAGTGTCTATGCTTGGAAAAAACCTGGCCTTCATGGCTTTGCCTCGTTTTTTAACTTCACCCATTTTTTCCACGCAGTCGACTTAGCCATTTTCAATGTTAAGTTTTCGCGTTTACAATGTTAAGTTTTCGTGTTTAAGTCCATTTCTTTGGTACTGTACCACCTAGGACCACCAAACTTTCACAGCTTCATAATCAAGGGGTGCCCACCACATATCACTATCCAACATGTTACTTTTTTTTTAACTTCACCCATTTTTTCCGCGCAGTCGACTTAGCCATTTTCAATGTTAAGTTTTCGCGTTTACAATGTTAAGTTTTCGTGTTTAAGTCCATTTCTTTGGTACTGTACCACCTAGGACCACCAAACTTTCACAGCTTCATAACCAAGGGGTGCCTACCACATACAACTATCCAACATGTGACCATTTTTTTACCTTTACCTATTATTTCTACGTAATTGACTTACCCATTTTCAACGTTAACTTTTTAACGTACGTCTGGTTAAAGTTTTTTGGTTAAAACTTTTTTGTTGTACTATATCTGTGCAACTGCTTCGCCCATTACCTTGAAACTTCACATGGGTGTTTATCATCATCCATATTTTCATTCTAACCCCCAACCGTGCGGCCCCTGTGCCCAATGTCAAGGTCAAATTACTTTGAATTTTTTTGTTAAAGTTTTTTCAGATTTGTTAAAATGGAAGTCATCGCTAATCCAAGATGGCCGCCGTCTAAAAATAGCATAAATTCTTTAAAAAAATTTAACGTACGTCTGGTTAAATTTTTTGGTTAAAACTTTTTCGTTATACATCTCTGCAACTGCTTCGCCCATTACCTTGAAACTTCACATTGGTGTTTATCATCGTCCATATTTTCATTCTAACCCCCAACCGTGCGGCCCCTGTGATCACTGTCAAGGTCGAATTACTTTGAATTTATTTGTTAAAGTTTTTTCGTGTACTATGTCTCTGCAACTGCTTCACCCATTACCTTGATACTTCACATGGGTGTTTATCATCATTGTCGCACCCGCTTGCGGAAAGCGCGATATCGTCGGCATTTTGGCATACGTCCGTCCGTCCGTCCGTACGTCCGAGTGTCCGGTTAAAGTTTTTTCGTTAAAGTTTTTCCATCTACTATATCTATTTTTTTAGTGTCCATGCCTCGCCCCAAGGCGCGACATGCAGGCCACGGCCATCTAGTCTACAAAAAGTGGGTATAATTACGTTATCCAAGTGTCCATGCTTGGAAAAAACCTGGCCTTCGTGGCTTTGCCTCGTTTCTTGTTTTTTTTTAATTTAATTTTTTTTTCCATTTTTTTTTTTACATTCTTTTTCAATTTTTTAACTGACCACTAACTTATTACAGGTAATTTATACAGGTACATTATTACATTTCCGTAAACTGTGTTGACAATATTGTGGCAGTATGTGGACCTGTGCAGATATATGTAGATACATATAGGACTATTAACACAAATTCTGGGCTCCAGTAGCGAGCATTATTTTTATTTATTTTTTTTGTATATTACATTTCCGTAAACTGTATTGAAAATATTGTAGTATTATGTGGACCTGTGCAGATATATGTAGATAAATATAGGACTATTAAAAAAAATTTCTGTGCTCCAGTAGCAAGCATTATTATTTTTAATTTTTAAACTTTTTTTTCCATTTTTTTTTTCAAATTCTTTTTCAATTTTTGTCTAGTAGCATAAGGTCGTAAGTGCTATATACAGACTATTATCATATAATAAAACAATTATTGACTAGTGAGCCATAGAATATAATCTGATATTCTATGGCTCACTAGTCAATAATTGTATAATATGTTCGGGCCAGGGTTGGCCGGGAAATACTGGGGGCGGGAATTCCTGGCGGGAAATACCCCCCGGGAAATACTCCCCAAGGTGGGAAATACCGGGAAATACCGGGAAATATGAATTTTGATGTTATTATTTGATAATTAAAGTTATTTAAATTAAGTTTTAAGCTCAGTAATAGTTAATTAAACAATCAACAACTTCATAATTAGATATAGGGGTTAATTACAATGTATAGATCTGTTTCATTCTCAACTAGTGATATAGGGGTTAATTTACAATGTATAGATCTGTTTCATTCCCAACTAGGGGTACTCATCAGGTGGAATATTTGGCAACCATGACATTTATATTTTGGTTGTATTATTTTTTTGTAAATTACTTCTTCATTTTTTAGGAAGCATCCGAGTGTCTGCAAGATACAATTCACAAGGATAACGTCATCATGATCAGACTATGTTTAGACAACAGGCTGTTATAATTGTCAACCTTCTCCCACACTAATATTCGGTATCAAGAAATGAGAATAAATTATCTTAGCATGCATGATGTGCGTGCATACACATAGTCTCTTACAAGTCTTATATGACTGACAAGTACTGTTGTTTTATGCTTTGCATTTGTATTACTTATTTGCATTATTATTATGACATTTATTTAACGTGAAGACTATGGGCCTCGATGGTACGTATGAGATACAGTACCTAAAATTGTTAAAATTAGCCAAAAGCCTACTAATGTCTACTTATTTGCATGTACATTGATGAGACTTTAATATACTTTAATAAACCATCAGACTATGATAACAGGCTGTTAATTATCTGCCTTCTCTCACACCTTTTGTGTCATACTGTATAATAAGAACCCAGGTGGTCTGTATATGGTAATGTCAAGTTGTAAAACAATTACACTTACACTGTACATGGATTATCCCTGTTATCAACAGCGATTTTCTCAAAATTCTAAAAGCAGCTTTTATTAGTGGCAGGTTACTATAGTAATGAGGGGTGTTCTCATATACAATAAAATAGACAGTTGGCAAATACTACATAGAAATTTGTCTAGAAAATAATTATGTTTTTTTTCTCTAAATAAACTTATTATTTCTTTTTTTATTGCAGAATGTTTTCCCTGTAGGCTTATCAGTCTACACAGATATAAACCATAGTAGATATAGAGGAATATAGAGACTCATCTTGACATTTTGGAATGAAAAAGACCACCAAGATTCATATTTCCCGGTATTTCCCGCCGTCCTGGGAAATACTCTTATTTCCCGGGAAATTGCCAACCCTGGTTCGGGCCAGTGAAAATTGCTTTCGGGCCCAGGCTTGAGGTCAAGGCGGGACAAGGCGAGGCATTTGATTCCGCGGAATTCTTGTTTACTTATCTCCCTTTGTTGTTTCGTGCTCTGATTTTGTATCCAGAGCATAACTCGAACACCCTTTGGAATATTTTTATGCCCCACCACGATAGTGGAGGGGGCATTTAGTGTTACCCTTGTCCGTCCGTCCGTCCGTCGTCCGTCCGCACACACGAATGGGTACTTGTTGTAAGCGTACGAGGATCTTATTGGGTAGGGTTAGGATAGTTTTGGGTACTCTTGTTGGGTATTTTTATAGAGTAAAAACCCAACAAGTATTCATTCATAGGAACGTGCGTCCCGTCCTCCCGTCGTCCCGTCCGTCCGTCACAAAACTTTAACACTCGGGTAAATGTCTTATAATTTCTTCATCCTTCGACCGATCTCCTTCATATTTCATATACACATTGCTCTAATGGTCCTCTACCGCCCTGTGCCAAATCCACGTTCGTTCTGCCTCCGCCAAGCCCAGGGTTAAGATCACATACTTAGTGCTTCAAAAACTTTAACGCTCAGGTAAATATCTTATAATTTCTATTTTCTTTCACGGATCAGCTTCATATTTCATATATGCATTGCTCTAATGGTCCTCTACCGCCCTGTGCCAAATCCACGTTCGTCCTGCCCCCGCCAAGCCCAGGGTCAAGGTCACATACTTGGTGCTTCAAAAACTTTTAACGCTCAGGTAAAAGAAAATTTTGACTTGGAATTTGGCCTCATTTATTATCAAAGCGATATGTGGGACATCCGTGTTCTATGAACACATTTTCTAGTTTATTAAACTTCACACATGCATAGAAGACGACCCAAAGGTGTGTCGCACGTAAGAATGACAACTCTTGCGTCGTTAATTTCTTAGTTATCTCCCTTTGTTGTTTCATGCACTGATTTCGTGTCCGGAGCATAACCCGAACACCCTTTGGAATATTTTCATGAAACTTCACACATGCAACTTCACACATAAAGGTGTGTCACGCAAAAATGACAACTCTTGCATCACTAATTTTTTAGTTATCTCCCTTTGTTTTTCCGTCACTGATTTTGTCTCCGGAGCATAACTCGAACACCCTTTTTTCAAACTACTTGTGTATCTGGGGAGGGGGATACACATGCGCTTGTTGACAAGCGTCCATTTCTAGTTAATTGTTATTTTCAATGTATATGAGTGGAAGTGATTTTTTTTTTGAATTTTGTAATGAATAAGTAGTTTAGAGTGTTAAGTGATTTCTAAAAGAGCAACAACGATGCCTAATGAATAGCTACAAATTGTGGATGTTATATGGTTAACCCTTCCTACACTATTGACGGAAATTGCCGTCTGCTGTTTTTCATTTTTGCTTTAATTCTTAACAAAAAACTGGTTTTGACAGCACATGAGAATCATCTCCACTGGAGACGATTCTCATGTGCAGTCAAAACCAGGTTTTTGTTGAGAGATATTGGAAATAAAACATTTCCAGCAGACGACAACATTTAATTCAGCGTAGTAAGGGTTAAGATGGGGAGGAGTAGTGGCCTGCAGACAGAGGTAGATCGTACAAGCGAGGGAATTCAAGGTGTGTATAGACTGCGAACAATTTTTATCTCCCTTTCCCTGAGTTGTGGTGAAGGTTTGTTGTTATACTGACCATGTTACTAAACAAGCTTAATGCAATGGTTTCCAACGGTCATAAGACATGTTATGGAGAAAATAAATTATGTGGTACTTTAAGTTTCAACTCAGACCTCCCACCAATGTACGACAAATTCAGCAATAGGCATGTTATGGAGACAATAAATTATGTGGTACTTTAAAGGTACATGCCACGTGTCACGTGACGCGTGTTGGTAAAAATAGCACAAGGTCGGAAAATACCCTTTCTGGTTGCGGCATATAAAATGCGATTTAACACCAATTAACACGCGCCGTAATTAAAAATAACTTGTTAGTGGGTAAACAAATGGCTCATATAAGGCAAGACAGAAAATGAAAAGTAGTAGTACAGTGTAACCTGCTGCGTGGGCATGTACCTTTAAGTATCAATTCAGTTAAGACCTCCCACCAATGTATGAACTCAACAATAGTAAAAAAACAGGTAACATTGCTATTAATATGGACATTTTTTATCGTAAAATTTATATTAATTATACTTACCTGTTTTTTACTAGGGTATTCCCACCTCCCACCCCACGCTCAAACTTTTCGATTTTTATTTCTCTATGGCAGGGAAATATAATAGCCGGTTTACGACGTGTTAACTCAGAGCATTGTGGGTATTTGTACTGTGAATTTTTCCCTTTGTGTGCGCAATGCACAAAATGGGTAAAATGGGTGGGTAAATACCCTGCCACTAGCATTTTAAAGGAACTTAAAAGTAACAGTAAAAAACAGGCAAGTTTTATTAATATAAATTTTACAATAAAAAAATTCCATTTTAGCGGAAGGGGCCAAGTGACTTGGTGTGGTATTGACCTGTCACCAGGTCAGGTTATTCTAATTTCAGGGCTGAATATATTTTTTCTCTATGTAAATATTCCGTTCTGATTTTGGGATTTCCCCCCCAATGCAGCAGGTTAAAACGGGATCGAACCCATTTGCCTGGCCTTACATGACCTTAGCTGTTGAAAGGCCGTTAAACACAAATAAACAAACATATTACACACATGTGTTACTAAGTAACTATACATTATTCCATATTCATACAATTACCCTCGCTACTGATCGTTCGTCCATCTGTCTGTTTATTTATTTGTAAGTTTTTGTAAGATTTTTTCAAATCACCTATAATTTCTGTTTGCCTTCAGCTAATATCTTGCACACATGCATTACTTAGTAACGATGCATCCTTCCACATCCTTCCACATCCGTCCGCCTGTCTGTTTATGTATTTTAAAGTTTTTGCAACCGTTTTCAAAGATGTGTTTTCATTTAGAAGCAAACTATTCAATAAGTGCGGTCTGCTGATGTGTAAACAGTAGTGTGATTCTATTTTACACAATTAAAATTTTGAAATACCCAATTGCTTCAGAAATGATGGAGTGACAATACTCAATTACTAATTCCTTATCTGGAGTCCTGTAGCCGATTTCACCAACATTGCAAAGTATACTTTACTAGCAAAGTATACTTTGAGGGAGTAATCATTTATTTTTCCTGAAATGCATTATTTCATATAGAACTAACAAATGCATATATTTCATGATTAAAAGTATGCAGAATTATTATACTGAATTTATTACATTATCACAGCCAAATTGGCTGTTGGCTGTGATAATGTAATAAATTCAGTATAATAAAAAATAATAAATTTATCATAAAATTGAAAATTTCTCCCTCAAAGTATACTTTGCTACTAAAGTATACTTTGCAATGTTGATGAAATCGGCTACTGGTCTATATGACCTTATCTGTTACTATAGGAATGAATGGCCTTTTTGTGGAATTTATCGGGGTATAAACTTGGAAAAGTCACTGGAATACTGGACGAAGGCCGGAAGGCCTCGTCCAGTATTCCCGCGACTTTTCCAAGTTTATATCCCCGATAAATTCCACAAAAATGACATTCATTCTTATAATTCCAGCATTTGAAATAAATTCATCAAGAAAATGTGTTTATTTTCCGTTTTCTTAAGAATTATTTTAACTGCGCCTGACACGGAAAGTAGTTCGGCATTGGAGTTTACTGGGATATAAATTTTGTTCAGAGACTTACTATGGACCAATCAAATGTTAGGGAATTGTGTAAATATTTTTGTGCTGGAACTATATGACCATAGCTGTTTGCAAAACATCAAACCCTTGCACATATTGAATCAGTGGATGTTGTGTTGTAGGTTTGAGTGTATGGATATGATGAACACCGATGACATTGACCTGATCACTCTGGAGGCTGGTCAGGGCTACTTCGCCGGCCGCTACCACACTATGCAGCCAATCCTGGCAGAGAACTACATGACGGGCAACGGTAGGCTATGCCAGCACGTAATATAGGAATGAATGGCCTTTGTGTGGAATTTATCGGGGTATGAACTTGGAAAAGTCGCGGGAATACTGGACGAAGGCCGGAAGGCCTTGTCCAGTATTCCCGCGACTTTTCCAAGTTTATATCCCCGATAAATTCCACAAAAAGGCCATTCATTCCTTATAATTCCAGCATTTGAAATAAATTCATCAAGAAAAAGTCTTTATTTTCAGTTTTCTTAAGAATTATTTTAACTGCGCCTCACGGTTACGGAAAGTAGTTCGGCATATGGGAGTTTACTGGGATATAAATTTTGGACAGAGACTTGCTACGGACCAATCAAATGTTAGGGAATTGTGTAAATATTTTTGTGCTGGAATTATTCGTCTGTATATGCAATCTGAACACCAGTTACTGGTGAAAATATCCCATAGCCGTGATGGTACCATTTGTGTGATTGTGACTGTGACTCGAGAAATGGGGCTTATGGGATTTGTGACCAGTGTAGATCCCATTCAAATAGCCTACTCCAGTAGCTTGATAACAATATATTGTGCTTGAAGAAGCATGATGGCCGTTTCATTGATGGACTGGTGAACAGTGCATATCCTGATCAGACTGTGCAGATGCACAGGCTGATCTGGATCTACACTGGTTGCACAATCCGTAAGCCCAGCCATAATTATGTTTATAAACAAGCAACAATTCAGAAAAAATATGGCTAGCTCTGAAAAACTAAAATAATGTAATTAAAGGCAATTTATAGATCATAAATAGAGGATCTCAAACAGGTTTCCATTTGATATGAGATTTATGAAACGAGTCACGCACAATTTATGCACAGAGCCTCTGTCGAGGTGCATAGCATTATTGCTAACGAGTTTCATAAGTCTCGTATAAAATGGAAATGAGTCTGAGATCACATGACTTCAGCCTGCAAATGTAGAAAACTTGGAGATATCCAAAATGTTTCAATGAGCAGACGCCATTGACTATTTTCATTACTAGTGGAAATTCTCCACAGATAAAAATTGTTTTCATCATAGCAATACAATTATTATAAATATGCCATATAATAGATTCCTGTTCTTTGTAAACACTTCATATTACCAAACAGGAGCTCATTGCAGTACATGTAATTTTAATTGAGTCATGGCCGCTTCTAATGATGTTTAATACATGATGGTGTCAAAGTCAAAAGATCATTGCTTTTTGCACCATTACGGACATCATTTGTAACGTCTCTATTTTATTAATTTGACATAACGTTGGCGCATAATACAAATACGTAATTAGGGTCATGCGGCCATCCAATCAAAGTCGTTCCCGGTGTCATATCGCATTCCCGGTGTCATATCGCATTTATGAAATGGGTTAAAACACGGCGTAAAAGGATTTCCTGTGATAAATTATGTGTATACAATTCACCTGATTATGTTTAGAAACACACTATAAATCTGAAAAGTACAGCAGGTTAAATACGGGATCAAACCCGTTGGTCCCTGCCTTAAATGACCTTAGCAGTTGATGGGCTGTTAAACGCCAATATACAAAGTGAAAAATACAATTTGCTCCGATAGTCAGATATTTATATTTAAAATATACAGAGTGTTCATATATATATTACAGACCCAAATGCGGACTGGTGTCACTATTCTGTTGTTTCAGACCCATGCGGAGTGGTTCTACTGTTACTGTGTTCAGCAGCCCGAGTTGGTCTACTATTCTTGTTTGTTCAGACCCAAATTGGCGGATTGGTCTACTGTTCAGTTGTTTCAGACCCAAATGCGGAGTTGGTCTACTGTTCTGTTGTTTCAGACCCAAATGCGGAGTTGGTCTACTATTCTGTTGTTTCAGACCCAAATGCGGAGTTGGTATTCTGTTGTTTACCCAAAATGGGAGTTGGTCTACATTCTGTTCAGACCCAAATGGGGAGTTGTTCTACATTCGTTCAGACCCAAATGCGGATTGGATACCCTATTCTGTTGTTCACCAAAATGCGAGTGGATTGGTCTACTATTCTGTTGTTTCAGACCCAAATGCGGAGTTGGTCTACTATTCTGTTGTTTCAGACCCAAATGCGGAGTTGGTCTACTGTTCTGTTGTTTCAGACCCAAATGCGGAGTTGGGTCTATTGTCTGTTTGGCTCTGACCCAAATGCGGAGTTGTCTACTGTTCTGTTGTTAGACCCAAAATTGGCGGGTTGTTACTATTCTGTTGTTTCAGACCAAATGCGGAGTTGGTCTACTGTTCTGTTGCTTTCAGACCAAATGCGGAGTTGGTCTACTTTCTGTTGCAGACCAAAATGCGGAGTTGTTTCTATGTTCTGTTGCTTCACAAAATGCGGAGTTGGTCTACTATTCTGTTGTTTCAGACCCAAATGCGGAGTTGGTCTACTGTTCTGTTGCTTCAGACCCAAATGCGGAGTTGGTCTACTATTCTGTTGTTTCAGACCCAAATGCGGAGTTGGTCTACTGTTCTGTTGTTTCAGTCCCAAAATGCGGAGTTGGTCTACTGTTGTTTCTGTTGGTTCAAAGACCCAAAAGCGGAGTTGGTCTACTGTTCTGTTGTTTCAGACCCAAAAGCGGAGTTGGTCTACTGTTCTGTTGTTTCAGACCCAAAAGCGGAGTTGGTCTACTGTTCTGTTGTTTCAGACCAAAATGCGGAGTTGGTCTACTGTTCTGTTGTTTCAGACCCAAAAGCGGAGTTGGTCTACTGTTCTGTTGTTTCAGACCCAAAATTATTTGCGAGTTGTTTCTACTGTTCTGTTGTTTCAGACCAAATGCGGGAGTTGGTCTACTGTTCTTGTTGTTTCAGACAAATATTTTTGTCGGAGTGTTGGTCTACGTTATGATGCTCAGACCAAAATGCGAGTTGGTCTCTGTTCTGTGTGTTTCAGACCCAAATGCGGAGTTGGTCTACTGTTCTGTTGTTCAGACCCAAATGCGGAGTTGGTCTACTGTTCTGTTGTTTCAGACCCAAATGCGGAGTTGGTCTACTGTTCTGTTGTTTCAGAACCAAAACATGCGGAGTTTGGTCTACTGTTTTCTGTTGTTTCAGACCCAAACCAGTGGAGTAGGTCTACTGTTCTGTTGTTTCAGACCCAAATGGAGTTGGTCTAGTTTCTGTTGTTTCAGACCCAAATGCGGAGTTGGTCTACTGTTCTGTTTGTTTCAGACCCAAATGCGGAGTTGGTCTACTGTTCTGTTGTTTCAGACCCATAAAAGCGGAGTTGGTCTACTGTTCGTGTTTCAGACCCAAATGCGGAGTTGGTCTACTGTTCTGTTAGTTCAGACCCAAAATGCGGAGTTGGTCTACTGTTCTGTTGCTTTCAGACCAAAATTGCGGAGTTGGTTACTGTTCTGTTGTTCAGACCAAAAGGGGGAGTTGGTCTACTCTGTTGCTTTCAGACCCAAATGAGAGTTGGTCTACTGTTCTGTTGTTTCAGACCCAAAATGGCGGAGTTGAGTTGTTTTTCAACCCTATTCTGTTGCGTCAGACAAATGCGGAGTTGGTTACTGTTCTGTTGTTTCAGACCCCAAAATGCGGAGTTGGTCTACTGTTCTGTTGCTTCAGACCCAAAATGCGGAGTTGGTCTATGTTCTGTTGTTCAGACCATTTCGAGTTGTTCTACCTGTTTTCTGTGTTTCAGACCCAAAATATGCGGAGTTGGTTCTACTGTTCTGTTGCTTCAGACCCAAAATCGGAGTTGTCACTATTCTGTTGTTTCAGACCCAAAAGCGGAGTTGGTCTACTGTTCTGTTCAGACCCAAAAGCGAGTTGGTTTACTGTTTCTGGGGTTTGTTTCAGACCCAAAATGCGGAGTTGGTCTTACTGTTCTGTTGTTTCAGACCCAAAATGCGGAGTTGGTCTACTGTTCTGTTGTTTTCAGTCCCAAAATGCGGAGTTGGTCTAACTGTTCTGTTGTTTCAGACCCATATTGCGTTGGTCTTACTGTTCTGTTGCTTCAGACCAAAATGCGGAGTTCTACTGTTCTGTTGCTCAAAAGCATGCGGAGTTGTTGTTTCAGACCCCAAATGCGGAGTGTTACTGTTCTGTTGCTTCAGACCCAAATCGGAGTTGGTCTACTCTGTTGTTTCAGACCCAATGCGGAGTTGTCTTACAGAGACCAAAATGGGAGTTGGTCTACTTTCTGTTCAGACCCAAATGCGGAGTTGGTCTACTGTTCTGTTGTTCAGACCAAAAGCGGGTGTCTACTGTTCTGTTTAGACCCAAATGGGAGTTGGTCTACTGTTCTGTTGCTTGTGTTCAGACCCAAATGGGAGTTGGTCTACTGTTCTTGTTGTTTCAGACCCAAATTGGCGGAGTTGGTCTACTGTTCTGTTGCTTGGTCAGGGACCAAATGCGGAGTTGGTCTACTGTTCTGTTGCTTCAGACCAAAATGCGGAGTTGGTCTACTGTTCTGTTGCTTCAGACCCAAATGCGGAGTTGGTCTACTGTTCTGTTGTTTCAGACCCAAAAGCGGAGTTGGTCTACGTTCGTTGTTTCAGACCCAAATGAGGAGTTGGTCTATGTTCTGTTGCTTCAGACCAAATGCGGAGTTGGTCGGTGTTTGGCTATTTTTCGTTGTTTCAGACCCAAAGGGAGTGTCTCTGTTCTGTTCAGACCAAAATGCGGAAGTTTGCTGCTACTGTTCTGTTGTCTTCAGACCCAAATGCGGAGTTGGTCTACTATTCTGTTGTTTCAGACCCAAAAGCGGAGTTGGTCTACTGTTCTGTTGTTTCAGACCCAAAAGCGGAGTTGGTCTACTGTTCTGTTGTTTCGACCCAAAGACATGAGGAGTTGGTTCTACTGTTCTGTTGTTTCAGACCAATGCGGGTGTTGGTCTTCTTTGTTGTTTCAGACAAATGCGGAGGTTGGTCTTGTTCTGTTGCTTCAGACCAAATACTGACCCAAATGCGGAGTTGGTCTACTATTCTGTTTCTGTTGTTTCAGACCCAAATGCGAGTTGTTTCTACTGTTCTGTTGGTTTCAGACCAAAGCGTGTTGTCGGAGTTGTCTGTTGTTCAGACAAATGAGAGTTGTTGTTTCAGACCCAAATGAGGAGTTGGTCTATGTTGTTGCTTCAGACCAAAAATAGGGGGTTTACAAATTGTGTTTCAGGACCCAAAGCGGAGTTGGTCTATGTGTTGTTTCAGACCAAATGCGGAGTTGGTCTACTCGTTGCTTTAGACCCAAATGCGGAGTTGGTCTACTGTTCTGTTGCCAAAGACCCAAATGCGGAGTTGGTCTACTGTTCTGTTGTTTCAGACCCAAAATGCGGGTTACTGTTCTGTTGTTTCAGACCCAAATGCGGAGTTGGTCTACTGTTCTGTTGCTTCAGACCAAAATGCGGATTTGGTCTACTGTTCTGTTGCTTCAGACCCAAATGCGGAGTTGGTCTACTGTTCTGTTGTTTCAGACCCAAAAGCGGAGTTGGTCTACTGTTCTGTTGTTTCAGACCCAAATGAGGAGTTGGTCTACTGTTCTGTTGCTTCAGACCAAAATGCGGAGTTGATCTACTATTCTGTTGTTTCAGACCCAAATGCGGAGTTGGTCTACTGTTCTGTTGCTTCAGACCAAAATGAGGAGTTGGTCTACTATTCTGTTGTTTCAGACCCAAATGCGGAGTTGGTCTACTGTTCTGTTGTTTCAGACCCAAAAGCGGAGTTGGTCTACTGTTCTGTTGTTTCAGACCCAAATGAGGAGTTGGTCTACTGTTCTGTTGCTTCAGACCAAAATGCGGAGTTGGTCTACTATTCTGTTCGACCCAAATGAGTTGGTACTGTTCTGTTGTTTCAGACCCAAATGCGGAGTTGGTCTACTGTTCTGTTGCTTCAGACCCAAATGCGGAGTTGGTCTACTGTTCTGTTGCTTCAGACCCAAATGCGGAGTTGGTCTACTGTTCTGTTGTTTCAGACCCAAATGCGGAGTTGGTCTACTGTTCTGTTGTTTCAGACCCAAATGCGGAGTTGGTCTACTGTTCTGTTGTTTCAGACCCAAATGCGGAGTTGGTCTACTGTTCTGTTGTTTCAGACCCAAATGCGGAGTTGGTCTACTATTCTGTTGTTTCAGACCAAAAGCGGAGTTGGAGTTGGGTTTTACTGTTCTGTTGTTTCAGACCAAAAGCGGAGTTGGTCTACTGTTCTGTTGTTTCAGACCCAAAAGCGGAGGTTGGTCTACTGTTCGTGTTTGTTTTCAAAAGACAAAATGAAGGAGTTGGTTCTACTGTTCTGTTGTTTCAGACCCAAATGCGGAGTTGGTCTACTATTCTGTTGTTTCAGACCCAAATGCGGAGTTGGTCTACTATGCTGTTGCTGTAAAGAAGGCGGGTTCACCTATACGGATCACATCGCTAGCAAATACTAAGGCTTGTATTCCTGGTAAGTCTCGAGATAAGTACTGGATTCTTTATGGCATGTGCATTGTAAATGCTGGTGATTTATTAACCCTTAGAGTGCGGAAAACAGAAATTGTTATCGGTTGTTGTTTTATATTTTGTCGTCTTTCTCAATAAAAACATGGTTTGATTGCATGCTTTTGATGAGGAAAATGGAAAATAAAAGATAAACAGCAGGGGCCCGTTTCACTAAACTTCGTACGACTAAAATGTTCGTAAGTGCAAATTTAGGATCCTCTGGAAATTTCAATTGATGGATTAACATTTATTGAGCATAGGCTGCATATGCTCAATAAATGTAAATCCATTAATTGTTTTCAAGACAACAGTGTTAATTTGATATTTACAGACTAGACATTTTAGTCTTACAAAGTTTAATGAAATGGCCCCCAGATAACAAAGCCACTAAGATTCTGAAATTAGTAGCCAAAATTAACTATTGACACATACGAAGACATACTATTTTACATTTGCTCCAATATTTGGTAAAAAACATAGTACTTGTTAATTAACTCTTACTACGCTGAATTAAATGTCGTCTGCTGGAAAAATGTTTTATTTTCAATAGCGTAGGAAGGGTTAAAAATAATTTCTGAATGTTTAGTAACCAAAATGTCCATATCTGAAATATTACTACTGTGGCTACCAGAAGTGCCAATCTAGCATTTTAAGGGTTAAAGCTAAACTGCCTGCCAGTATCTAGAGCCCTTTGCAGTAAACACTAGTGTGAATAAGGGATACAAGGACAACAACTGGCCAACTCCTTTAACCCTTTCAACACCATAGACCTGTATAGTGGTATTGGCAAAACGTGTAGATAAGATGAGCCGGCTCGTGACGAGCCGTCTCATCAGGATCTGCACTTTTTGCAAGTACTTGTCATAATTTTGAGAACAAAAACACCCCATGTTCATAGATGGACTGGTCTGAAAATAATTTTGTGATGTTTGGAATGGTTGTAAAATTAACACAGAGCTCCAGATAAGCTGCGTATTTGCGTAAATACCCAATTAAAATTGCCAAAAACCCAATTGCAATCAGAAGTAGTGAGTATCAGAAAGCAATGAAAAATTTGTGGTATCTTTATCATGCTACAGAAAACAATAAACAGACCACAAATATAGTATATTTTCTTATTTTTCCATGAAAACACATCCAAGGAGGCAATTCTAATGAAATACCAAGACATGTTTCATTAAGAAGAAAACTATTCAATTGCTGTCTGTTGATGTGTAAACAGTAGCTTGATTTTATTTTACCCAATTAAAACTTGAAATACCCAAATTAAAATTGCCAAAAACCCAATTGAAATGAGAAGTAGCGAGTATCAAAAAGCAATACAAATTTTATGGTACCTTTATCATGCTGCACAAAACAATAAACAGACCACAAATATAGCATATTTTTCTTATTTTCTAAGAAAACACATCTTGGTATTTCATTAGAATTGTCTCCAAGGAGACAAGTCTAATGGAATGCCAAGACTTGTTTTCATTTCATAGCAAACTATTCAATAATTGCTGTATGTAGATGTGTGAACAGTAGTGTGATTTTATTTACCCAATTAAAATTCAGTATAATAAAAATTAATAAATTCATCCTAAAATTGAAAATTTCTCCCTCAAAGTATACTTTGCTAGAAAAGTGTACTTTGCAATGTTGGTGAAATCGGCTACTGATATAGTATATGACCAGCAAATTCCGCTGAATGTCGTTTGCTGCTAGTGATCAGGATAAGGCCACAGCCCATCCCTGAAATAGTCAACAGTGCATATCCTGATCAGACAGATGCCCAGGCTGATCTGGATTTACACTTGTCGCAAAACCCATAAGCTCCATTTCTCCCGTCATATCCAGAGATGGTCAATCGGCCGTGGTTATGTTTCAGGTATTGGCACAGGCGCGGGCTGGGTGTACCCGATATCACACATGCTACAGCGCGAAATCATGCAGGTGTCCGAGTGTAATGCTGTCGTTAAGACCGTTACAGACTTCTTCGACCAGATGTGTCTGCCGGGAGCGCTCAACTCCTTCTACAACCCATTTGGTATTGGCGATTTGTATTGCATGTAGTTCATTATCCCCTCACGGATTGGCAAGAGGGGATGAATATAGCGTTAATCCACATATGCGAACGTTGGTAACACCTTTCATTTGTCAATAACTACTGAGCCGCTTCACCGAATTTGATAATATTTGTCCACAATGTGTGTCTAGGGATAGTGCTTTGTTTGGCATACGACCGACGTCCGACCGCCCAAGGTCAAGGTCACTGTGGACTTACATTCACCTTGTTTGTAAGGCTTGTGCTCCCCAAAAAGTCACTGCTTTGTCTGGCGTCCGCCGTCCGAGTTTTTACGTTGAAGTTTTTCAAATTGCTATATCTCTGTGACTTCTTGGGATATCAACTTGAAACTTCATATACACATTGATCACCATCCATATTTTCATTGTATACCGGCATATGTATGTCCCAGGTCATGGTCAAATGACTAACATTTTATTAAAGTTTTTCAAATTGCTTTATCTCTGTGACTGCTTGGGATATCAAATTGAAACATCATATACACATTGATCACCATCCATATTTTCATTGTATACCGGCATATGTATGTCCCGTCCATCCCGAAACCTTAACGCTCGGTAAATGTTTTATAATTTCTGTTTCCTTACACAAATCTGCTTGATATTCCACGCACGCATTGCTGTAATGGTCCTGTACCGCCCTGCTAAGCCCAGTGTCAAGATCACATTTTTGGTGCATTTGAAACCTTAACGCTTGGGTGAATGTCTTATAATTGATGTTTCCTTACACGGACCTGGCTTGATATTTCATTCACGCATTGCTTTAATGGTCCTGTACTGCGCAACAACAAATCCATGATCGTTCTGCCCCTGCTCCCATACTTGGTGCGTTCGAAACCTTAACGCTCGGGTAAATGTCTTATATTTCTGTTACCTTGCCCTCATCACACACGTTGCTCTAAGGGTCCTCTACCGCCCTGTTAAAAATCAACGATCGACCTGCCCCCGCTATAAGCCCAGGGTGAAGGTCACATACTTGGTGCGTTCGAAACTCGGGTAAGTGTCTTATATTGTCTGTTTCCTTGCATGGATCTGCTTATATTGCACACCCATTGCTCTGATGGTCTGCTTTCATGCTGTAACAAATCCACGCTTATCTGTCCCTCTGTGTTTTCAAATGTGCCTTGTTTTCTTTGGCTGCCAGCGGGGGCATTCATGTGCCGAAGGCCACATTTCTAGTTTATTATCAAGTCTGCCAGCGAGAGCATTAGCTTAGTGATAATGATGCTCTTGTTGGAGGAATAAATTCATTTGTTTCGCGGTATCGACTTTTACAAAGTCCAACTATTGTGGATTAAGGCCCCAGTATTGTTGGACTTTTTAGCTCACCTGAGCGAAGCTCATGTGAGCTATTGTTACCGCAATGTGTCCGTCGTCCGTCGTCGTCCGTCGTCCGTGAACATTTTCAAACGTCTTCTCCTCGGTAACCATTGGGTCTATAGTCACCAAACTTCATGGTCATGGTCCTTAGGTAGGGGGATTACAAAATGGTTAAAATGACGTCATTACGTAATCCAAGATGGCTGCCGTCTAAAAATAGCACAAATTCTTAAAAAATCTTCTTCTCAAGAACCGCCAACCGGATTTCGACAAAACTTGGTAGGAATGATCGATGTACATTGCTCTTTCAATGTTGTTAAAATGGTGACCCCGGGGTCAAAAATGGGCGTGGCCTGTGGGGTCAAATTGGGGTCAAATTTTATTTTTGACTGAATATGGTCATGTCATATATCAAATTGAAGGTATCAATGAGGCGATCACTCTGGTTCATTTTTTGTCGAAATCTGATTGTTATGTCATCCAAGATGGCCGCCGAAATGTCAAAATGTCGTTCTTTTATTAAAGATTTCAAAATTCTTCTTCACATAAACCGCTTGGCCCATGGTAGCCAAACTTAAACGTTATGGTCCATGGGTGAAGCCTTTTCAGATTTGTTAAAATGGAGGTCATCGCTAATCCAAGATGGCCGCCGTCTAAAAATAGCATAAATTCTTAAAAAATCTTCTTCTCATGAACCGCTAGCCGGATTTCGATTAACCTTGGGAGGAATGATCGATGTACATTGCTCTTTCAAAGTTGTTAAAATGGTGACCCCGGGGTCAAAAATGGGCGTGGCCCGTGGGGTCAAATTGGGGTCAAATTTTATTTTTGACTGAATATGGTCATGTCATATGTCAAATTGAGGTATCAAAGAGGCTATCGCTCTGGTACATTTTTTTGTCGAAATTGGATGGTCATGTCATCCAAGATGGCCGCCGAAAGGTCAAAAGGTCGTTCTTTTACTAGAGATTTAAAAAAATAAATTTCACACGAACCGCTTGGTCAATGGTGGCCAAACTTCACAGTTATGGTCCATGGGTGAAGCCTTTTTACATTTGTTGAAACGGAGGTCGTCGCTAATCCAAGATGGCCGCCGTCTAAAAATAGCAGAAATTCTTAAAAAATCTTCTTCTCATGAACCGCCAGGCAGATTTCGACGAAACTTGGTAGGAATGATCGATGTAGAATGCTCTTTCAAAGGTGTTAAAATGGTGACCCCGAGGTCAAAAATGGGCATTGCCCGTGGGATCAAATTTTATTTTTGACCGAATATGCTCATGTCATATATCAAATTGAAGGTATCGATGAGGTGATTGCTCTGGTAAAATATTTGTCGGAATCTGATGATTATGTCATCCATGATGGCTGCCAAAAGGTCCATTTATTCGAGATTTTTAACGTCTTTTTCTCAGGAACTACATGGCCGATGCTGGCCAAACTTCATAGTAAAGTTAAGATCCTTGGGTGAAGCATTTTCAGATTTGGTAAAATGAGAGTCATCGCTTAAAACACATGAACTCAATGTCACATTCTCCTCTGGTGTTCATGGAGTCAGGTGAGCGAATTAGGGCCATCATGGCCCTCTTGTTAAATGTTTATATCTGTGATAAATTCTAAAAAAATGTAAACATTCCTTATAATTACAACATATATTCTATTTAAAAGTGATTACAATGTCAAATGGTTTAAATCTTACTTTTTATGCCCCCGCCACCAAATGGTGAGGGGGACATATAGTGTTAACGACGTCTATACGTACGTCCCGAAACCTTAAAGCTATGGTAAATGGCTTATAATTTCTGTTTCCATGCTTGGATCTGCTTCACATTTCACACACGCATTGTTCCAATGGTCCTCTACCGCCCTGTGACAAATCCACATTCGTCCCGCCCCCGCTAAGCCCAGGGTCAAGGTCACAGACTCTGTGCGTTTGAAACCTTAACGCTCAGGTAAATGGCTTATCAAATATGCCTCGTTTTCTTTGGCTGCCAGCGGGGGCATTCGTGTGCTGACAGGCCACATTTCTTGTCATATTTTTTTCTGGATTCCAGCAAAAAGTGTTCGCCAATGTGCATGTGCATTCTTTTTATGACATTTCATGTCAAAATCAATGATATTTCGCCAATATACATGTAATAATATGGTGGAAAATTAAAAATTAAAAAATAAATAGATTACTAAATTTAGAATGTGATAGAAACAGTCTGCACCCATACAATATATCTGCAGGTAACATTTTGTTCTTGTATTTTGTTGCAATTTTGTCATGTCACCTAAAAGTTCCCAATATTTCCTTGAAAAATATCAGATGGGCATCATGTCCCCTTGACAGTTAGATTTCAGCACAACATGTCTTTCATCAGAAACTAAATAATCTTCAGTCAGTTCTCAAACATTGCATTGTGCAATTTCTCTGAGATTTTTATGAAGTTTTTATCTCATACACTCCCCAATATTTTTATTCTGTAGGCAATAACCCGACGCGTGTGTGCGAGCTGTGCCGTGGGTCGGGTCAACAGAAGTGCACATCCAGTGATCCCCATGCGGGCTTCGATGGCGCGTTCCGGTGTCTGGAGGCCGGCGGCGACATTGCGTTCCTTAGACACGACACTGTGCAGAGTAGCACCATCGACCCGGGGGTAGGTCTACGTGACTGGGGGGTAGGTCTACAGACTGTAGGTTACTGACTGGGGGGTAGGATAATACTGGGGGTGGTAGGTCATATGGGGGGTAGGCCTACTGACTGGGTAGGTAATACATGACGTGTGGTAGGTTACATGACTGGGTAGGTTACATGACTGGGGGGTAGGTCTACTGACTGGGGGTAGGTATACAAGACTGGGTGGTAGGTCTACATGACTGGGGATAGGTCTACATGACTGGGGGGTAGGTATAACATGACTGGGTGTAGGTCTACATGACTCTGGGGGGAGGGGTAGTCTACCATGACTGGGGGGTAGGTATACATGACTTGGGTGGTAGGTCTACAGACTGGAAGTTAGGTCACATGACTGGCGGGTAGGTCTACATGACTGGGGGGTAGGTCTACATGACTGGGGGTAGGTCTACATGACTGTGGGGTAGGTCTACATGACTGGGGGGTAGGTCTACACAACTGTGGGTAGGCCTACATGACTGGGAGTAGGTCTACATGACTGGGGGGTGGGGTGGGGTAGGTCTACATGACTGGGGGTAGGCCAACATGACTGGGGATAGGTCTACATGACTGGGGAGTAGGCCTACATGACTGGGGGTAGGCCTACATGACTGGGGGATAGGCCTACATGACTGGGGGGGGGGGGGGGGGTTGGCCTACATTGCTGGGGGTAGGTCTACATGACTGGGGGGTAGGTCTACATGACTGGGGGGTAGGTCAACATGACTGTAGGCCAACATGACTGGGGGTAGGCCTACATGCATGGGGGTAGGCCTACATGACTGGGGGTTGGTCTGCATGACTAGGGTGTAGGCCTACATGACTGGGGGCAGGTCTACATGACTGTGGTAGGTCTATATAGCTGGGGTGGATCCACATGACTGGGGGTAGGTCTACTGCTGGGGGTAGGTGTACATGACTGGGGGTAGGTGTACATGACTGGGGGGTAGGCCAACATGACTGGGGGTAGGCCTACATGACTGGGGGTAGGCTTACATGACTGGGGGGTGGGTCTACATGGACTGGGGGTTGGTCTACATGGACTGGGGGTAGGCCTACAGACTGGGGATAGGTCTACATGACTGGGGGTAGGTCTACATGACTGGGTAGTAGGTTCTACATGACTGGGGATAGGCCTACATGCTGGGGGGTAGGTCTACATGACTGGGGGTAGGTCTACATGACTGGGGGTAGGCCTACATGACTGGGGGGGGGGGGAGGCCAACATGACTGGGGGTAGGCCTACATGACTGGGGGTAGGTCTACATGACTGGGAGGTTGGTCTACATGACTAGGGTGTAGGTCTACATGACTAGGAGGTAGTTCTACATGACTAGGGGGTAGGTCTACATGACTGAGAGTAGGTATACATGACTGGGGGGTAGGTCTACATGCCTAGGAGGTAGGCCTACATGACTGGGGTGTAGGTCTACATGACTAGGAGGTAGGCCTACATGACTGGGGTAGGTATACATGACTGTGGGGTAGGTCATACATGACTGGGGGTTGGTTGGCCTACATGACTGGGGGGTAGGTCTATATGACTGGGGGGGGGGGGGGGGTCAGGTCTACATGGCTGGGGTGTTGGTGATAGGTCTACATGACATGACTAGGGGTAGGTCTACATGACGGGGGGTGGGGGAGGCCTACTTTGACTGGGGGGTAGGCTACATGACTGGGGGAGGGGGGTTGTTCTACATGACTAGGGGGTAGGTACTACATGACTGGGGTAGGCCTACATGACTGGGGGGTATGTCTACATGACTGGGGGGTAGGTGTACATGACTGGGGGGGTTGGGTCTACATGACTAGGGTGTAGGCCTGCATGACTGGGGGTAGGCCTACATGACTGGGGGTAGGCCAACAATACTGGGGATAGGCCTACATGTACTGGGGGTAGTCTAGATTGACTGGGTGTAGGTCAACAAGACTGGGGGTAGGGGTCTACATTACTGGTGGTAGGCCTACATGACTGGGGGGGGGGGTAGCCTACATACTGGGGGATAGGCCTACCATGGGGGGACTGGGGGTAGGTTTACCATGACTGGGGGTAGGTTACATGACTGGGGGTAAGGTCTACATGACTGGGGGTAGGCCTACTGACTGAGGTAGGTCTACATGACTGGGGGTAGTCTACATGTACTGGGGTAGGTCTACATGACTGGGGGGTAGGTCCTACATGACTGGGGGGGGGGTAGGCCTACATGACCCTGGGGGTAGGTCTACTGACTGGGGGTAAGGTCTAACATGACTGGGGTAGAACCCCTACATGACTAGTAGGTCTACAGACTGGGGTTAGACTACATGACTGGGGGGTTAACGGGGTACAATGACTGGGGGGTAGGTCTGGGGCCATGACTCCGGGGGTAGGTCCTACATGACTGGGGGGGGGGTAGGTTCCTACATACTGGGGGTGCATGTAGTACTACATGACTGGCGTAGACCTACATGACTGGGGGTATCTACAAATGGTCACTGCAGGTAGTCTACATGGGGGACTGGCGTAGGTCTATCAAGACTGTAGGTCACATGACGGGGTAGGTCTCATGACTGGGGGTAGGTCTACATGACGTGGGGGTAGGTCTGCATGGCTGGGGGTAGGCCTACATGACTGGGGTAGGTCTACATGACTGGGGGTAGGTCTACACGACTGGGGCTAGGTCTACATGACTGGGGGTTGGGGATAGGTCTACACGACTGGGGGTAAACCTACGTGACCGGTGGTAGGTCTACATGACTGGGGGTAGGTCTACATGACTGGTGGTAGGTCTACATGACTGGGGGGTAGGCCTACATGACTATGGGTAGGTCTACATGCCTGGGGGTAGACCTACATGACTGGGGGTAGGTCTACATGACTGGGGGTATGTCTACACGACTGAGAGGTAGGTCTACATGACTGGGGGCAGGTCTACATGACTGGGGGTAGGTCTACATGACTTGGGGTAGACCTACTAGAGGGTAGGTCTACATTATTGGGGTTGGTCTATTTGACTGTTAGGTAGGTCTACATGACTGGGGTATGTCAACATGACTGGAGTAGGTCTACATGACGGGTAGGCCTACATGACTGGGGGTAGGTCTACATGACGGGTATGTCTACATGACTGGGGTGAGACCAAGCATGAGACCAAGTTTGGCCCTCACGTACATCGTTGGCATTCTTGTATGTGAAGGTTGAATCTGGTTATACCCCTTATACCCCCCACCCCCAAATGCAGCAGGTTATAATATATGGGATCAAACCCGTTGGCCTGCCTTAAATGACCTTCGCTGTTGATAGGCCGTTAAACACCAATAAATCAAATTTGTGTTGATGAGCCGTTAAAAACCATTCCATTGTTTGTGTACCTTCAGCAATACGAGTTGATTTGTCCGAATGGAGAGACCCGAGGTATAGACGCCTACGAAGATTGCCATTTCGGCAAGGTGCCCAATGACATCGTCATGACGTCGGGGATGAAGGACGATAGTTCGATCACGTCGCTGAAACAATTCCTTCTGCAGGCATCAGACTGGTTCGGCCCCGGCAAGCCGTATGAAGGCTCATTTCCCATTTTCAGTTCGGCAGCGTACGATTACCTGAACCGGAGGAACGTGCTGTTCAATGATAACACAAAGTCGCTGGTTGATGTGGGCGCCAGAAACCGCTACTACACGTGGGTTGGTACGTATCCTGCCTGGACAACTCGGGGCTTTTCTGCAGGGGTCTGTGCAGCAAGAAATGTACATAATTTTCAGGCAAAAAATTAATTGAAGCCATTTTTATGCTCCCTGTCGGCAGAGCTGTGAGACATACTGTCATTTCGGCTAATTCTGAGCATCCGCTAATGCGCAATTCACGACAAACTTTGCCTGTGTATGTCATAATAAAATAGGTGTAGTTTTAAATAAACAAGCTCATTAATTGCTATACTATGGCACAATCTTTCGCCTGTGGTGTTGAAAGGGTTAAGGTATTAGGTGATAGATAGATACACTTGACTTCATAATTGCTTCATAAGATGTGATATATGAATATAACATACAGTCTACGCTTGTTTACGCGAAGTCCGTCGGACTGTGATAAATACTTCGAGTAAACCGAAGTTCGACGTTACAAAATCTGAACAGGACCTTGAAATATTGCCATACACGTTACGGGACGCAACTCCCATACGACCTGTGACACACAGAGTTACACTTTTGCAACTCTAATGTGTTAATTTGCGTTTGCCTATACACGCATGTGTGTAGTCGAACTAAGTATACACATATGTATTATCAGGGTGGAACAAGATGAAATTGAAAGCAGTAAAGTAACATTTTATTATGTTTAATAAATAAAGCATGTAAACCGTTTACAGTTTAATTGGTGTCGAGGAAATCACCTTTAACACTTATTCAAAGTTTTACATAGGTTTACACAGGTAAGCAAGTCCAGTCTTTGATCCGGTAAATTGGCGCCGCGAATTCGCACTTCGAGCACAAACTGACACTTTGACTTAACGAGAGTGAAATACCACACATTTCTGTTTTCGGGACCTAACAATTAGTTTGAATTGCGAATATTTGACGTAACGAAATTTGACGTAACGGTAGCCAGTTACATTGACAATAATAGGATCTGAAACGGGACTTGGACACGAATTCGACGTAACGAGGGAATTCGACTTAAGTGAACGAATGTAGACTGTATGTGAATATTGTCTGGTTACTGTATACTCTATGACGCATGGTGTTGCTATCTCCGCCATCTTTGTATGTACAAGCCATCGTACAGTTTCACCACTTCGTGCGTTTGACACACACAGCAAATAATATGACAGTAAACCAAATAAAATTTGGTGCAATATATAATAGACAGATATGACAATGGCAAGCTATAAATATTATGCCAGCAAATTATGCAAAAAAACAAAATATCTGGGCATTTCTCCCATAAATCTCAAAATAAATTTTGATGTGTAAACTTTTCAATCTGATGCACAGCCTATGTTAGTGGACACGTTACCTATAGGTATTTACTCGCATAGTAGGTGAGTAGACACCAGGTACAATACACTCCGGTATCTGCTTACATGTCACTGGACTTGATAGCTAATAACAGAGTACAGTAGTGGTTTATATATGGTATGTGTTGTGCGGTTTGCCAGGTAAAAGTGATACACTGTGAGATTTTCTGTGCATGAGTATATTTATAATGGCGGTTCATGTTGTTAAAAACACACGCACACACTTGTCCAGAAAACTTGACATATTTTACAGTTTGATGTAATATGATTGATAAGGAGTCCGTTCTCCTGGCTTTTCTGCATGCGATTAGCTACATTATATCATATGTACTAACTTAATGTCAAACTTGAACAAGCGACCACGTGCATTAAGCGACTTTTGTCTTATGCGACCACTTTCAATTCCCCCCGACCATTTGGCCTATATAATGACAGTGTAGTAAACGACTTTCCCATAACGTGACCACCGGCCACTTATTTTTTAACCACCAGCAATGGTCGTTTTGTACTAAACGACCATCAATTGACAGGATGTCACTTTCTCCAGGTGAAATTAGCCTCAAGCGTGTGACAAATAAAGGAAACAACTCCCCTGTCGCTGTCAAAGTGTGAATGGTGCATTGTTTATGATTATCGACCTGAAACCTCGTTCTGATTTGCTTGTTTCCTTGGTGATTACTAAAGGGAAGTAACGATACTGGTATATACCGAACACTGCGTTAATAAATCATTATTCTATCAGCTGGTTTGGTTGTCAGTCAACTACTGGTAAAATCACCGGGGCGAAACAAGTCTGGTCTGAAGTGATCACAGTCACTACTGCCTATTTGCGATTTCAGCTGGGCCATTTTATTTCGCAATAACATTCAAATTCTTTCATCTATTTTGATAATATAAAGCCTGAATAATTCATAAAAGTGCACAGTAAACATTACCGGTAATATTCTAATGTATTTGTTTCTATGTTAATGTTTGATATTCGCGATTTCCTGATTCCGAATATAACCGGACATACCAGTACCCGGATTTCCATTATTTTGTGAGGGGGGCATATAGTGTTACCGGCATCCTCCCGAAACCTTACCGCTTTGGTAAATGGCTTATAATTTCACACATTTCATGCAAGCATTGCTCCAATGGTCCTCTACTGCCCTGTGACAAATCCACATTCGTCCCGCCCCCGCTAAGCCCAGGGTCAAGGTCACAGACTTGGTGCATACAAAACCTTAATGCTCGGGTAAATGGCTTATAATTTCTGTTTCCTTGCTCAGATTTGCTTCACATTTCACACACGCATTGCTCTGATGGTCTGCTTTCATGCTGTGACAAATCCACACTTCTCTGGGCCTCTGTGTTTACAAATGCGTCTCGTTTTCTTTGGCTGCCAGCGGGAGCAATCGTGTGCCGACAGGCGACATTTCTAGTTTGTTTTTGTGTTAAGAGACCATTTTTCTAATTGTGTTAAGAGACCATTGACTACTTCACAATTTGAGTTCTTTTTCAAATGGCAAAGATGGCTGACTTGGCCACTCCATGTGCCATATAGGATACAGTAATGAGACAGTATTCACATATATGTTGTGTGCATATTCCATCACATTTACGAAGCACTTACCTTTGAATCAAACGATGATCAGGTATAGAACGGGTCCTTATATAAATTGTCATCAAAAGACAATAGCCTGATATTCTCTATGCTCGGGTAGAAAACTGTAGGAATTCTTCTGTGAGCCTCGGAGACAATAGCCTGGTATTCTCTATTTTCATACAGACGACGGTTTCCGCGCTGCCCTCAACAACCTGAACGTGTGCCCGATCAACGTGGCGCGACTGTGTGTTGTGTCAGAGGCCGAGCAGGAGAAATGCGAGCGAATGGTCGAGGTGTTTCGTGGCAAGGACATCAAGCCTGACCTTGACTGCCTCAAAGGTCTGACCACCCTCGACTGTATGAAACTCGTTGCCACTGGAGACGCCGACATGGTTGTCCTTGACCCTGGCGACCTCTACAAGGCAGGAACGTGAGTATTCACATGGTACAATGCAGGGATGTGAGTACAGTATTTGCATGGTATGAGGCAGGGATGCGAGTACGGTATTCGCATGGTACGAGGCAGGGATATGAGTGGTTTTCGCATGGTACAAGGCAGGGATGTGAGTACGGTAGTGGCATGGCACGAGGCTGGGATATGAGTACGGTATTCGCATGGTACAATACAGGGATGTGAGTATGGTATTTGCATGGTATGAGGCAGGGATGTGAATATGGTATTGGCATGGTATGAGGCAGGGATGTGAGCATGGTATTCACATGGTACAATGCAGGGATGTGAGTATGGTATTTGCATGGTACGAGGCAGGGATGTGAGTACAGTATTCACATGGTATGAGGCAGGGATGCGAGTACGGTATTTGCATGGTACAATGCAGGGATGTGAGTACGGTATTCACATGGTACAATGCAGGGATGTGAGTACGGTATATGCCTGGTACAATACAGGGATGTGAGTACGGTATTTGCATGGTATGCGGCAGGGATGTGAATATGGTATTTCCATGGTATGAGGCAGGGATGTGAGTATGGTATTCGCATGGTACAATGCAGGGATGTGAGTATAGTATTTGCATGGTACAATGCAGGGATGTGAGTACGGTATTCACATGGTACAATGCAGGTATGTGAGTACGGTATTCACATGGTATGAGGCAGGGATGTGAGTACGGTATTTGCATGGTATGAGGCAGGGATGTGAGTACTGTATTCGCATGTTGCAATGCAGGGATGTGAGTACGGTATGCACATGGTACGAGGCAGGGATGTGAGTACGGTATTCACATGATAGAATGTAGGGATGTGAGTACGGTATTTGCATGGTACAATGCAGGGATGTGAGTACGGTATTCACATGGTACGAGACAGGGATGTGAGTATGGTAGTGGCATGGTATGAGGCAGGGATGTGAGTACGGTATTCACATGGTACAATGCAAGGATGTGAGTACGGTATTCACATGGTATGAGTATGGTGTTCGCATGGTACAATGCAGGGATATGTGTACGTTATTCGCATGGTACAATGCAGATATGTGAGTACGGTATTCACATGGTATGAGGCAGGGATTGTGAGTACGGTTATTCACATGGTACAATGCAGGGATATGTGTACGGTATTCGCATGGTACAATGCAGATATGTGAGTACGGTATTCACATGGTATGAGGCAGAGATGTGAGTACGGTATTCACATGGTACAATGCAGGGATATGTGTACGGTATTCGCATGGTACAATGCAGGTATGTGAGTACGGTATTCACATGGTATGAGGCAGGGATGTGAGTACGGTATTCACATGGTACAATGCAGGGATATGTGTACGGTATTCACATGGTACAATGCAGGGATGTGAGTACGGTATTCACATGGTATGAGGCAGGGATGTGAGTATGGTATTCACATGATATGAGGCAGGGATGTGAGTACAGTATTTGCATGGTACAATACAGGGATATGTGTACGGTATTCGCATGGTACAATGTAGGGATGTGAGTATGGTATTTGCATGGAACAATGCAGGGATGTGAGTACGGTATTCACATGGTACGAGACAGGGATGTGAGTACGGTAGTGGCATGGTATGAGGCAGGGATGTGAGTACAGTATTTGCATGGTACAATACAGGGATATGTGTACGGTATTCACATGGTACAATGTAGGGATGTGAGTACGGTATTTGCATGGTACAATGCAGGGATGTGAGTATGGTATTCACATGGTACGAGACAGGGATGTGAGTACGGTAGTGGCATGGTATGAGGCAGGGATGTGAGTACGGTATTCACATGGTACAATGCAAGGATGTGAGTACGGTATTCACATGGTACAATGCAAGGATGTGAGTACGGTATTCACATGATATGAGTATGGTGTTTGCATGGTACAGTGCAGGGATATGTGTACGGTATTTGCATGGTACAATGCAGGGATGTGACTACGGTATTCACATGGTATCAGGCAGGGATGTGAGTACGGTATTCACATGATATGAGGCAGGGATGTGAGTACGGTATTTGCATGATACAATGCAGGGATGTGAGTACGGTATTCACATGGTACGAAACAGTGATGTGAGTACGGTAAGGGCATGGTATGGAAGGCAGGGATGTGTTATGGAAATTTCATGACATGATAATGAGGCAGGGATGTGAGTACTGTATTGCATTGTAACAATACAGGGAGTAAGTAACGGTATTCACATGGTACAATGCAGGGATATGAGGTACGGTATTCGCATGGTACAATGTAGGAATGTGAGTACAGTATTTGCATGGTTACAATGCAAGGGATGTGAGTACGGTGTTTGCATGGGTACAATGCAGGGACGTGAGTATGGTATTCACATGGTATGAGGCAGAGGATGTGAGTACGGTAATTTCGCATGGTACAATATAGGGGATGTGAAATACGGTATTATGCATGGTACAATGCAGGGATGTGAGTACGGTATTCACATGGTACGAGACAGGATGTGAAGTATTGGTAGTGGCAGGTATTAGGCAGGGATGTGATACGGTATTCACTATGGTATGAGGCAGAGATGTGAGTAACGGTATATTCTGGTACAATACAGGGATGAGTACATTATTGCATGGTAATGAGGGCATGGAAGTGAGTATGGTATTCACAGGGAACAATAAGGGATGTGAAATACGGTATTCACATGGTATCCATCAAGATTGGGTACGGTATTCACATGGTATGAGTATGTGTTCGCATGGTACAATGCAGGTAATATTGTACGGTATTCACATGTACAATGCAGGTAATGTGAGTACGGTATTCACATGTAAGGCAGGGATGTGAGTACGGTATTCACATGTACAATGTCAGGGATATGTGTACGGTAATCAAATGTACAATGCAGGGATGTGAGAACGGTATTCACAAGTACTGAGGCAGGGATGTGAGTATGGTATCACATAATAATAAGCAGGGATGTGAGTACAATTATTATTGCATGGTACAGTACAGGGATATGTGTACGGTATTCACATGGTACAATGTAGGGATGTGAGTACGGTATTCACATGGTATGAGGCAGGGATGTGAGTATGGTATTCACATGATATGAGGCAGGGATGTGAGTACAGTATTTGCATGGTACAATGCAGGGATGTGAGTATGGTATTCACATGGTACGAGACAGGGATGTGAGTACGGTAGTGGCATGGTATGAGGCAGGGATGTGAGTATGGTATTCACATGGTACAATGCAAGGATGTGAGTACGGTATTCACATGGTACAATGCAAGGATGTGAGTACGGTATTCACATGATATGAGTATGGTGTTTGCATGGTACAGTGCAGGGATATGTGTACGGTATTTGCATGGTACAATGCAGGGATGTGAGTACAGTATTCACATGGTATCAGGCAGGGATGTGAGTACGGTATTCACATGATATGAGGCAGGGATGTGAGTACAGTATTTGCATGATACAATGCAGGGATGTGAGTACGGTATTCACATGGTACGAAACAGGGATGTGAGTACGGTAGTGGCATGGTATGAGGCAGGGATGTGAGTATGGTATTCACATGATATGAGGCAGGGATGTGAGTACTGTATTTGCATTGTACAATACAGGGATGTAAGTACGGTATTCACATGGTACAATGCAGGGATATGTGTACGGTATTCGCATGGTACAATGTAGGAATGTGAGTACAGTATTTGCATGGTACAATGCAGGGATGTGAGTACGGTGTTTGCATGGTACAATGCAGGGATGTGAGTATGGTATTCACATGGTATGAGGCAGGGATGTGAGTACGGTATTCGCATGGTACAATATAGGGATGTGAATACGGTATTTGCATGGTACAATGCAGGGATGTGAGTACGGTATTCACATGGTACGAGACAGGGATGTGAGTATGGTAGTGGCATGGTATGAGGCAGGGATGTGAGTACGGTATTCACATGGTATAAGGCAGAGATGTGAGTACGGTATATGCCTGGTACAATACAGGGATGTGAGTACGGTATTTGCATGGTATGAGGCAGGGATGTGAGTATGGTATTCACATGGTACAATATAGGGATGTGAATACGGTATTCACATGGTACAATGCAAGGATGTGGGTACGGTATTCACATGGTATGAGTATGGTGTTCGCATGGTACAATGCAGGGATATGTGTACGGTATTCACATGGTACAATGCAGGTATGTGAGTACGGTATTCACATGGTATGAGGCAGGGATGTGAGTATGGTATTCACATGATATGAGGCAGGGATGTGAGTACAGTATTTGCATGGTACAATGCAGGGATGTGAGTACGGTATTCACATGGTACAATGCAGGTATGTGTGTACGGTATTCACATAGTATGAGGCAGGGATGTGAGTACGGTATTTGCATGGTACGAGGGCAGGGATGTGAGTATGTATTCACATGTTTCAATGCAGGGTTGTGGGTCGGTTATTTGCATGGTACAAATTGCAGGGATGTGGAGTACGGTATTCACTGTACAATGCAGGGTGTGAGTACTGTTTAATTGTTACAATGCGGGATGTGAGTACGGTATGCTGGTACAATTGCAGGGATTGTGGGTACGGATTAATGTTACATGCAGGGATGTGAGTATGGTATTTGCATGGTACAATGCAGGGATGTGAGTACGGTATTCACATGGTACAATGCAGGTATGTGTGTACGGTATTCACATAGTATGAGGCAGGGATGTGAGTACGGTATTTGCATGGTACGAGGCAGGGATGTGAGTAATGTATTCACATGTTTCAATGCAGGGATGTGAGTACGGTATTTACATGGTACAATGCAGGGATGTGAGTACGGTATTCACATGGTACAATGCAGGGATGTGAGTACTGTATTCACATGTTACAATGCAGGGATGTGAGTACGGTATTTGCATGGTACAATGCAGGGATGTGAGTACGGTAATCATATGTTACAATGCAGGGATGTGAGTATGGTATTTGCATGGTACAATGCAGGTATGTGAGTACGGTATTCATATGGTACAATGCAGGTATGTGAGTATGGTAGGCAGGGATGTGAGTACTGTATTCGCATGTTACAATGCAGGGATGTGAGTACGGTATTTGCATGGTACAATGCAGGGATGTGAGTACGGTATTCACATGGTACAATGCAGGGATGTGAGTATGGTAGGCAGGGATGTGAGTACTGTATTCGCATGTTACAATGCAGGGATGTGAGTATGGTATTTGCATGGTACAATGCAGGGATGTGGGTACGTGTTTGCATGGTACAATGTAGGAATGTGAGTACGGTATTTGCATGGTACAATGCAGGGATGTGAGTACGGTGTTTGCATGGTACAATGCAGGTATGTGAGTACGGTATTCACATGATACAATGCAGGGATATGTGTACGGTATTCACATGGTACAATGCAGGGATGTGAGTACGGTATTCACATGGTATGAGGCAGGGATGTGAGTACGGTGTTTGCATGGTACAATGCAGGGATGTGAGTACGGTATTCACATGGTACAATGCAGGGATGTGAGTATGGTAGGCAGGGATGTGAGTACTGTATTCACATGTTACAATGCAGGGATGTGAGTACGGTATTTGCATGGTACAATGCAGGGATGTGAGTACGGTATTCACATGGTACAATGCAGGGATGTGAGTACTGTATTCACATGGTACAATGCAGGGATGTGTACTGTATTACATGGTACCAATGCAGGGATGGGTGTGTACGGTATTCACATTGGTACAATGCTTTGGGTGTGATACGGTATTCACATGGTACAATGCAGGGATGTGAGTACTGTATTCACATGGTACAATGCAGTGATGCGAGTACCGTATTCACATGGTACAATGCAGTGATGCGAGTACTGTATTCACATGGTACAATGCAGTGATGCGAGTACCGTATTCACATGGTACAATGCGGGATGTGAGTTACTGTATTCACATGTCAATGCAGTGATTGCGAGTACCGTATTCACATGGTACAATGCAGGGATGTGAGTACTGTATTCACATGGTACAATGCGTGATGCGAGTACGTTTTCAATGGTACAATGCAGGGTTGTGAGTTCGGATTTCACTTGGTACGAATGCAGGGATGTGTTGACGGTATTCACATGGTACAATGCAGGGATGTGAGTACGGTATTCACATGGTACAATGCAGGGATGGGAGTACGGTATTCACTTGGTACAAAAGGAAGGATGTGAGTAGGTATTCACTTGGTTCAAGGGGGATGTGTGTATGGCCGTATTCACTTGGTACAAGGCAGGGATGGAGAGTTATGGAATGTCATTGGTACAAGCAGGGATGTTGATGTATGGTATTCACTTGGTACAGGCAGGTGTGGATTATGGTATTCACTTGGGACAAGGCAGGGATGGTAGTATGGATTCACTTGGTACCAAGGCAGGGATGTGGAGTATTGGTATTCATTGGTTAAAGGCAGGGATGTGAGTTATGGTATTCACTTGGTCAAGGGCAGGGAATGTGAGTATGGTATTCACTTGGTACAAGGCAAGGATGTGAGTATGGTATTCACTTGGTACAAGGCAGGGATGTGAGTATGGTATTCACTTGGTACAAGGCAGGGATGGGAGTACGGTATTCACTTGGTACAAGGCAGGGATGTGAGTATGGTATTCACTTGGTACAAGGCAGGGATGTGAGTATGGTATTCACTTGGTACAAGGCAGGGATGTGAGTATGGTATTCACTTGGTACAAGGCAGGGATGTGAGTACGGTATTCACTTGGTACAAGGCAGGGATGTGAGTATGGTATTCATTGGTACAAGGCAGGGAGTGAGTATGTATTCATTGGTACAAGGCAGGGGAATGTGAGTGGTATTCACTTGGTAAAGGCCAAGGATGTGAGGATGTGGAGTATGGTATTCACTTGGTACAAGGCAGGGATGTGAGTATGGTATTCATTGTACAAGGCAGGGATGTAGTAGGTATTCACTTGGTTCAGGCATGTGAGTATTGGTATTCACTTGGTACAAGGCAGGGATGTGAGTATATTCACTTTGGTACAAGGCATTGGGATGTGAGTATGGTATTCACTTGGTACATTGGCAGGGAGTGAGTACGTATTCATTGGTACAAGGCAGGGATGTGAGTAGGTATTCATTGGTACAAGCAGGGTGTGAGTAGGTATTCACTTGGTACAAGGCAGGATGTAGTATGGTACATTGGTACAAGGGAAGGATGTGAGTAGGTATTCACTTGGTAGGCAAGGCAGGGTAGGCAGGTGGGAGTACGGTATTCATTGGTACAAGGCAGGGATGTGAGTACGGTATTCACTTGGTACAAGGCAGGGATGTGAGTACGGTATTAGCATGGTAAGAGGCAGGGATGTGAGTACGGTATTAGCATGGTAAGAGGCAGGGATGTGAGTACGGTATTATCATGGTAAGAGGCAGGGATGTGAGTACGGTATTAGCATGGTATGAGGCAGGGATGTGAGTACGGTATTTGCATGGCACGAGGCAGGGACTTAAGTATTCACATGTTTATATACACTTTTGATGAGAATGATAAAAATTGCAGAAAAAATATTATTTTTTTTATAAATGAATATATCACAATTATTTATCCGATAGTCGCCCTGTTCTGACACCCCTGGCATTGAAGCTGATTTTAAACCACCAGTTTTGTCCAAGTTGGTAACCTAGCCATCACGGTTGCTTGTATCATTTTTCAGTGTATGTTTTTTTACTTTCATGCGTTGGAGGCTTTGTTAGTGTTCGCGTTCTGTGACATTTGTTGTGTCATTCAGGTGACTGACCTTCACGTTGATGACGTTGACGTTCAAGTCAAGAATTTTGAACGTACATCCAAATGTTGAATATCTCTTGATCTGTAAGTCAGATCACCTCCAAACTTCATCAATAGCTTCTTCACATTGACATATCAGTGATTCTATATTTTATGTACATCTTGGTGCCGTTTTTCTAGTTTCGAGGTAGAACCAATATTTCATTAAACTGTTTATTCCATTAGATGGCAGTCCAGGTGTTACATTTATAATAGTATAGCCAATTGTTCTCGTCATTTTATATATTTTATTTCTACTTCAGGGGACCAGGGGTCTCGGAAATGTCATTTCCGTTACGTACATTTACATGACGTAAATATAGCTTTACATTTACATTTTTTTCTTTTCAACGGCATAAAACATAAAACTGAAAGGGCATCTATTAAGAAAAGTGTCAAGAATATGGTAAGCTAATTGTATTAGTTTGAAATAGAGCAATTTAGTAGCAAGTCGTGGAATTTCTCATTTATGGTAACCCAACAACATGTATTTAATATGAATCAGTAAATTTAAACAAAACAAAATAGCTTGGCATGTAACAGAATGCCGTGTTTTACCACATGTACCAAACATCGTTATAAAGCTACATTTAATTAATAGAACAGCCTCCAAAAATATGGGCGTAACGGTAATGACAAAATGTAACGGTAATGACCTTCCATTTATTTAAAATACTAATACAGCATATGTAACAAACATATTTATACTTTGCATATGCTGTACAATATATCTTCAAGTTAATGTTTACTTTTAATGTGATTGCCAATAGAAACCGACACTCCTCGAAGCTGTGTCTGTTTTTGTCGCGCCTGCTTTAGCAGAGGCGCGACTATAGTCGGCGCTTTTTCCGTTGTCGTCGTGCGCGTCGTCGTCGTCGTCGTGCGCGTCCGCGTCGTCCGCGTCGTCGTCGTGCGCGTCGTCGTCGTCCGCGTCGTCCGCGTCGTCCGCGTCGTCCGCGTCGTCCGCATCGTCCGCGTCGTCCGTTTTTTTTGTACATTACGCACTCCCCCCACATCCAAATTTTGAAGGTCAAGGTCATTTATTTCCTTGTAATGTTCACCGGTTTTGTAACAGAAATGCGTTAAAAGTTATTGTTTTTTCACAATATCTCTTTAACCCCTTGCCAGTCATTGATAATATTTCACATCAATGTTTGTCTAGGGATGATGCTTCATTACGCACACCCCCACATCCAAATTATCAAGGTCAAGGTCATTTATTTACTTCTAATGTTCACCGGTTTTGTAACAGAAATACGTTAAAGTTATTGTTTTTTCACAATATCTCTTTAACCCCTTGCCAGACATTGATAATATTTCACATCAATGTTTGTCTAGGGATGATGCTTCATTACGCACACCCCCACATCCAAAGTCTGAAGGTCAAAGTCATTTATTTACTTGTAATGTTCACCGGTTTTGTAACAGAAATGCGTTAAAGTTATTGTTTTTTTCACAATATCTCTTTAACCCCTTGCCAGACTTTGATAATATTTCACATCAATGTTTGTCTAGGAATGATTCTTCATTACGCACACCCCCACATCCAAATTTTGAAGGTCAAGGTCATTTATTTACTTGTAATGTTCACCGGATTTGTAACAGAAATGCGTTAAAGTTATTGTTTTTTCACAATATCTCTTTAACCCCTTTCCAGACATTGATAATATTTCACATCAATGTTTGTCTAGGGATGATGCTTCATTATGCACACCCTCACATCCAAATTCTGAAGGTCAAGGTAATTTATTTACTTGTAATGTTCACGGTCAAATGCCTCGGCAGGCGCGACACCGCTTCCGTGGCGGAATTCTTGTTTGTTGTTCCGGAGCTTTTAGTAATTAAATCCTGATATATAAATGTTGTAGGTCTGAATAAATGTGCCATTACTGACCGACAACTGATGGCACATGGTTTATATCTAATTGACGCATGAACTGACTGTATGGTAATTTATCATTGCCATTACACGATCGTCATTACCGTTACACAATTTTGTAATTCATTATTGCCTCTAAACGTTTCACTGCATGACGGGAGACTGCCCCTGCGACTGAACGGTTTGTAAACTGCCAATAGCAGGACAAATGCTAGTCGTATATCGTTATAACAGTTCAATTGAATTCAATGCCTAGGTTCGGAGCGCATGCTTGGGATAACTCTTTTTCCTTCAATTATCTAACAAAACTTACATATGTATAGATTATATGCATTCTTGCCACATTCCCATTTACTGATGCTTTACTCAAGGAGAAGAATTCACATAAGCTTGTTTTCTAATCCTTATTCACTGTTACTTTTTATGTATTTTGATGCATATATATACATGTATATTATTTGAAATAAATATTGTTTAAACTAACGGAAATGACCGTAACGGTAATGATTTTTCTTTAAAAACTCAAATTTTTCACCCCTCTGTATACAACGCATCATGAAGGTAAAATATGCAAATACAACGTTGTAAGTGTGTCTATCCACCCATTTTGGTTTCAGCCAACCTACATACATATGGACGTGTATAAACCCCGAACGGTAATGATGCATGTAATGTGTAACATTAAAATTCTGAATACAGACCAGCCTCGTTCTCGGCAATGACTTAAGTTGTGTTACCACCGTGTTTATTTATAAATTGCGCGCCCATAAACAGTGTTCATTGCATTAATAGCTGAGAGTAGGAAAGGGAGGTTACTCTGATTTTACAGTGTTTGTTCAGTGTAACGGTAATGATTCGATTTCTCGGGACAGATACATTAACGTCAGTATTTTTAACAACAAAAGGCACATTTATTGCAGAATAAGTTTAATGTAAATGTTAAACTATTTTAATTCTGACAGATGTAATGTATAGTTAAGTACAAATGGACAAGATTTGAGAATTACGGGCTTGTAAACTGTGCTGATTGATGACCGGGACATGCCCATTTTGGTGCACCACACGTATGCCAACAACCGAAAATAAAAACTAAACACACATAACAAGAATTGTAAATACTGTTTTCTTAATGGATTGGTATTATACGTAATTTCTTTACTGAAAAAAAAAATGTTTTCCTTATAAATTTTGTGATTTATCAGTGAATTACACCGGGACACCAGATATACATAAACTATAGAATCACTGATATCTACCATTGTAATTTGGCTGGCCTTCACCTTGGTGACCTTCACCTTGGAGTCAACAATTTTGGACATAGGTCAAAATGTTGAATATCTCGTGATCCGTTAGTCATATCATTACCAAACTTCATAAATAGCTTCCTCAAATATATAACTATCCATCCAGTATCATTCGGGTGACCTTGTCAAGGTGACCTTGACTTTCGTGAGATTTGGATGTACATGTACGTTCAAATGTTCAATATCTCCTGTAGCCTATTTCATCAACATGTTGATGAAATAGGCTACATATCTGTTAGTCGGATGATTACCCAACGTCACCAATAGCTTCCTCACTTGAATTCCTCTTATTGTGACCTTGACATTGGTGACCTTGACTTTTGTGGCGATCCCCTTCTTTAGTGGGTGAGACACTCCCCGGTGATCGCCTTGTTGAATACAAGACAAGACATCATTTAGTGTGTTTGCTATTTTATATTTTCAGTACGTATGGTTTGGTGCCAATAGCAGCGGAAGATTATGGTGATATGTCACATTCATACAAGCTGGTGGCTGCCGCTAGGAAGGCAGACCTTCGTATGACCTTGTTTAATTTGAAAAGTAAGTAGGAACCATATTTTATTGCCTTGCTGTTGGTAACTAGGCCTTGAAAGCCGAAACAAATACAGTGTCATCACATTTTTATGCCCCCTGTGCGATAGCAAGGGGGGCATATTGTGTTGCTCTTGAGGTTCCGTCCAACCGTACGTCTGTCTGTGTACATTTACGTCAAAAAGTTTGTAAGTGTTTCTCCAATATGTAATATCTTCAATATTAGGTTAAGGATTGCTTTGATACTTGGACACTTGAATCACCTGAACATTTGTCATACACTCGTGCCACCGTTAACACGACCTTGACTTTGGTGACCTTCGAAATGTCTCTGAAACACTTAGCCATTTTGTTGTGTCGAAAATTTTGTAAGATTTTCTCCAACATGTAATGTCTTTAATATTACGCGAACGATTTCTTCAATACTTGGACACTTGAATCACCTGAACATTTCTCAAACACTCGTGCCACCATTAACACGACCTTGACCTTTGTCACCTTCGAAATGTCGCTGAAACACTAGCCATTTTGTTACGTCGAAAAGTTCCAACATGTAATAACTTGAGAGTCCAGTATGCCATGGGGGCACATCCATGTTTTACAAACATACTGTCTATAGTTTTTAGCTCACCTGAGCGAAGCTCATGTGAGCTATTGTTACCGCAATGTGTTCGTCGTCTGTCGTCGTCGTCCGTCGTCGTCGTCGTCTGTCGTCGTCGTCCGTCGTCGTCGTCCGTGAACATTTTCAAACGTCTTCTCCTCGGTAACCATTGGGCCTATAGTCACCAAACTTCATGGTCATGGTCCTTAGGTAGGGGGATTACAAAATTGTTAAAATGACGTCATTACATACTCGAAGATGGCCGCCATCTAAAAATAGCACAAATTTTTCAAAAATCTTCTCAAGAACCGCCAACCGTATTTCGACAAAACTTGGTAGGAATGATCGATTTACAATGCTCTTTCAAAGTTGTGAAAATGGTGACCCCGGGGTCAAAAATGGGTGTGGCCCGTGGGGCCAAATTGGGGTGCAAAATTTGTCGGAATCCGATGATTATAACATCCATGATGGCCACCAAAAGGTCCATTTATTCGAGATTTTGAACGTCTTTTTCTCAGGAACCACATGGCCGATGCTGGCCAAACTTTATAGGAAGTTAAGATCCTTGGGTGAAGCATTTTCAGATTTGTTAAAATGAGTTATCGCTTAATCCAAGATGACCGCCATCTAAAAATAGCACAATTTTTTTTTAAAACACATGAACAATGTCACATTCTCCTCTGGTGTTCATGGAGTCTGGTGAGTGAATTAGGGCCATCATGTCCCTCTTGTTTATTTATGCAATCAAGCAATCAATCTTTCTTGAAACATTAAACATTATTAAATCTTTAGTCGTTAAAGAAAAGCAAAATTTATTCACTCTGTTTCCTTTTTTATACGCCCGCCCGTTTGAATAAACGGGACGTATTATGTATTCATCTTGTACGGGCGGGCGGAGTGAGGCAGGTGGGCATAGCTTGTCCACGCAATAACTATAGTTCTTCTTGACGGATTGTAACCAAATTTGGTATACATGTTTATCACGGCAAGCCGAAGAAGCCTATTGATTTTCAACTTTCCGATGACTTATCTCCCCTTGGTGGCCATTTTTATTTTTCGCACTCTGTATCCTTTTGTCCATGCAATAACTCAAGTTCGACTTCACCGATCGAAACCAAATTCGGGAGACATGTTTATCACGGCAAAACGAAGAAGCCTATTGATTTTGAAAAATTTCCGATGACTTATCTCCCCTTGGCGAACATTTTTAATTTTCGCACTCTGTATCCATGTCCACGCAATAACTCAAGTTCGACTTCACCGATCGAAACGAAATTCGGGAGACATGTTTATCATGGCAAGACAAAGAAGCCTATTGATTTTGAAATTTTTCCGATACTTATCTCCCCTTGGCAGCCATTTTTAGCTCGCCTGCACAAAGTGCAGAAGAGCTTATGGCATACCCCCCGGCGTCGTCGGCGTCCACAAACTTAATGTTGGGGTAAATGTCTTATAACTTCTTTTTCTTTTCATGGAACTCCTTGTTATTTCATACATGCATTCCTCAGATGACCCTCTATCATGCTGTAGCAAATCCATGACCCACCACCCAACACTTACCCCAAGGTCAAGGTCACAAACTTAGCACATTCATAAACTTAATGTTGGGGTAAATTTCTTATAACATCTGTTTCCTTTCATGGAACGCCTTGATATTTCACACATACATTCCTCAGATGAGCCTCTATCATGCTGAAGCAAATCCATGACCCACCACCCAACACTTACCCCAAGGTCAAGGACACAAACTTAGCACATTCATAAACTTAACGTTGGGGTAAATGTCTTATAACATCTGTTTCCTTTCATGGAACACACCTTGATATTTCATACATGCATTCCTCAGATGACCCTCTATCATGCTGTAGAAAATCCACGACCCACACCCACCACCCAACCCTTACCCCAAGGTCAAGGTCACAAACTTGGCATGTTCATAAACCTAACGTTGGGGTAAATGTATTGTAACTTCTGTTTATTTACAGGGAATGCCTTCATATTTCATACATGCATTCATCTGATGACCCTCTATCATGCTGTAGCAAATCCACGGTCCACCACCCAACCCTTACCCCAAGGTCAAGGTCACAAACTTAGCATGTTCATAAATTTAACGTTGGGGTAAATGTTGTGTAACTTCTGTATATTTACAGGGAATGCCTTCGTATTTCATACATGGATTCATCTGATGATACTCTATCAAGCTATAGCAAATCCATGACCGACCGCTCATCCCTTACCCCAAGGTCAAGGTCACAAACTTAGTACATTCATAAACATAACGTTGGGGTTAATGTTGTGTAACTTCTGTTTATTTACATGGAATACCTTCATATTTCATACATGCATTCATCTGATGATACTCTATCGTACTATAGCAAATCCATGACCCACCTCCCAAGCCTTTCCCCAAGGTCAAGGTCACAAACTTACCACATTCATAAACTTAACGTTGGGGTAAATGTTTTATAACATCTAAACGCCTTGATATTTCATACATCCATTGATACTCTATTGTGCTATAGCAAATCCATGACCCACCCCTTACCCCAAGGTCAAGGTCACAAACTTAGCACATTCATAAACTTAATGTTGGGGTAAATGTCTTATAACATCTGTTTCCTTTCATGGAACGCCTTGATATTTCATACATGCATTCCTCAGATGACACTCTATCATGCTGTAGCAAATCCACAACCCACCATCCAACCCTTAACCCAAGGTCCAAAACTTAGCATGTTCATAAACTTAACGTTGGGGTAAATGTTGTGTAACTTCTGTTTCTTTGCAGGGAACGCTTTGATATTTCATACATGCATTCATCTGATGATCCTCTATTGTGCTACAGCAAATCCATGACCCCCCCCCCTTTCCACAAGATCAACATCATAAACTTAACGTTGGAGTAAATGTCTTTTTATGCCCCCACCACCGTCCGTACGTACCGAAACCTTAACGCTCGGGTAAATGGCTTATAATTTCTGTTTCCTTGCTCGGATCTGCTTCACATTTCACACACACATTGCTCCAATGGTCCTCTACCGCCCTGTGACAAATCCACATTCGTCCCGTCCCCGCTAAGCTCAAGGTCAAGGTCACAGACTTGGTGCGTTCGAAACCTTAACACTCGGGTAAATGGCTTATAATTTCTGTTTCCTTGCTCGGATCTGCTTCACATTTCACACACGCATTGCTCCACTGCTCCTCTACTGCCCTGTGGCAAATCCACATTCGTCCTGCCCCCGCTAAGCCCAGGGTCAAGGTCACAGACTTGGTGCGTTCGAAACCTTAACGCTTGGGTAAATGGCTTATAATCAAATATGCCTCATTTTCTTTGGCTGCCAGCGGGGGCATTCGTGTGCCGACAGGCCACATTTCTAGTTATAACTTCTGTTTCTTTACAGGGAACACCTTGATATTTCATACATGCATTCATCTGATGATACTCTATCGTGCTATAGAAATTCCATGACCCACCCCTTTCCCCAAGGTGAAGGTCACACGTAGCATAACATCTGTCTTATAACATCTGTTTCCTTTCATGGAACGCCTTGATATTTCATACATGCATTCCTCAAATGACCCTCTATCATGCTGTAGCAAATCCACAACCCACCACCCAACCCTTACCCCAAGGTCAAGGTCACAAACTTGGCATGTTCATAAACTTAACGTTGGGGTAAATGTTGTGTAACTTTTGTTTCGTTACAGGGAACTCTTTGATATATCATACATGCATTCATCTGATGATCCTCTATTGTGCTACAGCAAATCCATGACCCCCCCCCCCCCCCCCCCCCCCCCCCCCTTTCCCCAAGATCAACATCATAAACTTAACGTTGGAGTAAATGTATTTTTTATAACTTCTGTTTATTGACAGGGAACGCCTTGATATTTCATACATGCATTCATCTGATGATCCTCAATTGTGCTACAGCAAATCCATGACCCACCCGGCCACCCCTTTCCTCAAGGTCAAGGTCACAAACTTAGCACATTCATACATGCATTCCTCATGTGAATAGCTATCATGCTGTAGAAAATCACCAACTTAGTGCGTTCATAAACTTAACGTTCATAAACTTCTGTTTTCAGGGAGCGCATTGATATTTCATACATGCATTCATCTTAATATGCTATATTATGGCATATGCTATAGCAAACCCACAACCCACCTTGCACCACTGACCCCAATGTCAAGGTCCACCGCACGCCCCTTAACCCAAGGTCAAGTTATATAATATTTATGTTTTTTTATGCAACTGTGCCAAGTTTGAGTGAAGGCTGCCAACAGGCGAGCTTCGTTGTCTTCTGACAACTCTTGTTAATTTTCGCCCTCTGTATCCTTGTCCACGCAACAACTCAAGTTCTACTTGACCGATCATAACCAAATTCGGTATACATGTTTATCACGGCAAGATGAAGAAGCCTATTGGTTTTGAATTATCTCCCCTTGGCGGCCATTTTTAATTTTCGGTCTCCTTGTCCACGCAATAAGTCGAGTTCGACATGACGGATCGTAACCAAATTTGGTTTACATGTTTATCACATGTTGACTGGCCTTGCCTCGACAGGCGTATATTGTGACCTTCGGCACTCTTGTTTGATGTGCAATGATCATACTTTATAATCTGTTGAAAATATTATTTTGTTCAGGTGACGCATTTAATTAGCATAAATCTTGTTCTGTGATGAGTAAATAATTAGCATGCAGGCATTGTAATAGTTTCACAAGTACAGAGCTCCAGATAAGAGTTTTGTACCCCATGATTTCAAATTAAATTCGTATTTTATTTTTACAATTGGAGTATTGATTTTTGTCGTGCCTGCTTTAGAAAAAGCGCGACTATAGTCTCCGCTTTTTCTGTTGTTGTCGCCATCATGGTATAACTTTAATATTACTTTACGGATTGCTTCAATATTTGGACACTTGATACATGTAAGCATTTGGAACACACCCATACCACCATTAACATGATCTTGACCTTCACATGGTTGTGGAAACACTGCCATTTATTTGTGTCAAAAAGTTTCTTCAACCTTGACCTTTTTAGCTCACCTGAGCAAAGCTCATGTGAGCTATTGTTACCGCAATGTGTCCGGCCGTCGGCCGTCGTCCGTGAACATTTTCAAACGTCTTCTCCTCGGTAACCATTGGGCCTATAGTCACCAAACTTCATGGTCATGGTCCTTAGGTAGGGGGATTACAAAATTGTTAAAATACCGTCATTACTTAATCCAAGATGGCCGTCGTCTAAAAATAGCACAAATTCTTAAAAAATCTTCTTCTCAAGAACCGTCAACCGGATTTCGACAAAACTTGGTAGGAATGATCGATGTACAATGCTCTTTCAAAGTTGTTAAAATGGTGACCCCAGGGTAAAAAATGGGCGTGGCCTGTGGGGTCAAATTTTATTTTTGACCGAATATGCCATATATCATATATATGTCATATATCAAATTGAAGGTATCAATGAGGCGATTGCTCTGGTGCAATATTTGTCGGAATCGAATGATTATGTCAACCAAGATGGCAGACGAAAGGTCTAAAGTTCATCCTTTTAGGAGATATTTTAAACATCGTCGTCTCATGAACCGATTGGCCTATGGTCAGCAAACTCTACCTGTATGTTCCTTAGGTGAAGCCTTTCCAAAGTTGTTGAAAATAAATTGGCCTGAAAATCCAAAATGGTCGCCGTCTAAAAATAGCACACATTCTTAAAAAAAAAATTTCTCATGAACAGCCAGCAGGATTTTGACGAAACTTGGTAAGAATGATCGATGTACAATACTTTCAAAGTTGTTAAAATGGTGACCCCGGGGTCAAAAATGGGCATGGCCCGTAGGGTAAAATTGGGGTCAAATTTGTGTTCATGGAGTCAGGTGAGCGAATAAGGGCCATCATGGCCCTCTTGTTTCGTGTTTTAAGTCTGCACTTCTCTGACGGTTTTTGTGATGCTTGCTTTATTACCTCGGCAGGTGCGACACCGCTTCCGTGGCGGAATTCTTGTCTTCATTATTAAGTAGGGAACAAATGATCAAAACAAATTTAAACATTCACTTATTTGAGTGTACAATGTAGTATTACTTATTCACTTTATTTATACTGTAATACAGTTGAAAATTTACTTAGTTGAACTGCAAAAATCAACTGTGTTTGCTTTTTGCAGCTCAACAAGTAAATTTTCAACTTTATTACAGTATTTCCACTACTTAATTTGAAAATCAATGCGTCTTCACATTGCTTTAGTATTTTGTACGCCAACTTTTGATAATCAATGCGCATTCAGCTAAAATAAGTGTGTAGAACACGCCAATACGCACCTTATCTGGAGCTCTGCAGTACTGGTATGTATTTCTTTATTATCTTTTAATAAAAAACATTTATTTTTGCACAATCAATGGGCATCTACAGATGTCACATACCGATTTCACAAAGTACAGAAATATAAGGGAGCTTTTGTTGAAAATAACTTCAACTTGTTTATGTTGCATTATTGCCATGATGTCATTCCATAACATGATGTGATGCCATTCCATAACATGATGTGATGCCATTCCATAACATGAGGTGATGTCATTTGATCAATGAAACCTCGCTGAAAGTAATATTAAATCTGTCATGTAACACATGGAAGAGTGATTTTGCAATCGGTTATCCAACGTGTTTGATATGTTAGCGATATAAAACTGTCAAAAGCTGTATCAATAAATTATTAATAAAGAACATACACATGCAGAAATTGGTTATTGTACCATGTCAAGGTGTTTATCTGACATTTACATGTATATCTTGTAAATTTGAAAACTTCATTTCGTTATTTTGAATGTTGAACAACAACAAGAGAAACGATGGCTTCCATGGGAAAATGATTTCCCTGTTCTATTATTTTTGGCAATTTACTAGTTCTACATCAAAGATTATTTGTTTAAAGGTATAAAATATACAGTTTACTAAATTTTGACCCGCATGCAACAGGTTTGGGTATGCACTTCGGTTGCTCACATTTTTTGAATGGGTCAAATTGTAGCTATTTACCTTGCAGATCACCGGGCGTGCCAGGCGGGTATCGGGCGGGGAGACGGCTGGATCATCCCACTCAACATCTACATAGAGACCCAGCAGTTTATACCGCAGCAGTGTACCATCTTCACTAACCTAGGTAACTGGCCTAGACCAGTAGCCTATTTCACCAACATTGCAAAGTATACTTTTTTTCTAGCAAAGTATACTTTGAGGGAATAATCATTTATTTTTGCCGAAATGCATTATTTCATACAGCACTAACGACTGCATATATTTGATGATTAAAAGTATGCAGAATTATTATACTGAATTTATTACATTATCACAGCCAAATGTAATAAATTCAGTATAATAAAAATTAATAAATTTATCCTTAAATTGAAAATTTCTCCCTCAAAGTATACTTTGCTAGAAAAGTATACTTTCCAATGTTGGTGAAATAGGCTACAGAGCAGTTTAGTTCTTTCAGTTTTGTAGTCGGTGTAAATGGCGAATTTCTGTCATATTATGTTTTGAAGTTGCATCACTGATTTTAATGTTAACCCGTTGCATGCTAGCGGTGAAAATATCCGCCAAACAAATTAGGAGTATATTTTTAGCTCACCTGAGCGAAGCTCATGTGAGCTATTGTTACCGCAATGTGTCTGTCGTCGTCCGTCGTCCGTGAACATTTTCAAACGTCTTCTCCTCGGTAACCATTGGGCCTATAGTCACCAAACTTCATGGTCATGGTCCTTGGGTAGGGGGATTACAAAATTGTTAAAATGAGTTGTTAAAATGGTGACCCCGAGGTCAAAAATGGGCGTGGCCCGTGGGGTAAAATTGGGTAAAATTTTATTTTTGGCCGAATATGGTCATGTCATATATCAAATCAAAGGTATCAATGAGGCGATTACTCTGGTACGAAACGCTGGTACATCGGATGGTTATGTCATCCAAGATGGCCGCCGATGGTTCACATGAACCGCTTGGCCCATGGTAGCCAAACTTAAAAGTTATGGTCCATGGGTGAAGCACAAATTCTTAAAAAATCTTCTCATGAACTGCCAGCCGGATTTCGACGAAACTTGGTAGGAATGATCGATGTACAATGCTCTTTCAAAGTTGTTAAAATGGTGACCCTGTGGTCAAAAATGGGCATGGCCCATGGGGTCAAATTGGGGTCAAATTTTATTTTTGACCGAATATGGTCATGTCTATATCAAATCGAAGGTATCAATGAGACGATCGCTCTGGTACATATTTTGTCGAAATTGGATGGTCATGTCATCCAAGATTGCCACCGAAAGGTCAAAAGGTCGTTTTTTATTAGAGATTTCAAAATTCTTCTTCACATGAACCGCTTGGCCCATGGTGGCCAAACTTCACAGTTATGGTCCATGGGTGAAGCCTTTTCAGATTTGTTAAAACGTAAGTCGTCGCTTATCCAAGATGGCCACCGTCTAAAAATAGCATAAATTTTTAAAAAATCTTCTTCTCATGAACCGCCAGCCAGATTTCGACGAAACTTGGTAGGAATGATCGACGTAGAATGCTCTTTCAAAGGCGTTAAAATGGTGACCCCGGGGTCAAAAATGGGGGTGGCCCGTGGGGTCAAATCGATAAGGCGATTGCTCTGGTGCAATATTTGTCGCAATCGGATGATTATGTCATCCATGATTGCCTCCAAAAGGTCCATTTATTCGAGATTTTGAACGTCTTTTTCTCAGGAACCACATGGCCGATGCTGGCCAAACTTCATAGTAAGTTAAGATCCTTGGGTGAAGCATTTTCAGATTTGGTAAAATGAAAGTCATCGCTTAATCCAAGATGACCGCCATCTAAAAATAACACAATTTTTTTAAAACACATTGAACTCAATGTCACATTCTCCTCTGGTGTTCATGGAGTCAGGTGAGCGAATTAGGGCCATCATGGCCCTCTTGTTTATTTCTCTCTGTAAATATGTCTTGGAATTTCATTAGAATTGAGTCCTCAGGACTAATTCTAATGAAATTCCAAGACATATTCATGATATTTACAGGGAGAAATAAAAGAAAATATGACGATTTCTTGTCCGCTATTTTTGAACTATTTATAGCCCACAAGTTTCCCAGCATGCAAAGAGTTAAACATCATAAAACGTGAACATTTTCATGTAAAGTAAAAAAATTAAAATCATGTCACTTTGAAACATGATTGGAATGGAATTATAAGAAATAAACAACATAACACTGTAAGCATTTCAAATTGCAACTACAGAGGGCAGTTTCACTAAACTTCGTGCAACTAAAATGTTGGTAAGTGCAAATTTAGGATCGTCTGGAAATTTCAATTGGACGGATTTACATTTATTGAGCATAGGCTGCATATGATGCCTATGCTCAATAAATGTAAAACCAATAATTGTTTACAGAAAAAACATTTCTAATGTGACATTTACAGACTATCATAAGCTTGCACTTAACAAACATTTTAGTCGTACGAAGTTTAGTGAAACGGTCCCCTGGTTGAATGCCTTCTGTGTATGTGCATATAGACCCTGATAATTTCTCCAAAAACATGTTATTTCTTGCCATAATGTGATACAGAGTGACTGATGTCCTATAGGTGCTTTCCCATATGTATATGACCTTGTTGTTGAACAGATGTAAAACCCCAATCTTTAACAAATCAATTAACCAACCAACTGTTTAATCAATTAAGTAATCTAATCATTCAACCAACCAAATCAACCAAACCATCCAACCAATCACCCAACCAATATCTCCATATTATTGTTTGCCATAGTTTTTCGACCATTGAAAGCACAGCGTTTCGTCTCAATTAATCACATATTACAACGCTTTCACTAATATCTTTTAAATTAATCATTAAATGTTATAATTAGTGCAAAGTTACATTTAGAACCAGAGGTTCTGCCCTGTTGACGTAATTTCCTTGTTGCTGTATGTGCATGATCAATTCGTAATAACTATTACTTGTGGTACAGGCCAGCTGTTCACACGGAGCTGTATCCCGGGAGCCCTGGACGTGGAGTACAATATCAACCAGAAGCCCATCAACCTGTGCGAGGGCTGTGCGGGCGGCGGCTACCGTAAATGTAGCCGATCCAGCGATGAACAGTACTACGGAGCAACCGGCTCATTCAGGTGTCTCGTCGAGAGTACGTATTCAATATAGGAATGAATGGAATTTTTGTGGAATTTATCGGGGTATAAACTTGGAAAAGTCGCGGGAATACTGGACGAAGGCCGGAAGGCCTCATCCAGTATTCGCGCGACTTTTCCAAGTTTATATCCCCGATAAATTCCACAAAAAGGCCATTCATTCCTTATAATTCCAGCATTTTAAATAAATTCATCAATAGAGGATCTTGTACATAGAGAATACCAGGCTACTGTCTTTCGATATCAAGTTTATCAGGCAAGGCTAGGAAACGCGTAGGAATTCCGAGGCTTGCCAAGGAATTCCTACCGTTTCCGAGCCGAGCCTGATAAACTTGATATCGAAAGACTGTATCCTGGTATTCTATTTATCAGGTCGCGTTTTATGCTCGAAAATTACCAAAGATGACCTCGTTATCTATGGATATAACGCGGACTTGTTTTCGTTGCGTTATTACACTGACGTCATTCGGTAACGTCACGTGACGTTATCCGACCAATAGAACGTCAGTTTTCACTTCGTTGTAACCCAGATGTCTGTATCAGGGCAATGCCTGATACAACAATATGTTATCAGTCAGTACGTATTCGGTCAATACAGGGCAGGTTACCTGATAAAAGTGATGATTTAACCCTTTCACCCCGAAGTAACTGGAATGGATTTTGATATGTTAATTTTGCAACCAATCCAACTGTCACAAAATGATTTTCAGACAAGTCCATTTATGAAAAGGGGGTGTTTTTTTTTTTATTTAAAAGATATGACAATTATTTGCAAAAAGTGTAGATCCTGATGAGACGGCTCGTCACGAGCCGGCTCATCTGGATCTACACTTTTTGCCAAAATCACTATACAGGCCTGTGGTGTGGAAAGGGTTAATGATATTTATTAAGCAAGTTTACTGATTTCGTAAGAAACGAGGTTGTGCCAAATCAGTCAACGAGTTTAATAAATACCATGTTAACTCATCACAAAAGTTACATATAAGCACATAATTGTATAAGCACATACATTGATGACCTCAGCTGTTTGGGATCAGGATTCATCCTTATCGAAATCTTGACCGGAGACCTGGTTTGGCTCTCTGATACGTCTTTGGCATTCTTGTATGTGAGAGTTGAATCTGGTTGAATCCCCCCCCACCCCCCTCAGCCATGTGACCTTAGGCATTGCTGGGACGTTAAACCCATTCCCTTTCACTGATAGAGGCGGGTGACATTCTAAGTGATGGGTGATTGGTGACGGGTGAACCCAAGTTCAGTAGCCTATTTATAAGGCTGTCCTATATAAAGTGAAAGTGAATGGGTTTAACATCCCAGCAACAGCTAAGGTCATATGGAGACGGGACCACAGTTTAAAGTCTCATCCAGCAGACCAATGGGATGGAAATACTGTGAAAGTATTTTTGATGCCTAAGGCGAGATTTGAAACCACAACCTCCGGATTGGAAGTCGGATGTTTTAACCCCTTGGCCACAACCCATCCCTTACTCTATATAAATGTACCTGAGACGCTTTAACAACAACAACAACAACATTTTCATCGACAGAGGCAGGCGACGTGGCGTTTGTCCACCACCTGACAGTCGGCGACAACACTGACGGACGGAACCAGGCGATCTGGGCACGGAACCGACGCTCCGACGACTACGAGCTGCTGTGTAAGGATGGCACACGCACCGCCATCGAGAACTGGGCCAACTGTTACCTGGGCGTTGTGCCTGGTGCCACGATCGTCACCAGCGGCTTCAAGCAGCAGTTCGAACGCGACATCTACTGGAACATGTTTTCCTATGGGCAGCAGTTCTTCTCGTCAGACATGTAAGTATACACCATCCAGACACAGAGTTCCAGATAAGGTGCGTATTTTACGCACTTATTTTAGCAGAATACGCATTGATTGATTTTCAACTTTATTACAGTACAAAATACTCACAGCAATGTGAAAATATGCGTTGATTTTCACATTGAGTAGTGAAACTACTGTAATAAAGTTGAAAATTTACCTAGTTGAGCTGCAAAAAGCAAACACTGCTGTGTATTACAGAGATGCCATGGTGATTTCCACCTGTTTGACTCGGGTCTGTTCTACTCGGACCTGATATTCCCCTGTATTGTGTGTCGTGTATTACAGAGACGGCGATTTCCTGTTTTGACTCGGGTTTGTTACTGGACCTGATATTCCCCTGTATTGTGTGTCGTGTATTACAGAGACGGAGATTTCCACCTGTTTGACTCGGGTTTGTTCTACTCGGACCTGATATTCCCCTGTATTGTGTGTCGTGTATTACAGAGACGGCGATTTCCACCTGTTTGACTGTTCTCTCGGACCTGATATTCCCCTGTATTGTGTGTCGTGTATTACAGAGACGGAGATTTCCACCTGTTTGACTCGGGTTTGTTCTACTCGGACCTGATATTCCCCTGTATTGTGTGTCATGTATTACAGAGACGGAGATTTCCACCTGTTTGACTCTGTTCTACTCGGACCTGATATTCCCTGTATTGTGTGTCAGTGTATTACAGAGACGGAGTTTTCCCCTGTTTGACTTTCTGGCTGTTACTGACCTGATATTCTGTATTGTGTGTCATGTATTACAGAGACGGAGATTTCCACCTGTTTGACTCTGGTCTGTTCTACTCGGACCTGATATTCCCCTGTATTGTGTGTCGTGTATTACAGAGACGGAGATTTCCACCTGTTTGACTCGGGTCTGTTCTACTCTGACCTGATATTCCCCTGTATTGTGTGTCGTGTATTACAGAGACGGAGATTTCCACCTGTTTGACTCGGGTCTGTTCTACTCTGACCTGATATGTTCTACTAGGACCTGATATTCCCCTGTATTGTGTGTCGTGTACAGAGACAGATTTACTGTTTGACTCGGGTCTGTTCTACTAGGACCTGATATTCCCCTGTATTGTGTGTCGTGTATTACAGAGACAGAGATTTCCACCTGTTTGACTCGGGTCTGTTCTACTCTGACCTGATATTCCCCTGTATTGTGTCCCTCATGTATTACAGAGCGGTGATTTCCAATGTTTGACGGGTCGTTCTACTGGACCTGATATTCTGTAGTGTGTATGTACAGGACGAGATTTCCACCTGTTTGACTCGGGTCTGTTCTACTCAGACCTGTATTCCCCTGTATTGTGTGTTGTGTATTACAGAGACGGAGATTTCCACTGTTTGACTGGGTTTGTTCTACTAGGACCTGATATTCCCCTGTATTGTGTGTCATGTATTACAGAGACGGAGATTTCCACCTGTTTGACTCGGGTCTGTTCTACTCTGACCTGATATTCCCCTGTATTGTGTGTCATGTTTTATTCAGAGCGGAGATTTCCACCGTTTGACTCCGGGTCTGTTTTACTAGGCCTGATCCCTGTATTGTGTGTTCTGTATTACGACGGAGATTTCCACTGTTTGGACTCGGGGTTTGTTCTACTGGATCCCCTGTATTGTGTGTCATGTATTACAGAGACGAAGATTTTCCACCTGTTTGACTTGGGTTTGTTCTACTAGGACCTGATATTCCCCTGTATTGCTGTCATGTTATTACTAGACGGATTTCCACCTGTTTGACTCGGGTTTGTTCTACTAGGACCTGATATTCCCCTGTATTGTGTGTCGTGTATTACAGAGACGGAGATTTCCACCTGTTTGACTCGGTCTGTTCTACTAGGACCTGATATTCCCCTGTATTGTGTGTCGTGTATTACAGAGACGGAGATTTCCACCTGTTTGACTCGGGTTTGTTCTACTAGGACCTGATATTCCCCTGTATTGTGTGTCGTGTATTACAGAGATGGAGATTTCCACCTGTTTGACTCGGGTTTGTTCTACTGGACTGATCCCCTGTATTGTGTGTCTGTATTACAGAGACGGAGATTTCACCTGTTTGACTGGGTTTGTTCTATCGACTGATATTCCCCTGTATTGTGTGTCGTGTATTACAGAGACGGAGATTTTCCACCTGTTTGACTCGGGTTTGTTCTATAGGACCTGATATTCCCCCCCTGTGTGTGTCGTGTATTACAGAGAGGAGATTTCCAGGTTTGACTGGGTTTGTTAGGACCTGATATTCCCTGTATTGTGTGTGTGTATTACAGAGCGGAGATTTCCATGTTTGATCGGGTGTTCTACTGACCTGATTTACCCCTGTATTGTGTGTCATGTATTACGGAGCGGAGATTTCCACCTGTTTGACGGGGTGTTCTACTAGGACCTGATATTCCCCTGTATTGTGTGTCTGTATTTCGAGACGGATGATTTCCACCTGTTTGACTGGGTTTATTCTACTAGGACCTGATATTCCCCTGTATTGTGTGTAGTGTATTACAGAGACGGAGATTTCCACCTGTTTGACTCGTGTCTGTTCTACTAGGACCTGATATTCCCCTGTATTGTGTGTCGTGTATTACAGAGAATGGAGTTTCCACCTGTTGACTCGTGGGTCTGTTCTACTAGGACCTGATATTCCCCTGTTGTGTGCGTGTATTACAGAGATGGAGTTTCCACCTGTTTGATCGGGTCTGTTCTCTAGGGACTGATTCCCTGTGTGTGTCGTGTATTACAGAGATGGAGATTTCCACCTGTTTGACTCTGGTCTGTTCTACTAGGACCTGATATTCCCCTGTATTGTGTGTCGTGTATTACAGAGATGGAGATTTCCACCTGTTTGACTCGTGTCTGTTCTACTAGGACCTGATATTCCCCTGTATTGTGTGTCGTGTATTACAGAGATGGAGATTTCCACCTGTTTGACAGTGTCTGTTTCTACTAGGACTGATATTCCCCTGCATTGTGTGTCGTGTACAGAGACGGAGATTTCCACCTGTTTGACTCGGGTTCGTTCTACTAGGACCTGATATTCCCCTGTATTGTGTGTAGTGTATTACAGAGATGGAGATTTCCACCTGTTTGACTCGTGTCTGTTCTACTAGGACCTGATATTCCCCTGTATTGTGTGTCGTGTATTACAGAGATGGAGATTTCCACCTGTTTGACTCGTGTCTGTTTATCAGACCTGTATTCCCTGTGTGTGTAGTGTATTACTGATATGGAGATTTCCACCTGTTTGACTCGGGTTTGTTTACTAGGACCTGATCCACTGTATTGTGTGTCGTGATTACAGAGATGGATATTTCCACCTGTTTGACTCGGGTGTTTCTACTAGGACCTGATATTCCCCTGTATTGTGTGTGTATTTACAGAGATGGAGATTTCACCTGTTAGACTCGGGTTTGTTACTAGGACCTGTATTCCCCTATTGTGTGTAGTGTATTCAGAGTGGAGATTTCACCTGTTTGACTGGGTTTGTTCTACTAGGACCTGATATTCCCCTGTATTGTGTGTAGTGTATTACAGAGATGGAGATTTCCACTGTTTGACTCGTTTCTGATTCTACTCGGACTGATATTCCTCCCTGTATTGTGTGTCGTGTTTTACAGTGATGGAGATTTCCACCTGTTGACTCGTGTCTGTTCTACTAGGACCTGATATTCCCTATGTGTGTAGTGTATTACAGAGATCGGAGATTTCCACCTGTTTGACTCGGTGGTTTCTGTTCTACTAGGACTGATATTACCCTGTTTATTGTGTGTCCCCGTGTATTACAGAGATGGTGATTTCCACCTGTTTGACTCGGGTTTGTTCTACAGGACCTCCCCGACCGATTTTCCCCAATGTATGTGTGTAGTGTATTACAGAGATGGAGATTTCCACCTGTTTGACTCGGGGTTTGTTTCTACTAGGACCTGATATTCCCCTGTATTGTGTGTCAGTATATTACAGAGATGGAGGGATTTCCACCTGTTTGACTCGGGTTTGTTCTTTACTCGACCTGTATTCCCCTTGTGTATTGTGTGTCATGTATACAGACCGACCTGGAGACTTTCCACCTGTTTGACTCGGGTCTGTTCTACTAGGACTGATATTCCCCTGTATTGTGTTGTCGTGTATTACAGAGACGGAGATTTTCCACTGTTTGATTCGGGTTTCTGTTCTTTACTCTTGGGACCTGATATTCCCTGTAATTGTGTGTCATTGGTATTACAGAGAGGAGATTTCCACCTGTTTGATTTCTGGGTCTGTTCTACTCGGACTGATATTCCCCTGTATTGTGTGTGTGTATTACAGAGATGGATTTCCACCTGTTTGACTCGGGTCTGTTTACTAGGAACCTGATATTCCCCTGTATTGTGTGTCGTGTATTACAGAGATGGAGATTTCCACCTGTTGACTCGGGGGTATGTTTCTACTTCCCTGTACCTGTTTATGTTTCTACTCGGACCTGATATTCCCCTGTATTGTGTGTCGTGTATTACAGAGACAGAGATTTCCACTGTTTGACTGGGTCTGTTCTACTAGGACTGATATTCCCCTGTATTGTGTGTGTGTATTACAGAGACAGATTTCCACCTATGTTTGACTCGGGTCTGTTTCTAGGATTTCCGTGGACCTGGGGTTTATTCCCCTGTATTGTGTGTGAGGTGTATTACAGAGACGGAGATTTCCACCTGTTTGACTCGGGTCTTGTTCTACTAGGGAACTGATATTCCCCTGTATTGTGTTGTCATGTTTTTATTAAGAGACGGAGATTTCCACCTGTTTGACTCTGGGTCTGTTCTACTCAGACCTGAGGATTCCCCTTGTATTTGTGTGTGTCGTATTACAGAGACGGAGATTTCCACCTGTTTGACTCGGGGTTTGTTCTACTACCTGATCCCCTGATATTCCCACTGTATTTGTGTGTGTGTATTCCTACAGAGACGGAGATTTCCACCTGTTTGATCGGGTCTGTTCTACTCTGACTGATATGTTTCTACTAGGACCTGATATTCCCCTGTATTGTGTGTCGTGTATTTACAGGAGCGAGATTTCCACCTGTTTGACCTCGGGTCTGTTCTACTAGGACTGATATTCCCCCTGTATTTGTGTGTCTGTATTACAGAGACGGAGATTTCCACCTGTTTGACTCGGGTCTGTTCTACTCGACCTGATATTCCCCTGTATTGTGTGTCATGTATTAGAGACGGAGATTTCCACCTGTTTGACTCGGGTGGTTGTTCTACTAGGACCTGATATTCCCCTGTAGTGTGCCATGTATTACAGAGACGGAGTTTTCCACCTGTTTGACTCGGGTCTGTTTCTACTCAGACCTGATATTCCCTGTATTGTGTGTTTGTGTATTAACAGTGGAGGAGATTTTCCACCTGTTTTGACTCGGGTTTGTTCTTACTTGGACCTGTTATTCCTGTATTGTGTGTGATGTATTACAGAGACGGAGTTTCCACCTGTTTGACCTCGGGTCTGTCTACTCTGACCTGATATTCCCGGTATTTGTGTGTCATGTATTACAGAGACGGAGTTTTCCACCCTGTTTGACTCGGGTCTTGTTTTACAGGACCTGATTTCCCCTGTATTGGTGTGTCTCTGTTATTACAGAGACGGAGAATTTCCACCTGTTTGATCGGGGGTTTTGTTCTACTCGGACCTGTCATTTCCCCTGTATTGTGTGTCATGTATTACAGAGACGGAAAGATTTCTGTTTGACGGGTGGGTTTGTTTCTTTCCAGGAACCTGATATTCCCCGTTTTGTTTTGGGGTGTTCATGTTTTACAGAGATGGAGATTTCACCTTGGGTTTGACTCGGGTTTGTTCTACTAGGACCTGATATTCCCCTGTATTGTGTGTCGTGTATTACAGAGACGGATTTCCACTGTTTGACTCCGTGTTGTTTACTAGGACCTGATATTCCCCTGTATTGTGGGTAGGTGTATTACGAGATGGAGATTTCCACCTGTTTGACTGGGTTTGTTTACTAGGACCTGATATTCCCCTGTATTGTGTGTCATGTATTACAGAGACGGAGATTACCAATGTTTGACCTCTGGTCTGTTCTATCGGACCTGTTTATTCCCTGGTATTGTGTGTATGTATTACAGAGACGGAGGTTTTCCACCTGTTTGACTGGGTCTGTTCCTTCTCGGACTGATATTCCCCTGTATTGGTGGTGGTCACAGAGACGGAGATTTCCACCGGTTTGACTCTGGTCTGTTCTACTAGGACCTGATATTCCCCTGTATTGTGTGTCGTGTATTACAGAGACGGAGATTTCCACCTGTTTGACTCGGGGTTTGTTCTACTCGGACCTGATATTCCCCTGTATTGTGTGTCATGTATTACAGAGACGGAGATTTCCACCTGTTTGACTCGGGTCTGTTCTACTAGACATATATTCCTGTTATGGAGTCCCCTGTATTGTGTGTCGTGTATTACAGAGACGGAGATTTCCACCTGTTTGACTCGGGTTTGTTCTACTAGGACCTGATATTCCCCTGTATTGTGTGTCGTGTATTACAGAGACGGAGATTTCCACCTGTTTGACTCGGGTCTGTTCTACTAGGACCTGATATTCCCCTGTATTGTGTGTTGTGTATTACAGAGACGGAGATTTCCACCTGTTTGACTCGGGTCTGTTCTACTAGGACCTGATATTCCCCTGTATTGTGTGTCGTGTATTACAGAGACAGAGATTTCCACTTGTTTGACTCGGGTCTGTTCTACTAGGACCTGATATTCCCCTGTATTGTGTGTCGTGTATTACAGAGACGGAGATTTCCACCTGTTTGACTCGGGTCTGTTCTACTAGACTGATATTCCCCTGTATTGTGTGTCGTATTGCTTTGTGCGGGTTTGTTATACAGTAGACAGAGATTTCCACCTGTTTGACTCGGGTTTGTTCTACTAGGACCTGATATTCCCCTGTATTGTGTGTCGTGTATTACAGAGACAGAGATTTCCACCTGTTTGACTCGGGTTTGTTCTACTAGGACCTGATATTCCCCTGTATTGTGTGTCGTGTATTACAGAGACGGAGATTTCCACCTGTTTGACTCGGGTCTGTTCTACTAGGACCTGATATTCCCCTGTGTGTGTCTGTATTACAGTGTTTCGATCACTGGGACCTGTCTGCTTTACCTCTGACCTGATATTCCCCTGTATTGTGTGTCATGTATTACCACCGAGGGACGGAGATATTCCACCTGTTTGACTTTCCAGTTTACTCGTTCTCTACTAGGACCTGATATTCCCCTGTATTGTGTGTCGTGTATTACAGAGACGGAGATTTCCACCTGTTTGACTCGGGTTTGTTCTACTAGGACCTGATATTCCCCTGTATTGTGTGTCATGTATTACAGAGATGGAGATTTCCACCTGTTTGACTCGGGTCTGTTCTACTAGGACCTGATATTCCTCTGTATTGTGTGTCATGTATTACAGAGACCGAGATTTCCACCTGTTTGACTCTGTTCTACTAGGACCTGATATTCCCCTGTATTGTGTGTCGTGTATTACAGAGATGGAGATTTCCACCTGTTTGATTTCGGGTTTGACTCGGGTATTCTACTAGGACCTGATATTCCCCTGTATTGTGTGTCGTGTATTACAGATCGGAGACGGAGATTTCCACCTGTTTGACTCGGGTCTGTTCTACTCTGACCTGATATTCCCCTGTATTGTGTGTCGTGTATTACAGAGACGGAGATTTCCACCTGTTTGACTCGGGTCTGTTCTACTAGGACCTGATATTCCCCTGTATTGTGTGTCGTGTATTACAGAGACAGAGATCCACTGTGACTCGGGTCTGTTACTACTAGGACCTGACCATTCCCCTGTATTTGTGTGTCTGTATTACAGAGACGAGATTTCCACCTGTTTGACTCGGTCTGTTCTACTAGGACTGATATTCCCCTGTATTGTGTGTCATGTATTACAGAGACGGAGATTTCCACCTGTTTGACTCGGGTCTGTTCTACTCAGACCTGATATTCCCCTGTATTGTGTGTTGTGTATTACAGAGACGGAGATTTCCACCTGTTTGACTCGGGTTTGTTCTACTAGGACCTGATATTCCCCTGTATTGTGTGTCGTGTATTACAGAGACGGAGATTTCCACCTGTTTGACTCGGGTCTGTTCTACTCTGACCTGATATTCCCCTGTATTGTGTGTCATGTATTACAGAGACGGAGATTTCCACCTGTTTGACTCGGGTCTGTTCTACTAGGACCTGATATTCCCCTGTATTGTGTGTCTCTGTATTACAGAGACGGAGATTTCCACCTGTTTGACTCGGGTTTTGTTCTACTCGGACCTGATATTCCCCTGTATTGTGTGTCATGTATTACAGAGACGGAGATTTCCACCTGTTTGACTCGGGTTTGTTCTACTAGGACCTGATATTCCCCTGTATTGTGTGTCATGTATTACAGAGACGGAGATTTCCACCATTTGTTGACTCGGGTTTGTTTCTACGTTTCCTGATATTCTGTATTGTGTGTCTGTATATTACAGAGACGACGATTTCCACCTGTTTGACTCGTGTCTGTTCTACTAGGACCTGATATTCCCCTGTATTGTGTGTCGTGTATTACAGAGATGGAGATTTCCACCTGTTTGACTCGGGTTTGTTCTACTAGGACCTGATATTCCCCTGTATTGTGTGTCATGTATTACAGAGACGGAAATTTCCATCACCTGTTTGACTCTGGTCTGTTTACTCGTCGGACCTGATATTACCCCATGTATTGTGTGTCATGTATTACAGAGACGGAGATTTCCACCTGTTTGACTCGGTCTGTTCTACTAGGACCTGATATTCCCCTGTATTGTGTGTCGTGTATTACAGAGATGGAGATTTCCACCTGTTTGACTCGGGTCTGTTCTACTAGGACCTGATATTCCCCTGTATTGTGTGTCGTGTATTACAGAGACGGAGATTTCCACCTGTTTGACTCTGGTCTGTTCTACTAGGACCTGATATTCCCCTGTATTGTGTGTCATGTATTACAGAGACGGAGATTTCCACCTGTTTGACTCGGGTCTGTTCTACTAGGACCTGATATTCCCCTGTATTGTGTGTCGTGTATTACAGAGATGGAGATTTCCACCTGTTTGACTCCGTCTCGGGTCTGTTCTACTCTGACCGCCCCGTGCAGGCACCGGGGTGGGATCAACTGATCCTGAGAATAGTGCTGCAGTAGCCATTGCTTGTCGTAAAAGGCGACTAAACTGGCTTAACGATTGGGTTCATACTTTCCGGAACACACTATACCGGATTTGGCCCTCATGTACATTTTTGGCTTTCTTGTATGTGAGAGTTGTATACAGAGACGGAGATTTCCACCTGTTTGACTCGGGTCTGTTCTACTCGGACCTGATATTCCCCTGTATTGTGTGTTGTGTATTACAGAGACGGAGATTTCCACCTGTTTGACTCTGGTTTGTTCTACTCGGACCTGATATTATGTATTGTGTGTCGTGTATTACAGAGACGGAGATTTCCACCTGTTTGACTCCGGTCTGTTCTACTCGGACCTGATATTCCCCTGTATTGTGTGTCGTGTATTACAGAGACGGAGATTTCCACCTGTTTGACTCCGGTCTGTTCTACTCGGACCTGATATTCCCCTGTATTGTGTGTCATGTATTACAGAGACGGGGATTTCCACCTGTTTGACTCGGGTCTGTTCTACTCTGACCTGATATTCCCGTGTATTGTGTGTCGTGTATTACAGAGACAGAGATTTCCACCTGTTTGACTCGGGGTCTGTTCTACTCGGACCTGATATTCTCCTGTATTGTGTGTCGTGTATTACAGAGACAGAGATTTCCACCTGTTTGACTCGGGGTCTGTTCTACTCGGACCTGATATCCCCCTGTATTGTGTGCTGTGTATTACAGAGACAGAGATTTCCACCTGTTTGACTCGGGTCTGTTCTACTCAGACCTGATATTCCCCTGTATTGTGTGTTGTGTATTACAGAGACGGAGATTTCCACCTGTTTGACTCGGGTCTGTTCTACTCGGACCTGATATTCCCCTGTATTGTGTGTTGTGTATTACAGAGACGGAGATTTCCACCTGTTTGACTCTGGTTTGTTCTACTCGGACCTGATATTCTCGGACGAGGCAGTCAGACGGTGCTCTACTGGCTGACGAGCAGAACTATCAGTCGTTACCTCGGATGGGACTTCATTAACCAGATCCGTAATCTCGACAAGTACCAGTGTATTCCCAAGGCCTCTGGTACGCCCGGACTCATGGCTATCACGTCCCTCATTGTCTCCATAGTCGCTGGGCTGCTCCTCTTGTAGACATTTGTAAATTGTTGGTACTGTATGTGGCCTTGTTTGGCTGATGCTTATATGGAGTGTATCTGGATATGGTCATTTGATATCTAGTTTATCAGGCAAGGCGAGGAAATGTAGGAATTCTGAGGGCAAGCCTCGGAATTCCTACACGTTTCCTAGCCCTGCCTGATAAATGGTTGTATTCGCACAATTGAATCACAGGAATTTCTGTGTATGGAAGGTGTTCGAGCCAATTCCAACCCTTAAATATAAGCAGAAACAAACTTTAATCACAATGTCAGTTCTCTGTTTAAATGGCTGTTATTAGGACATGTTTCTGACTGAATGACAAATGCAGCCCGCATTTCACTAAACCTTGTATGACTAAAATGTTTGTAATTGCAATGTTATGATAAGTCTGTAAATTTAACATTAACAATGTTTTTCTGTTAAACAATTATTGGATTTACATTTATTGAGCATAGGCTGCATTTGCAGCCTATGCTCAATAAATGTAAATCCATTAATTGAAATTTACAGATGATCCTAAATTTGCACTTACAAACATTTTTTAGTCATACAAAGTTTAGTAAAGCGGGGCCTGCTGTTGTAATCAAAATGTCTGGAGGTACTTTGTGTGTTTTTGTAACACATGTGGCATTGAAATAGCTGACAAAGGAAATATCCACATTTTCACATTGTAAAGTAGTATAAATCGTGTTCAATTTCACATTTCCATTATATCACAAACGGCAGTTGTGCTACATTGACTGGATGGGGAACAATGTATCCCTGATCAGACTGTGGATGGTTTGGTATGGACCTCGCACCAGGGGCCTACTTCATCAACATTGCAAAGTATACTTTACTAGCAAAGTATACTTTGAGGGAGTAATCATTTATTTTTCCTGAAATGCATTATTTCATATAGAACTAACAAGTGCATATATGTCATGATTGAAAGTATGCAGAATTATTATACTGAATTTATTACATTATCACAGCCATTAAATGGCTGTGATAATGTAATAAATTCAATATAATAAAAATTAATTGAAAATCTCCCTCAAAGTATACTTTGCTACTAAAGTATACTTTGCAATGTTGATGAAATAGGCTACAGGTCAGGTTATTCTAACTTCAGGGCTGAATATATATTTATTTGGATGTAAATATTCCGTTTTAGATATTTTTGTGATTTGAACTGAACTTGTGACCAGTATGAATATGATTAAATTTTGGAATTAATCTGTAAAAATTATTTCCGCCTGAGGAAAACAGACATTGTGATATTTTCGGCCTGTATAAATCCTGATCATCATATACACACTTGCTGATCAGTAGTTGTTATTTAACAATGTTATATTTGCTGGCGTGATAGGCTGTTAAACACCAATAAACAAACAAACTTAAATGTTCACATCATATATACAGTATGTATTCATAACCTCGATTTGAAGCACCAATAAAAATACTACAGGGGCATTTTTACATCCATACATAATATTCAGTCTTAGTCTTAACCCTTTCAACCCTAAGGAACTGCAATGGACTGTGATATGCTAATGTTCCGACCAATCCAATGGTCACAAAATGATTTTCAGATTTGTCCATTTATGAAAAGGGGGTGTTTTTGTTTTCAAAAATATTAAAATTACTTTCAAAAAGTGCAGATCCTGATGAGACGGCTCGTTACGAGCCGGCTCATCTGGATCTGCACTTTTTGCATAAACCCCGATATAACGGGATTTCGGGTTCAAAGGGTTAAGTGACATCAAAAGGTCAAAGTGTTTCCATTATTTCTCTTGTATTGTATGCAGAATCTTGGTGTGATTTTGAAATCTATGCAAACAGCGAGCTGGATGATATGAATGTAAATGTTTTGTTTTGATCTGTTTTGATCTGTATGTATATTTTCATAATATTCTTCTTTAACATTAATTGTTTTGTCTCCATTTAATGGCTTGTATATTTATAAAAAAAATGTTTTTATGAAAACATTCCATTTCTCGGATAAACATTCCATTTATATATTACATGCTAGTAATTTTTGATCAAGCTGTACCAAAATCATAGTAACTACTTTAGGCTCACATTTGCGATAGCAACATGGACATGTTTTACATAGGTGGGTGGTTGGTCGGGCGAACGTGATGGCGTAAATTAACGGTATAGGAATCACGATTTGCCTGGTTTGGCCCTCAGGTACATTTTTATCTTTGGCTCTTTTGTTACCTGGGAGTTGAAGTGGGTTATTGCCCATTATACAAGTAGTAAGATTATTACTGATCCTACTGCTTTTGGGAGGGGGCCAAGTGATTCTGGTGTGGCGAGGACCTGACACCAGATCGGGATTATACTGATTTCAGAGCTGAATATATATTTTTTTTATTGTAAATATTCTGTTCTGATTTTGGGATTTTCCCCCCATTTGTACATGTACTTGAACATGTACATGTACTTGTACAGGTAATATATTGGATTTAGTACTAAACCCATTGACCCGGCCTTAAATGACCTTAGCTGTTGATAGGGCGTTAAACCCCAACAAACAAACAAAGAAACAAAATACACCACTATATTATTATTTTTTTGTCGTCTGCTGTTTATTTTCTATTTTCCATTTTTATCATCAAAAACGTGCTTTTACAGCACTTTTAGAATAATTTAAAATGTGCTTTGACAGCACTTCAGAATCATTTCTGTTGGAAATGATTCTGAAGCGCTGTCAAATTCATGTTTTTATTGAGAAATAAGGCAAGATATAACAGCAACAGTAAGACGACAATTGGTTATGTGTAGCGTCTAAGGGTTAAATTGTTACATTTATAATCATCAATGTTTTCACTCTTATTCATGTTTTCATCTGGTATACATCAGGCCATAGCAAGTTCTTCCTCTGTTAAGCGTACACGTGCGGGTAGATTTTGAGAGTGGTTCTATCAAAAACAAATCAAACTGTGTATGCTATTTTTGGTGAAGTAATATGAAAATTGATTTGGGACTTGTCTAAGTTTTAAATCCGTTCATGAATTTACACTTAATACGTTTAATAAGAGTGTTTTCTTATTATTGAGCGGCAATTTAAATTTATGTTAAAAACTTTGTCAACCCTTTGCACACTGCAAAGGGTTGAGGAAGTTTTTAACATAAATTTACATTTTTCTTTTCAAAGCCTTGTTTGTTCGTACAGGATACATAAGTAGGTTTTGGCTATCCAGGTGGACGCTTAACAGAGAAAAACAATGGAATGGCCTTAGCTTATGGTTGTGATGCATTTTAAATTGTACATTTGTAGATAGTACATAATAGTTTAGTAACATATCATGTGATATATTACATATCATTTTGTATATACATGTACATGTAATTCATTTTACTAATGTGCATATATTGACATACATATTGGGTCAATACTGGATCATAAATGAAACAATATGTCACGTTGTTTAATAATTTGAAGTGCAATCCCATCCCGTCTGTATATGACCTTGTTGTTGACAGACATTAGACCCCAATCAGTCAGTCAATAAATACAATCAATTAATCAAATAATGATTGATTGATTGATCAATCAATTGATTAGGGCGGACCATAGACCATAGATTTTCCGTCATTTATCTATAGCAGACACAACTGTTATACCATTTTGTGGTCTCAAAGTTCTCTGTGGTTAAAAGCACAGAAAAATACACAGAAACATACACAGAAACATACACAGAAACATACACAGAAACATACACAGAAACATACACAGAAACATACACAGAAACATACACTACACAGAAACATACACAGAAACATACACTAACCTGAATATCAACTAAATTTGGGTATTTTCACTGAATTAAACCAGTTAATTTAGCTATTCACATTAAAAGCATTGACATGTGTTTATTATTTCTGAATGAATATAATTATTTGCTATCATTCAATTTAAAGGCTTACAAGACGTTTTCAAAATGAGTAGTAGCAATGTCTACTTTTGTTTGAAGAGAAAAAACTCTTTGAAAATATGGATGAGCCATGTATTAACCCTTTCACCCCTAATTAACTGGATTGGCGTTTGATACATTAATTTTACAACCAATCCAGTCGTCACAAAATGATTTTCTGACTAGTCTATTCTTGATAAAGTTGTGTTTTTGTTATCAAAAATGAGAAAATCACTTGCAAAAAGTGCAGATCCTGATGAGACGGCTCGTAACGAGCCGGCTCATCTGGATCTACACTGTTTGCCAATACCACTATTCAGGCCTGTGGTGTTGACAGGGTTAATAGGATCTGGTATGATATGTGCCAATAATTCCAGCACAAAAATATTTACACAATTCCCTAACATTTGATTGGTCCGTAGCAAGTCTCTGTCCAAAATTTATATCCCAGTAAACTCCCATGCCAAACTACTTTTCGTAACTAACCGTCAGGCGCAGTTAAAATAATTCTTAAGAAAACGGAAAATAAACACATTTCTTGATGAATTTATTTCAAATGCTGGAATTATAAGGAATGAATGGCCTTTTTGTGTAATTTATCGGGGATATAAACTTGGAAAAGTCGCGGGAATACTGGACGAGGCCTTCCGGCCTTTGTCCAGTATTCCCGCGACTTTTCCAAGTTTATACCCCGATAAATTCAACATAAGGCCATTCATTCCTATAATGAACTCTACACTTATTACATTTCGAACGTGATCATGTACAATGTCAGTATTCATGTGGCTGTGGTGGTCACCCTATCTGTGTGTCTATATCTAATTGGGCGGGTACAGTTTCATTTTTGAGCAAGTACATGATCATTTGAGACATGCCATGTAATTTTGTACCTTTGAACATCTGCGTAATTCATTAAATTACTTTTAAATTTATTTTATATAAACAAAAGTGGACAAGGTAAATATTCCGTTTTCGGGATTGAACCTGTTTGCCCGGCCTTACATGACCTTAGCTATTGATAGACCGTTAAACTCTAATAAACAAAAACAATAAAAAATCAAAAGTGGACAAAATTTTCAGAGTACATGCATGTACGGTACTTTGAAAATTTTGTCAACTTCCGACGCCATTTACAGGAAAATATTGTAAATTTTGTAAACGTATTTCATGAAATTACGCAGATGTCCGAAGGTACAAAAATTCACATCGTGTCTCATTTGTAATATCTTATAATTTTTCTTTCCATTCACGGATCAACTTCATATTTCATATAAGCGTTGCTCTATGGTCCTCTACGCCCTGTGCAAAATCCATTCGCTGCCCCGCCAAGCCCTGTGTTAACATCACATACTTAGTGCTTACAAATACTTTTATCGCTCAGGTAATATTTATAATTTCTGTTTCTTTCACGGTGATCTTCTTCATTTTATTATGCATTGTCTAATGGTCCTTACGCCCTGTGCAAATCAGTTCGTCATGCCCCGCCAAGCCCAGGGGTTAGGTAAATACTTGGTGCCTCAAAAATTAAATGCTCAGGTTAAAAGATAATTTTGACTTGGAATTTGGCCTCATTTATTATCAAAGCGATATATGGGAATCCGTGTTCTATGAAACACATTTTCTAGTTTAATAATACTTCACAACATGCATTAGGAAGACGACCCAAAGGTGTGTGCACGTAAGAATGACAACTCTTGCGTCGTTATTTCTTAGTTATCTCCTTTGTTGTTTCGTGCATGATTTCGTGTCCGGTAGCTAACTCGAACACCCTTGGAATATTTTCATGGAAACTTACAAATGCATAGACCACGACCCTAAAGGTGTGTCACTCAAGTATGCAACTCTTGCATCACTAATATTTTTTAGTAATCTCCCTTTGTTTTTTCGTATGATTTTGTCTACGGAGCATAAAACTCGAACAACCTTTTTTCTAATACTTGTGTATCTGGGGAGGGGGATACACATTGCGCTGTCGACATGCGTCCATTTCTAGTCTTTTATTTATGGGTGTATCCGTCTGTGCATCTGCCATAGTCTGATCAGCATCTGCTCTGTTCATCATTCCATTGAGAAATTGCCATCTTATAGTCTCTCTGTCCATTTCTGTACATACGAACTAATGATGTTAAATCCATACTACCACAATTAGTGATAGCTGGTCGTCCAATAAATTATAAAAGTAGTATTGATTAGTATGATTGTAAACTTTTTAACGCCCACAATGTGGGTGCGTGACAGGTGTGGTGAGTTCAAGTGACAAAAATATGGTAGTCAACAACCGTTAGCACTGTTAAATTAAATTACCAGGCATTTTCAGGAGGACTCTGCCTGTCGGGATATTTGGTGTTTCTATTTGAAGAGTTGGGATGTTAGGAGATCAGTTTGAACTAAAGGGGGTGGGTGGTTGGTCGGGAGCATTTGACGTGTAATTCAACTCGATCGGGGTTCAACATTTCCAGAATTGCCGATCTACATGGTTTGGCCAGCATGCACTGTTTGCCTTCTTGATACTTGAGAACTAAATCCTGTTATAATACCTTAAAGTGGGTGGTGGTCGGAGCGAACGAAGACGGCGTAAATTTATCGGTATGGGTTCTCCTGTAGGAATCACGATTAGCCTGTTTTTGGCCCCTTCGAGGGGGGAGGGCCAAAACAGGCAAATCTTGATTCCTATCAGGAGGAACCCATACCGTTAATTT